>KZ819188.1:2448357-2636561 GCA_003144125.1 Testicularia cyperi
TGTCAAATCACTGCTTGACCCCTTTCTCTCCATCCTTTGGCTTCCCACGCAGTCGCATTTTCAACACTGTCCTGCTCACACTCGTTACTCGCTGACTATCATCAAAACAAGACCTTCACATCGTCAGCGCTGTTGTGTCATAAAAGGGCGCATACTGTGACGTTCGTACCCTTCATCTGTCTGTTGCAGATGGCCAAGGTCGGCCCGTGGATGTTCTTTGCCCGGTCAGTCTTGTCCCATCTTCGAAGCAATGGACGCAGCGCTGCAAAAAGCCCTGCTGGACCGCGTCTACGACAAGCGCAAGGCCGCGACGCTGGACCTCGAAAGACAGGTGCGCGACTGTCTCGCCCGAGGCGATAGGGCTCGTGTCAATCTCATAGTCCAGCAGCTCTGCTCCTTCCTCACAGTCTCGCCTCAGAATGTCAATGCACGGAACGGCGGCCTAATCGGTCTGGCAGGTATCGCTATCGCACTCGGTGTCGAGATCGCGCCCTTCCTCGAACAGATCGCCAAACCCGTCTTGGCGTGCTTCAGTGATCCCGACAGCAAGATTCGCTACTTTGCCTGCGAAAGCTTCTACAACATCGCCAAAGTCTGCAAGGGAGAGATTCTCGTCTACTTCAACGAGATCTTCGACGCCCTCTCCAAGCTCGCTGCCGACTCCGAACTCAGCGTCAAGAACGGTGCAGAGCTGCTCGATCGCCTTCTCAAGGACATTGTTTGCGAAGCCGCTCCTCACTACGTTTCTCAGTTTCAGGATATCGGACTCATACGCGCACATCAAGATGCCACAGAGGGCGTCATTGGTGGAGCAGCCGAGCTCGACGTCGCTCGCGAAAAGGCGCACTCCATCGACGTCGAAGGAGCGGCGGCCAACAAGGTCTTTTCCCTCGCCCGTTTCATACCACTGTTGGCCGAGCGCATGTACGTGCTCAGCCCCTTTACGCGCAACTATCTCGTCAGCTGGATCACAGTGCTGGGGTCTGTGCCCGAGCTAGAGCTTGTCAGCTACCTGCCCTCCTTTCTCGACGGTCTCCTCAAATACCTCAGCGATCCCAATACGGATGTGCGCGTCGCTACTGCCAATGTCCTGGCCGACTTTCTGCGTGAGATCAGACAAGCTGCAGAACTCGGCAGCCGCAGACTTGCATTTGAGCAGCGAAGAGCGGAGCGTAAGCAGCGACAAATCCAGAAGGGAAAGGACAAGAGCAGCGATCAGGATCAAGCATCATCGGTCAGCGTCCCTACCAAGGCCACAGACGCCGATCCAGGGCCTGCCCAAGATGCCGCCCCAGCCTTTCCGCGCAGTGCGAGTCCCGTCAAGATGCCGCGCGGCGAGACCTCTCCCGAGCCTTCTCGCTCGGATGAGACGGACGACTCTATTGCCACCCCGTCAGCCGTTCTGAATGCTGCTACGAATGTGGAAGAGGATGCCAACGACGAGCTGGAAGAGGAAGAGATCTGGGTCGATGGCACCGAGGTCCGTATCGACTATGCGGCCATTGTGGAGATCCTCATCAATCACATCGGATATCCGGATGAAGAGATTCAAGCTACGACGTTACAGTGGATTGCCGAATTCCTGCTGGTGGTCAAAGACGTTGTTGTTCCCTTCACGCCCCGCCTCATCTCGGCCATTCTGCCAAGCCTCGCTCATCACAGCCCTGCCATCGCCAGTGCAGCCCATTCTACCAACGTCAACCTCTATCGTGTCATTCACGATATCGCAGCGCCGACACCTCTTCAGACTGCAGCTTCGCAGACAAGCGTCCAACACCCTATCCGTTCCTCTGCTGCTCTGACAGCGGCCGCTCGAGACCGAGCCTCGGCAAGCAGCCCTACTCTGATCGGCAATGTTAGTCGTGCGGCATCTTCTTCGCGCCCAACAGCAGCCGCAGTCACTTCGCGCTCGCGAGCCGGAACACTGACCGCAGGTGAGGCAGCATCCAGCCTTGCAGGTCTGTCCCTGGTGGAAAATGCAGTCATGGATCGCGGATCTTCGCCCTCGGGACTCAGCGATGCAGGCACTCTTGGCACCGGATTGGAGTCGGACTTGTTCGACTACCAAATGACGGTCAACGCTCTCACACTCCAGCTGCTGGACGAGCACGAGGAAACACGTGTGACGGCGCTCGAATGGCTGCTGATGCTGCACCAGAAGAGCCCACGAAAGATTCTCTCCATGGACGACGGTACATTCCCTGCTCTCCTGAAGACACTCTCTGACCCATCGGACGAGGTCATTCGTTGCGATCTGCGACTCCTTGCTCAAATCAGCTCTGCTTCTGAGGACTCGTACTTCCACGCCTTCATGGCAAACCTGCTGAGCTTGTTCAGTACCGATCGTCGTCTGCTCGAGACTAGAGGCGCGCTGATTATCCGCCAGCTGTGTGCCTCGCTACACACCGAGCGCATCTTTCGCACACTCGCAGAGATTCTGGAGAAGGACGAGGATTTGGAATTTGCCTCGATCATGGTGCAGAATCTCAACGTCATTCTAATCACTTCGCCAGAGCTTGCCGACTTCCGCAAGAAGCTGCGCAATCTCGACTCGCGCGAAGGGCAGCTGCTGTTTGCCAGCATCTATCGATCGTGGTGTCACAACGCGGTAGCAGCTTTCAGTCTCTGCCTCTTGGCACAGGCGTACGAACACGCCAGCAACCTGCTCACCATCTTTGCCGAGCTCGAAATTACCGTATCGCTGCTGATCCAGATCGACAAACTCGTTCAGCTTCTCGAGTCGCCCATCTTCACGGCCCTTCGTCTCCAACTGTTGGAGCCCGAACGTCATCCTTATCTCTTCAAGTGCCTGTACGGCATCCTCATGCTTTTGCCACAGAGTTCAGCATTCGTGACTCTGCGGAACCGTCTCAATGCCGTCAACGGACTCGGCTTTCTGCACTCGGTACCTCGATCGAGCTACGCCTCACGGGCCACGGGCAAGGCGGGATCTGGATCGGCAGCGGGCTCGGGCGGCGGCAGCGGTACGGGAGCTTCGGGCTCGGGCGTTGCAGTTCCCGAGCTCAAGTGGGGCGATCTGCTCAATCACTTCCGCATCGTGCAAAACAAGCACGAACGAGCACGTCGTCAAGCCGCGCTGGGCACGTCAGGAGGTAGTGGAGTCAGCATGATACCGGACTATACCGCACCCAAAGTCGGCGGTGCTTCTTCGGCGCCGTCGGCCTCCAGTGGTGGTGCGGCTGCGCGTCGACGGGCAAGTCAGAATGCTGCTGCGAGTGGCGCAAACGGGGCCGCTGCCTCGACAGTAGCATCCGTCAACAGTCGATTCGGGCTTGGCCTCTCCTCGACGGGCAGCCGGACAGCAACCGGCACAGGTGCTCCGAGCTCGGCGCCTGCAACTAGCAGCTTTTTTGGAATCGGGCTTACGCCGTCAGCTGCGTCTTCGTCACTGGTCAACCCGAGCATGAGATCTGCAAGCCCCTCGGCCGTGCGCAGGCAGGGGGCGGGACCCAGCACCACGGGCTCCAATCCTGGCTCTCGCAATCCCAGCAAAGGCTCCACGCTTCGATAGAATTTCTCCATTGCATCCCGGATGACACACTCGTTTTTCGATTCCTTTGTGCCTTTCCACCTTTGCTTTTGCATTTTTCGACTCCATCTTGTTGATTTCACCCTGTCATTTGGGTCGCGTGGCGGAGCGCTAGACTCTTTCCCCTCTTTTCCGTGTCACGATTCATACATGGCCATTTTGTTCATCATCAGCTTCTGAAGCAATCTGTCGAGCTGCACATGTTGTCGAGTGTTGGGAGCCGTGACGCCAGTCGCAGCGCGGGATGGTGCGAATGGTTTTGCATGAACGAGAATTGGTGTACAAGATGAGCGACGAGGGGAATTAAACGATGCGGTCTGCGAGTTCGGGAAGCTGGTCGCCGGGGATGAAATGTCTCTCTACGCCGTCTTCTGTGATGTCGACCATTCGGATTGTGCCGCCAGACGAGCCGTCTCTTCTCATTGCCAACGAGAGCGCTGTTTTGGGTTGATCAAACGGATTCAACGGATTGCGATATGTGTCAGTAGCTTTGGTTTCGATGAGAGTTGTGTGACTTTTTTTGCAAAACGACGAGATATTGGAGTGAGACTCACCATTCTTGACAAACTCGATGGTCTGTTGCTTGCCCCAGCCTGCTTTCCAGGTGGCGTCGCAGTAACCGTAGATGTAGGTGGAACCTGAACCGCCAATGGCCCAAGGTTGTTCAAAGGTTCCACCTCCGAGGGGGATGTTGTAGACCTTGCCGCCGTTTTTCTTATCCCAGCCTGCTACGATGATGCCTGCCGAGAGCCTGTCCTTGTTCTGGTAGACGAGTTCTTGGAAGAGGGTAGCTGCGATGTGGGTTTGGGGTGGAGAGCCGCGCTCGGTGCCGTACATGTCGAGGTAGTAGGTGACAATGTCTGCGAGCGCTTGCGTGTCGGCTGCGGAACCGGATCGACAGCAGTAGATGCGGTCGCTGAGGTGGGTCAACTTGTCCGTCACTCGATTGGCGATATACGAACCCATCGTGGTACGAGAATCCGCACCCATGATGACACCCTTGTCGTATGCAACGGCCATGATGGATGTTCCGAGGTCCACCTCTCCCTTCTTGAGGTGCCCTGTGACGTCCATTCCGTTGACCGACATGGCTGTATGTATGTGCTGAACTCGTTCCAGATAGAGGACGTCGCTAGGGTAGTTGTGTCTGATATGTGAGCTGTGGCCCTAGTATTGCTTGCGGAGGACTGATGCTGCAGGAGTGAGAAACAAAAGGCGAACGCGACCGCCGAGTGTTATGAATTGAAGCTGTGAGGGGGGGGATGGCAGTCTGGACGATGCGGTGATGCCAAAGTGGTCAATGAGAGAGTGGTGTGCCAAGGTGTTTCCAAGGATGTACAAGGTGTTGCGTGTTCCGTGGCCCCTGCTCGCGGGTGTGTGTGTGTGTGTGTTGGAGAAAAGTGGAGTCGTCAGCGAGGAAAGCGTGGAAATTGTCGATTGGGCGATACATCACTGCCAACAGAACAAAGAGAGAGAGAGAGAGAGGGATAGAGAGCTGCGACGCGCTGTGCGATCACCATCACTGCGCAGTATATCAGTCTAACAGTCAGCAAGTTGAGGGCCTAACAATGTCATCAAGCTTGCCGTTGGATGCCATGCTGGCCAGTCCTGGCTCTTGTCCTCTTTTCTCGCCGTCGAGACCGACACACGCACACGCGCATCTGTGCCATGTCCTGCAAGCGCCCAAGTAACACCACCGCTCTCACACCTTGGCTTGAGAGTAGCTAACACTCGTTCGACCCGCGCTCGCCTCGCCTCGCCTCGCTGCCCTTTGCAACTCACTCACTCACTCACCTTGTCCGTCAGCGTGCTCGGCCTTCTAATTTCCTCTACATGGACGCACTCGACTGCAACGAACCCTTGCTTGGCCTGACGTCTTCCGACTCTTGACTCCTTCGCTATAGACGAACCTGTCTCTACCCCGCTCTCATCTCCAACAGCGTCAAGCCCATTCCGTACTCTTTCCAAGGTGGTATTGCATTGCAAGTCTTGTCGACCAAGTCACCAACGCGATCTCTCTACTCAGCTTCCTGTACGGACACTAGCAACTAGGCCAGTTTAGCTCAAGAGCATTGACAACAACAGGACTCTTCGAACTCAAAGCCAAAGACTCTTATTTGCCCCATCAACAGCATCACCACAGCATAGACACATCCAACCACTACCAAGATGGGACAACAAGGATCGCAGCTGCTCTCCGAGATCGAGCAGAACTCGAATTTCTCGTCCAAAGAGATCCAACGACTCAAGAAGCGTTTTATGAAGCTCGACCGGGACGGGTCAGGCTCCATCGACAAGGACGAGTTTCTCCAGATCCCCCAGATTGCCAACAACCCATTGGCGTTGCGTCTCATTGCCATCTTTGACGAGGACGGAGGCGGAACCGTCGACTTCCAGGAGTTTGTTGCAGGTCTTTCGGCATTCTCCAACCAGGGCTCTCGGGAGGAAAAGCTCAAATTCGCCTTCAAGGTGTACGACATTGATCGCGACGGTCTCATCTCCAACGGCGAACTCTTCCTCGTCCTCAAGATGATGGTCGGAAACAACCTCAAAGACCAACAACTCCAGCAGATTGTCGACAAAACCATCATGGAAGCAGATCTCAACGGCGACGGAAAACTCGACTTTGAAGAGTTCCAGGCCATGGTGGCAAACACCGACGTCGCCAAACAGCTTACACTCGAAGACCTCTTCTAGAGATCCACCTAAACTAAACTGCCCCCCAACACACAACCGCAAGCTGCATTGTTTCGTGTTCCTTTCTTTCCCTTCCACGACCCACGACCGTGTGCACAGGTAGATACCACTCGTCCGCTTCCTCCCTTCTCGCCCGTTTCCTATGTTCGCTTCGACTGCATTCGCTCCCACTGCTTCGGCATGCCGCCTTCACTGCCGTCCGTCCCATCCATGTATCGTATCGTCACTGCAAAGCACCCATCTCTGGCTTCTTGCCCGCTTTCTCGCCCACGTCGCATGGCCATTTGCAGAGGAGGACATTTCGCTTCTGTGCTGTCAACTCCAAAAATTTTGGTCCCGAGTCTATATAGATTACATTGCGCTGGAAAAGAGTGGGAAAGGATGCTGATTGGGTCATGCAGAGAATCTGAGCTTGGCAAGGGGAGCAAGCAGCTCGGACAGCGAGGGCTGAGGCCGGCTTGCATCGAGTTGAGCCGGGGAGGAAGAAGCAAAGCCTCTGCGCTCGAGACGGTTGAGTCGCTTTGCGGTGTTGGCATTGGTGCTGGTGCGCTGTCCGCGCACGGGGAGGTGAGCGGCGTGTCTTCGGCCTCGGTACGAGCCGACGGTGCGGTGGTGGTTGATGTTGGCGTGGAGCACGCGCTTCAGGTCGGCTTCAATCTTGATCTGACGCAGAGGATCCAACGTCGGGTTGTTCTGCATACTTGGCGGAACGACACTCGTCGATGCCGAAGAGGAGGGTGAGGAGGAGAACGAGGACGAAGAGCCGGCATTGTTCGAAGAGGACGAGGAAGCAAAGAGAGACAAAGGCACAGAGGCGGTCGGTTGTGCACGTCGGGCGGGAATCGTGCCGGGAGACGACAGGTATGCCGACAGCTGGGTGATCTGCGACTCGGTCAATGACGATACCGTTGCCCGGTCATGCAGCGACAGCCTAGCACATAGTCGCGCAGCTGTCTCGTAGCTGATGCCGTAAAAGTTCGTCAGTGCGATCTGCACAGTTCGTCAAGGCAGGGGTGATCGAGAATACGGGTATAAAGAGCGGTAACGTCAGTCATTTTGAATTCAGCTTTTTATGAGCTAGTGGTTGGGGCAGTTGAATGTCACTCACTCTGACTAGCTTGTGGTCCGGGAGATGAACACCGAGAAGGTACATTGTAAATGCTGAAAGTGCAGCAAAGGCGCCACTAGATCTGGAGTACTGAGGAGACTTGTGACAAGACTGCTCGTTGTTGCCTTCGCGTTTTGGTTGGTATGTAACAACGGCTTGGCCTAGCGTATAAGGGTTGCGGAAGGGAAGGTGTAGCACGGTACACGTAGGCTCGAGGTAGGAGAATGGAGAGTGAGTTGGTGTCAGAGGATCCTGGAGCATCCGACTTTCTTCCGAGCAGACTTGCGGGACCAGAAAGTGACCATCCACGTGACACTAGTCTTTGAGGTCTAACATTCACTCCGACGCAATCTGACATTTTTATCTCTGTTGACTCTATTCATCGTCTCCTTTTCAGTGTTGGCGGCCACTATTCTTCTTTCGATGTGACGTGAGCAAGTCCGATTCCTTTCTCAAGGGCGGTTGCCCATCATCACGCTTGCAGAAGTCATGATAGGTTTGGCGACATCGCGTCGCAGATTGCCCATTGCAATAGAGATAAGTGAGAGCCACGCCATACATTTGGGTAAACAAAGACCCAAGTAACACAAAAGAGAACGAAGCAAATGGCACAGAGATGGCGGAGGGCGAGATGTCGTGGGATCTCTTTTGCGGCGATGCGGGTAAAAAGCAGAAAAATCAAAAAAGGAATTGTGTATGAAGAAGATCGAAGAGTGTGAAGTAATGCGAACGGACGATGTCCAGCCGTGAGGACAGAGGATAGGAGATGTAGCTAGCGAGTTTCAAACAGGGTGAAAGGTTCAATCGGCGCGCGAACCGATGCAAAACACCGAGGATAGGGAGGATCAAAGTATTGACTCTGCAAATGGGTCGAAATCGAAGAAAGAAGCGGGGAACGGCATCGGGGTATACGAATCGTAAGGCTACGACTACAAGGTTCCACGTTACTGCAGCGCGTTTGAAGCCACTATCCGATCTAGTCGGACCGAAGAGGGTGCTCGCATCTAGTTGCCATCACCAGCGCCACTTCCGCTGCCGCCAAACAGGTTTCCAAAGTTGCTGTCCCAAGTGTCGCCACCCAGCGACTGGCTTCCGGCTCCGTCGGTCGAGAGGTCAAAGTCAAAGATGTCGTTCATCGAGCCGCCGAATCCAAACATGCTAAAGTCATCGTTGCTGCCCCCGGCGCCGATGCCACCCGCACCCGAGTCTTGACCGTCGACACCTGCAGTGCTGCCAATGCCGTTGCTGCTGCTGGCCAGTCCCGAGGCGCCCGATGCATCTGCATCCTGCGCGCTACTACTGCCGCCAGCGGGGCCCGAGGGGGGAGGCATGGCGGCGTCGATTGGCTGTGATGTTGGCTGACTCACAGGTTGGGCCGCCGGAGCTGGGTTCGCAACATCCGCCTTGGCCTGCGCATCTGCGCTGGGCGTGGGCGCACTCGTACTGGCAGGCGTGGCGGCATTTCCAGCTGCAGGCGTCGAGCTACCCGCTCCGCTACCACTTGCGCCGTTGCTGCTGCTGTTGGCAGCGTTTGAGCCTGGCCCATTGCTAATGCTCGTGCTGCTACCGGGAACTGCGGCAGCCGTAAGCGTGGGCGTCTTGCTCGCCGCCTTGGAGTTCTTGCGCTGTCGCTGGTTGGCCTTTTTAACTTTCTCAGCCGAGCCCAGCTTGGGTGTGCTAGACACGTTGGGTGCCGGAGACCCGCCCTGGGCCTGCGAGGCGCCAGAGCTGGTTGAGGCCTGCTGCGGCTGTTGAAGATTGTTGGCCTGCAGGCGGGGAGAAGGCGAGGCGATCGAGCTCGGCCCCGGTGGACCCATGCCGCCTGCGCCGTTGTTGAGCTGCGACGAGGCGCTTCGCTGCATCCCTGGGCGATGCATGTTTGCCGGAGATGACACCATCTGCGCAGAAGAAAAGTGGCTGAGATTCGGATCGTCAGGCCTCGAGCCCTGCGCGGATGGCGGTCGAGCCGGCCCACCTTGCTGCTGCTGCTGCTGTGGTGGAGCTGGTGCTTGGAAACCGTTTGGTTGCGACGGACCTTGCAGTTGCTGCTGATGTCCGGGAGGCCCAGCCATCGGCGGCTGCCCAGGACCTTGTGCCTGGTGCTCTTGACCGGGACCGCCAGGACCTTGCTGCTGTGGCGTGGGAGCACGTGGCCCGCCAACACCGTTGGGCATGTTGCTGTTGGGACCCATCATGCTCGCCATGAGCCCCGGATCGTGCGTTGCCATCGCAGGCGTGATGCGTCCAGCCGCTGCCATCTGGGCTGCACGCTGCTGTGGCGTCATATTACCCATGTTGGGCACGCCACCGGCACCACCACTCATCATCAGATGCGGCGGCGGACGCTGCTGAGGCTGGCCGGGCTGGGCTCCGAGTGCGCCAGGAGGACCGGGCATGCCCGGCTGTCCCATTGGGCTAGGTCCGTTTGGAACTCCACCAGGTCCACCAGGTGCATTACTCTGATAGTTCGTCTGCGCACGAAGCAAGTTTTGCAGACCCTGCGCCTTTGCTTGGTACGCCTGCACATTCTGGTAGAATTCCTGTGCGGTGGTCTGGCTAGGAGCATTCTGCGCTTTGATCCATTCTTCGCGGATCGCTGCCTGCACTGTCTGGAACTGCGTCATGACCATCTGCTGCTGCTGCGGGTTAAGCTGCGGATGCTGCGGATGCTGCTGCTGCTGCGCCTGCTGCTGCTGGCCCGATTGCTGCCCTGGCTGGCCTGGCTGGCCTGGCTGTGGCATCCCCTGGGGTGGACCCACCTGCCCCGGCGTCATCACGCCTGGCTGCATGTGTTCGGGTCGGCTCGGATCAGACGGCTGAGGCCCTTGGCCTGGTCCCACAGATCGGCGTCCATCGGGTATGCCGCCGGGTGTGGGTGGTGCATTGGGGCCGCCCATGCCTGGCATCCCTGGGCGAACCTGCATTGGCCCTGCCACCTGCACAGGCCCAGATCCGCCGGGCGTACCCGGCGTTGGCATGGCACCAATATGCCCACTGGCCTGTCGCTGCTGCTGCATCATGCGGTGAAGCGCCTGTTGCTGTTGAAGGCGTGCCTGGAGCTGATGATCCATTGGCTGACCGGGCATTCCTGGTCGCACCGACTGTGCGTTGGCGGGATTGTTTGGATTCATAGAGTTGATCAGTGCCATGCGCGATGCCGCATTGAGGTTTTTGATCTCATTGAGCGGAATGTTCTGCCGTTGGGCCGCCGTGATGAGCAGCTGCTGCTGCTGCGCCTGAGGTAACGCGGCTGGATTCCAGGCGCCGGGCATGGCCGGCCGCGCGCTCATAGCGGCAGGATCACTCGCAGGCGCGCCAGGCGTGACCACCACGCTTGGAAAGCGGCCGGCAGTGTCCGGTGCCTGGTACTGCGATTCTAGCATCTCGGCTTTGCGGTTGGCTTCCATGAGTCGCTGCATGTTGCGCGATTCCTGATACTCAAAGTAGGCCGCAGCCTCGGCACCTCCACGTCCGGAGCGTGCGGCAAAGACATCCCAAAAGATGGCCCAATACTCGAAGAGCAGACCCTGCGGAGTCTTGAGTGGCACTTCGGGCGGCTCAGTCATGCCCGCCTCGTTCATGAGAGCCTTGGCGGCCGAATTGAAGCCTCGACGGGTGAGATAATCCCAGACGTAGACATCGAGCTTGGTGGCCTCCTCGCCCCAGATGCGGCCGTTGGCAGAGGACGATGCTGTCGATGACTTGGGATCCGACTTGCCATCTCCGCCGGCGCCGATGGCATCGTCGGGGCGCGACCGCTTGTCCTTGGCTTCAAAATCAGGGCTTTTGCTGGCCGTTCGCTTCTTGGACATGGGGATGGACGACATGCTGGGCGTTCTCGGCTTGCCCGCGTTGCCAGGTGAAGAGGTATGGGTAGGTGCAGTAAACGCCGGCGGATTGCCGTACGGCTGGGGAGGATAGATGGTGACCTTGGCCTGATTGGGTCCTTGCTGTGGCTGCTGTTGCGATGGCTGTGGTGGATGATGCTGGTTCATGTGGTGAGGTGGCGGCGGTGGTGGCGGTTGTTGCTGCTGCTGCTGCTGCTGCTGCTGCTGAGAGCTGGGATTGAACATATTTGGTGTTGGTGGTCCCAAAGGTTGCTGCTGTGGTGGTCCTGCAGGTTTGGTGGATCCGACAAAGTTTTGCTGAGACGAGGCGGGGGATGGCTGATTGAATCCGGAAGGCCAACCCCAGGCGTTGACCTGGCCTCTTGGAGTGGAATTGGCGGCGAACTGGTCCGACGGGGTCACGACGGGGCTCGGAGAAGGATGCTGCGACTGAGGATTGGGAGGAGCAACGAAATTCTGTCCCTGAGCAGCTGTCGCGGGCCCGCTCATAATAGGGAAGCGGTCAAAGGTGCCGAGTCGCGATCAGGAGACGATGCGACGCCGAGACGAGTCGTCTGTATCAATGCGTGACCGTGGAGCTGATACGGTCACAGACAGGCTGCGATGATCGAGCCGAAAAGGCAGACCACGTCAGTGCTCCAGTCAGAGCTTTGTAGAGACCGCCAGACAGCGTGGAAGAAGAGTGGAAGTGATGCGTGTCGCGGCAACGACGTGCGATCACGGGATATGTCAATGTCGGGCAGTCCGCGATCAGGCACGGCTGGGAGGCAAAGTAAAGCGCGACAATGTCGTAGTCGTTTGACCCATCCACGTCAATTTGAATAGAGTACTGGGATAGAGATGTCGTCGTGACGCGTCACGAACTGCAGCAAGCTTTGCGGACTGGCGAGGTAGGTGCGCTGAGCCGTACTGAGCAGTAGTGGATGGACAAAGTAATCAAGCGTGATGGTGACTGTGAAGCGAGCCTAGGCAAGACAAGCCAAAGCGTCGAGAAATGAGAACGTGGAAAGATGGCCAGAGTGAGATGGAGACGGAGACCGAAGCGTGACGCAAGCAGAAGAGGGAGTAGTGGCGCGTAGTTGATATAGGCAATTTTGGCACTGAGAAAAAAAAATAGGCTGAGGCTGGCGACGTGAGTGACCGGGCTGGTCTCGCTGGCGAAGTTGGAGATGACAACAGCTGAGGCAGAGACGGACACGGCGGGGGACGGTCGGCGTTGAGGCGACGCGCGACCGAAGGTCTTGAGACCGGATCTGCGAGATGAAGAAGCGAAGGAGCGAAGGAGCCCGAACCCAGGCGTATTGCGACAGACAAGTGTAAACAGAGGATGCAGGAAGGGGGCGGGAAGCTGGGTAGGCTGAGCGCCGCCGACGACGATCAATCGAGACACTACCGTGGATCCGGCGTGTGCTACCAGTGAGGTGTAAGCAGAGCGGATGCTGATTGCGAGGACAAGACGGAGTCGGGCAGGTCGAATCGGGTCGAGTCCGAGCTCCAAGTCGAAGGACGCGGCGGGGCAAAGCAGGCAAGGAAGAGGGTAAAGGAGGGATGATGGTGATGGGTGAGAATGTATTTTGGGAAGCGTTCGACTGACGATCCGTGCTCTGAATGGGAAGGAGGGCGAGCGCGAGTGTGAGTGCAGGAGCGAGGCGAGAACAAGGCGAGAATGAGAGCGAGAACGAGAGCGAGCACTTCTTAGATGCGATGCGATGCGATGCGATTCGGATGCTGTGGGGAGCGGCAAGTGGTGAGCGGCGATGCACCGGACAGAGAGGGAGAGAGAGACAGAGACAGAGAAAGAGAGACAGGCAGGCAGGCGGACAGACTGGCAATCAGGTAGACAGACAGCACGAAAGCAGGCGACAGTGTGAGACAGGGAAAGGGCGAGTAGTGATTCAGAGTACTGTACGAACAGAGGCAGAGGAAGAGAGGGAGACAGCGGCACTTTGTCAGTTGAGCTGCAAGTCCGAAAATTCGAATGGCTCGACGAGGTCGGCGCGATCAAGCAGTGGACGTGTCTCGTCTCGTTCACCGTGTTTTAATTGCATCCGCTACATCCGCTCAGATGCGCTCCACAGGGCCGATTCCAGCGTTGTAATCAGATAGAATGCGTGCATGATCGACTCGGAGACGACCACCAGCTCAGACACGGTAGCGATGGTGAATCGCAGAGCAATTCGGTGTCACTGCGAAAAGTATTAGCGGGACAAGGCAGAGGCGAAAGAGACCGAGTACAGTATTGCAAGGCGCCACCGATACGCTCTCGGAACGGCTCAAATTAATTGAATCGTGCAGGTCAGGACAGTTCCACCACGGTTTCTCAATCCAAAGGGATCCAGCGATCGGGTCGATGCACCAGGGCAGGAAACACAATCTTCAGTACTCTGCAGTACGGCGCGAAACAAGACCATACGCAATTAGAGTTGATCCGTAGCCGCAATCTCGTACATAGACCCGTCTCTGAGCGTCCTGACAATACGAGGAGGAAGAATAGACTTCGGTAATTCGGACGTTCGGTCAACGATACCACAGAGCAGGCGGTTCAAAGGAATGAGGGCCAAGGGCTCCGCGGGCGGAGAGGAAGATGGAGCCGGCGAGAGAAGACGGCGATAGAGGCGAACCATAGGCCAGCAGGGCAGAAGCGCAAGGATAGGCGGCCGAAGAGGGAGGCAGGTGAGAATAGACTAGACGAAGCTGCAGAGTCCCAGGCTGTACAGCAGTACTAGGTCAAGCTGACCAGCCCCGTAACCGCTACTGTACCACATGTGAGACGGCTGGAGCACGGTGGCGGGCCAGCGGAACACAAAACGACGGAAGTACGGTACGCTCGTGAATAACCCGGTTCACCGTGGGGGGAGGAAGGGGCGCTACGCCGGTCGGAGGGGAGTGTGCTGTCAGATTGGCATTCTGTGTAAATTGTGATCTGGCGTAACCCAGGGACTTTGATTCTTAACGTTGTTAGGTTCAATGTAAAACACGCCGACCTAGGATTGAGGATTTTCACTGGTTGAGAAGAAGATGGAAGAAGATGGCTTGGTGGACCTGTGCGCGTTGCGTGCGTGGGTGCTGCTGCTACTGTACTGCTGCTGTTACTGTTATTGCTACTGTCACTGCTGCTGCTGCTGCTGCTGCGTGGTGTCTGTCTCTCTTGCTCACCAATGGCCCGCGCAGGCCACGCACCCAAGTCGAGTGCAACACTGCTACTCTAACTCAGGCGTCGACCAAAGTCAACTCAGTCGCTGCGCATTTCTTCTTCTGGCTTTCAGGCCTCATCTCCTTCTTCACCGTCATTCACTGCTGCGCATTCGGCATTTTCGCTCCCACAACCGGCCCCATCTCTTCTAGGTTTTTACAACGATCCAGCTGCCTGCAGTCACACGAGGGGAACAGCGTCCAGTAGAAAGGGGTATCGCATCGTTTCCCAACCACAAAGAAGAGAAGAGATCCCCGAGTCTTCTTGACTGTCACGGCGACATCTTTGTAGCTCTTCCGTCACATTCACACACGCCATGGCGCAATTGTTTCAGAAGGACCCGCGCAATGCGGGCCTCTTCATCGGCGGAGAGCGTCTCTCGGGCGCCGAGATTCGCAACCAGAACGTCCTCGCAGCACAGTCGATCGCCAACATTGTCAAGTCGTCGCTCGGTCCCGTCGGTCTCGACAAGATGCTTGTGGACGACATTGGTGATGTGACCATCAGCAACGACGGTGCCACCATTCTCTCGCTTCTCGAAGTTGACCAACCCGCCGGCCGCATCCTTGTCGAGCTTGCGCAACAGCAGGACAAGGAGGTCGGCGACGGCACCACCTCGGTGGTCATCATTGCTGCCGAGCTACTCCGCCGAGCCAACGAGCTGGTCAAGAACAAGATCCACCCGACCACAATCATCACCGGATACCGTCTCGCCTGCCGTGAAGCGTGCAAGTACCTTCAGGATCAGCTCTCCACCAAGGTCGACAGCCTCGGCAAGGAGTCGCTCATCAACGTAGCCAAGACCAGCATGTCGAGCAAGATCATTGGTGCCGATGACGACTTCTTCGCTCAACTCGCTGTCGACGCCATGCTGGCTGTCAAGACGGTCAACCCGCGCGGAGAGACCAAGTACCCCGTCAAGGCGGTCAACGTGCTCAAGGCGCACGGCAAGTCGGCGCGCGAGTCTCTCTTCATCAACGGCTATGCGCTCAACTGCACCGTCGCTTCGCAGGCAATGAAGACGCGCGTCAAGAATGCCAAGATCGCGCTGCTCGACATCAACCTGGTCAAGCAACGCATGCACCTCGGTGTCCACATCACCATTGACGACCCAGACCAGCTGGAAAAGATCCGTGCGCGCGAGAGCGAGATCGTGCTCGAGCGGGTGCGCAAGATCCTCGCCACGGGCGCCAACGTCATCCTCACAACCAAGGGCATCGATGACCTGTGCCTGAAGGAGTTTGTCGAGGCGGGCGCCATGGCGGTCCGACGCTGCCGAAAGGAGGATCTGCGCCGCATTGCCAAGGCCACGGGTGGCCAGCTGGTCAGCAGCTTGTCGAACCTGGAGGGCGAGGAGACGTTTGAGGCCAGCAGCCTGGGTTCGGCCGACGAGGTGGCGCAGGAGCGCATCAGCGACGACGAGCTGATTCTGATCCGTGGCACCAAGACGGTGAGCTCGAGTTCGATCGTTTTGCGCGGCGCCAACGACTACCTGCTGGACGAGATGGAGCGTGCGCTGCACGACAGTCTCTGCGTGATCAAGCGCACGCTCGAGAGCGGCTCTGTGGTTCCCGGAGGCGGTGCGGTCGAGTCGGCACTGAGCATCTATCTGGAGAATTTTGCGACTACGTTGGGAAGCCGCGAGCAGCTGGCGATTGCCGAGTTTGCACAGGCGCTGCTGGTGATCCCCAAGACGCTTGCGGTCAACGCGGCCAAGGACAGCACCGACCTGGTTGCCAAGCTGCGAGCGTATCACAACGCGGCGCAGAACGCCAGTGCAGGCGACCCCAAGAAGGCGCTGCGCTTCTACGGTCTGGACCTCCTCAACGGACAGGTTCGCGACAACCTCAAGGCAGGCGTGCTGGAGCCGACGGTGAGCAAGGTGCGCAGTCTCAAGAGTGCGCTCGAGGCAGCCACCAGTCTGCTGCGTATCGACGACGCCATCACCATTGCACCCGAGCAACCGCCCGAGGACCCGCATGCGCACATGTAACAACAAACCCCCCTTACACGCTCAAGTCAAAACAAAAAGAAAGTTTACCTTTTTCTTGATCCGATGCATCTTACTACATGGTCATTTCTACATGCCCATCGGTTGAACGTGGATGCCTTTGCATGCGGTGATTGCGGTTCCGTTTTCCAAAACTATCCTGGCCTGTCCTCTCTCTCTCTTGTACTTTAAGCACATGCACACACACACACTCACTCACACAGATTCCCCTCAAAAATTGTTGGAAGCACATCGCTCAAACGGCGTCTGTTTCCGCTACGACTTGTCATTTAGCGTGGTAGAGTGTGTGGGGTACCTGATGTTGAGAATTGGAAAAGATGAGCTAGTAATACAAGGTCGACATTAGATGAGCCATGGATGTATGAAAAAAGAAAGAAGAAAATGTGCGGATGATGGATTGCCACTGATTCAGCAGACTTGGCTTGCCTTGCTTTGAGTATAGAACACTGATGCTCCGAGTGGCCAAGATTTTTTAGGGGGAGATGAACAAGAGAAGAAGGACTGCGGGTTGTCTCAGGACGACTCCTCCGAGAGCTCTCGGAGATAGAGTACGTTGTTGCAGCGGATAAAGACTTCGCCGAGCATTCCGTTTGATTTTCCGTCCTGGAACTCCTCGGTATTTGCAAGTTGGAGGTTCATGTAGCTGTCGGTGCTGACGAGGAAGCCCTTGTACTCCATCCCCCACTTGAGGCGGACCAGCACAGGCTTGCCTGTTTGCAGCTGCAGGAAGGGTTTTGGGTTGACTGGTTGGAACTGCAGGTCGTGCAACAATTGCCGAATGAATGTCGTTGATGGTCGCGATGCAGAGAGAGAATTTTCGAAAAACAAAGACAGAAGGAATGGTCAGTTGCTGATTCAACCCCTGTCCTGCTGTGATGAAAAGCGTATGAGAACAACTTACACTCGACATGGCGTCCGAATTGACTGTATGTGGCGAAGCTAAAGATTCACCTGAGTAGCTATCGATCTGAGCGTTTCGAGTTTCACAGAGTACGTGATGAGTTTCGCAGAGTACGTGATAAATCGGAGAGCGAGGGCTTGTGCAAGAAGAGCGCTCAAGGAGATGTTGGTTCGGCGAGTATGTACAGCTGGATGCGAGCTTTTGACAGCGGGCTGGCGATACACCAAGGATACGATGATAGCAGTCTCGGGCGATGCGATTTTGCTTGTTAGCTTTGAGTGCGGCGGAGTGCAGTGCAGATTAAGAAGACGGCGGTGTGAACGGCAACAAGGGTCGAGAATGGTGCGAAAAGAGGTGTGCGAAAGAGACGATGGTGCAGGTTGGATGATCCACACCAACTCTTCGGCATTGTTGCTATTCCCGACTCGCGAGAAATAGCCTTGGTCTAACAAGCCATTATTCAGCTGAGTTCAGTTGTTGTTAAATCGTCGCTGGGTTAGGCACCGGCAACCTCTTCTCAACAAGCAAGGGGCCAGCGAGCTCTAATTCTCGACAAGTGAGGCTCTGAGAGGCGCGCGTGTGTGTGTGTGTGTCCGTCTCTCTCTCTCTCTCTGTGTGTGGGTTGATTGATGGTGTTGATGTGTATGTGTGTATGTGTGTAGGTGTGTTGTCTTTTTCTGACAATTTACTACTGTAGTCCGGCTGTGCCTGAGAGTGCGTTGGGTGGTGTGGGGAAGCAGTACAGTACAGTACACAGAATTGCCGCACGCCTGCCCGTCTTGAGCAGCTCGAGTATGGAAGCAGTTCTGTTTCATATCCACTAGCACACAACTGCATATGCGTGGCTTGATCACGAGGCTCGACTGCGCCTCCATCGACATCTCTGTACCCAACTACTGTATCGTCCTGCATTACCGACTCCGTCACACAGGCAATAAGCTGGACCTCAAACTTGTCTACAACTCCAACGACAAACAAGTTAAACCCCGCCGCTCGGACCATTTTTCTCCCTCCTCGGAGACTTTCTTCCGACCGAATCCGGTCAGGCCAGGCACACCACTGCCACCGACAACCCCTTGTTTACGCACTCTCATCGCCATTCACACGACGTTCCTCCGCAACATGCAACCAAACTAGCTTGACCAACGCAGCCCTCGTCTCTTAAATGCGGCTTGGCAGAGTGTCGATCGCGACATCATACTCGCCACCACCTCTCGCTTCCCGCTCTGATCCGCAGCACATTCCAGGCACCTCACTCCCACATCCTCACGGCACAAATGGTAGGCGGAGGCGGACATGTGTCGCAAACGCACGCACATGCCCAACAGCACTTTGTTGGGCAGGCTCGCGTCCATACACGCCCGCAGCTGCAACTGCCAACCCTGACCCTGGGTGTGCTTGGCGCCCAAACAGTCTGGTCCATGGACATGGCGTTTGCACCGCCCTACCTGCTCGACTTAGGGCTGTCCAAATCAGCCATGGCTGCGGTCTTTCTCGCCGGTCCGCTGTCCGGTCTGATTGTCCAGCCACTCATCGGCAACCTGGCAGACAATAGCACTTCAAAGTACGGTCGCAGGCGGCCGTTTTTGGCGGCATCTGCACTCATCACCGCTGTTGGCATCCTCATGCTTGGATTCGCTCGTGAGATCGCGGGCTGGTTCACAACCAGCAAGTCGGACGCACACCAGAACCTCGCCATCTTTATCGGCATCGTCTCGGTGTACCTCGTCGACTTCTCCGTCAACGCAGTCACCGCACTTGACAGGGCGCTCATGGTAGACGTAGCAGCCGTAGAGGACCAGGCACAGGCCAACGCATGGGCAGCACGACTCTGTGGTATTGGCGCCGTGCTCAGCTTTCTCATCGGCAACCAGGATCTGCCCTCCATCACTCCGTCGATATTCGGAAAGACACAGATTCAGATCATCTCGACTCTCGTCACACTCATCTTGCTCGTGACGCACGGCATCGTACTGTGGCTGGTTGAGGAACAGGTGCTTGTGTCGCGTCCCGCAGGAGCTCGGTCGTCGTCAGCACCATCACCAAAGCAAGGACTCGTAGCCATCTTCCGAGACCTCTACAGCCAGGCAAGGACGCTTCCCCAGCCCATCTTGGAGATCTTCAAGATCCAGCTGTTTGCACAGATCGGCTGGTTCCCCGTCCTCTTCTACAGCACCGTCTGGGTCGGAGAGATTTACAAGGCCGACGTCAGGGCCAGCACCCCACCCGGCGGCCAGGGCGGCTTGTCCGACCACGACCTCTTTGAGCAAGCTACCCGCGTGGGAAGCAGAGCCTTTTTCTGGCATGCCATCCTGTCCCTCCTCACCTCCATCATCTTGCCGCTGGTGGTGCCGAACCCCGTCGAGGATCGCATCACCTCTACCGCAGGTCCAACCTCCTCGCCGCTGCTCAAACGGCTCAGGTCGATGCGCGAAAACTGGCCAGAACTGCCGTTCTGGTGGGTTTTCTCCCAGTTTGTCTTTTTTATCGCCATGATGGGCACGTGGCTCGCCGGGTTGACGCAGAGCGTGTTCCTGGCTACGCTGGTGATTGCGTCGGTTGGATTCTGCTTTGCCGTTGCGAACTGGGTGCCCTTCTCCCTCTTGGGTATTCTGATCCAGACGCAGGACCACGTTCCTGTTCCTGTCGACCCAGCCTCGGGTCAAAATCAATCGGCTGCGAGAAGAGACGAACAGGAGACAGACGAGGTCACCATGTCGCTGCTCGGCTCGGAGCGGAGAACAAGCCGAAGCTCAGTCACCAGCCGACTGGACAGGCATCCTTCCTCGGCCTCTACCTCCAGGCCCAGCTCGGCAAATGGCTACGGAGGCCATGCGAGCTATGACCAGCCCAGTGCAGGCCACGAGTCGGACGACGACCCCGAAGACGTCCTGTCGTTTGGCGGCGGCTGGAATGCACGAGACCAAGACGGCGATGGCATGGCACGCTCGGGTCCACCCACCACAACGGCCAACACGGCAGCACACGCAGGCTCCGTCCTCGGTCTCCACAACGTCTCCATCGTCATTCCCCAGTTTATCGTCACCGGCTTCTCCTCCCTCATCTTCGCAATTATGGAACCAGCGGCACAAGTCATGCCCTCTTCTTCGTCCTCAGGTCCGAGCACCGTCAGCAACCCAGCTCCCTCCAAAGGTCAGAACAGCGACGCTCTCGGTCTCATCTTCCGACTGGGAGGCTGCTCAGCCCTCATTGCTGGCATCCTGGCTGTTCGATTCGTCAGAAACTACCGTGACGCACTGCGTGGCTAAAGCTGCCTCTTGCTCCGCAATACATTGCCCTTCTTCTCGTGAAATCCCTGTGTGCACTGAGGTGTCTCTGACTCTGGGCTGGGCCGGCGTGGTTGAGGGCTTGCTGGTCTCACTCTGCAACTTGGCCATCTCGGACTGTGTAGTCCAGCAAGGACGATGTCAGGCTGGACGGACTGTGTTCTTGAGCCCGACAGAAGCGAGGTCCGGAAAGCATGTGCGACTTCCGCCCATCCTCAGGGAAACATAGTCAAGGTACGTGGCAATACTCGGAGCACGAGCACCAAACGAGCCAGAAAGCCAAGACGGAAACGAAATGGAATGGCGCGCTCTGCGTGGGTTGCGTAACAATCTTGATTAAAGAAATCTCCGTACAGGCAATAGCATTTGGAACATCATACAAAGAGACGGTGCTTCTTTCGGTTTCGTACAACGAGGCATTAGCTAAGAGGCGAGGATGACGACAGGAACGGGAAATTAAACAGGAAAAAGTAACAGTCTACCTGGCCTGATCCAGGTGGCTGCGGGAAAATCAGGTGGTGCCGACGTCGGTGAGACCGAGCACCAATTGAATGCTGAGCTTGCCCAGCACGTGGCGACGCCCTTCCGCCAAAGGCACGAAGGCGCCACACCCGAGCAGGCTGGCATAGCCAGACTCCTCGAGATAGGCTACAGGCCCGCCGCGCTTGGCCGTCTCGCGCGCTTGCACCGCAAAGAATGGCTGGCTGACAGCCGTCTGGGCGATGCCGTGGACCGCGTCGAGAATTGCACCGTTGGAGCAGTTGACAAAGATGTCTTTCATGCCAGGTGCTAGGCTGTCGTACAGAATGCTGACAATCGCAGGTACCTGGCGGGCAGCCTCCTCCAGGAACCCATAGAAGAGGAGCCGCTCTGCATCAGATTCGGCTTGCTGCAGGAGCGACGTCACAAGCGTGACCACGAGCAATGCGATCTTGTTCTCCAGTACGTCGAGGTAGTCAAAGAGACCATTGTAGCCACCCTTGCGTGCCTGCACCGCTGCATCACACGACGGCTGGTCGACGCCGGCCAGCTGCAACAGCCGTCCAAAGTCCTCGGGTCGTGTGGCAGTGGGTAAGAGTCCGATAAAGAACCCGAGCTGGGATGTCGAAATACGGCCGTTTTGTGACTTGATCTCGCCCTCTCCATCAACGGCGCAGTGGTGTAGCATGGCCTGCATCAGCTGAGTGGTGATGTCCTTCGTCGATGGATGGCGCAGTCCCTTGACCAGGAGCGCAGCCATGCCAAACGAGAAGTTGATGTCAAAGTCGATGCCAGTCTCATCATCAAGCTTGCATGCGGCGTCGCGGAACTCGAAGCGAGCATCCAGCAGATAAGAGATAAAGTCGGTCCCCTGAGTCACAGGAATGCGACGCTCCCAGATACACTCAACGGTGCTGTGCACCAGCTCGACGCCTGCTTTGAAGAGTGGGACGTGCCCGCACTGGATCATGGCGATGCCGAGCCAGAACATCTGCGGCAGATAGCGCGACCGCGTCGGCAGAATCTTGACCACTTTGCTCAGGCATGTCACGATGCTGATCATAGGCATGTCGGAGCTGCTGTTTGCCCACTCCGAGATGGACCCGCGAAGCGAGACAAGGATCTGGTACAGAAGATCATCATCGATCTCGCCCTGAGCAAGACATCCGAGAAGGACAAAGGCCCGCGACTGGATGATCGGATTGTACTGGAACGCAGTACTTGTGACCAGGCTGGCCAGGCGAGCACGCCAGGAGTTGGCTGCATCGACGTTGGGTGCTGCGATGTTGGCCACTTCATACATCAGCAGTGCCAGCTTCTCGATTGCGGCATTGTCCGGCGTCTCGCGTACAACATCCTTGGAACCTGCGTAGGCTGCAGCGGAGAAGTTGGACGAGTAGACCGGAGAAGTAATTGAGGCAACGGCAGCGGCGGCGGCCACGCTGCTCGGACCTCCGGGTAGACCGAAAAGGCGCAAGCATTGCGGCTCGGCTAGCCTGTCCAGCAGAACACGAAGCTTGACGACGCTCTCGGGCATGCGGGGCGTCACTTCGTCCGGTTTACGAGCCTCGCGCGGGTCCTCCGTGCAGAGCGAGTGGATCAGGTTGACGGCGCTGCCATAAATCGAGTAGCGCGTCGCATCGACACCGTTGCCCGCAAGCAGCAGGATCACGTGCAGCAACTCTGGAAGATAGAGCAGTGACTCGACGCGGTTGGTGAACGACAGCACCGTGTTCATGCGAACAAGGGTTGCGATCTCCTTCCACGAGGCATTTTGGTGCAGGTGCGAAACCACAGGCTCCTGGGCTGTCTTGGCAATAACCTTGCGCAGACGGGATAGCAGCTTGCCGCGCAGGTTGACCGAGGAGAACGAAACCATGGTGTCCAGCACCGCCTCGAAGCGTTCCTGGTGCAAGCCCGAATCCATCGCCGCCTCGATAAAGACGTCCAGAAACACGGGAATCAGATCGTCAAGCTTGGCCAGCTGCGCCCAGACGCAACGCTGCATGATGGCGTACATGTCGGGCTGCTTGGTGGTGATGCTGATCAATTGGTTGAGAACCTCCTTGATGCGCTTCTGATACTCGTGCTGCTGCTCGCGTGACGTGTGGACAAACATGACCAGATTCGGCAGCCAGGGTGACATGTAGTGCAAACACATGGTCTTCTGGCTCGGCGCCGCACGCTCGAATCCATCGAAAAACGAGAGCAGGAACTCGAGCGTGACACCAGGCGCGGCCACTGCAAAGTCTTTGCTGAGGTCAGCCACAAAGCCCATCGTGTTGGCGGGAAGGGCCAGTCCCTGCGAGCTGAGCAGCCGTTTTCGGGCGCTCGAGGCGCCGAAGTTAAACGAGGTACTCAGTGCGCAAAGCAGATTGTAAGCGCCCAGTCGGAGCGCACTATCGCTGCTCGTAATGTTGAGCATGGCCATGTTCAACAGCGTACCCGGCACGTCGCTCGGGCGCAGGGTACGATCTGCTGCGCTGCTGGCCCGGAACTTGGATACGCGCGCCTTGGCCTGCCGCAGCGCCTGTACAATTTCCGCGCGCTCGCGACTGTTGAAGACGAAGCTTAGTGAGCCACCGCGACACGACAGGAAGAAGGTGTTGTCGTCACCGCGGATGGAGATGGATCGAACGTCGTCTATGTCGGACAGGTGGACGACGTCGTTGAGGTAGACCGACATTCCCGGAAGCCACTCTTGCTGCTTGAGCGCGGTGATCTGTAGATATTCGCTGCCAATGGTGAAGGTGACTGGGGTCAGGGTGTGATAGTACCACACCATGGTGATCTGCTCGAAGCGCACATCAGCCGAAGAGGTGAGAATTGTCATCGTGACCGGATCTAGGCGCAAATTGCGTGGATCGATGTACATCTCGACCTCGGACAGCGACGAGCAGCGCGCCACATTTTGCAGGCAGATGAGCTTGTCGGTCAGCTCGTGCTTGAGCGGCGATTCAGCGTAGGCGGCCGAGTTGAAGACCTGCAGCTCGACCTTTGCGGTCGTATTGGGGTTGACAAAGATCACGTTGCACACGTTTGCGACCACCGCAGCCGGCATCAGCGAGCCAAAGTAAAGCAACCATTGCCCAGGTGTGACGTTAGCTGGAAGACAAGCCGTCAGGTCGATCACCACGTCGAATTGACGATACGCAAATGGCTCGAGCGTCTGGAGGATATAGAGCATCAGACCTTCAAAGTCGATCGTGTCGGCCTTCTGATTGCGCATCGAGTAGTAGAGAACGGGGCGTCCAGTCCGTGAGGGAGGTCCCTCATAGAAGACGGAGCGGTAGCTTTCCTCGTCGATGTTGCGGCCCGCATGGCGACGCACAAAGTCCTGGAAATTACTGGCGGCGAACGAGAGCTCTGGCAGATCATCAGCCTTGGGCTCGCCGAGCTCAGCGAGTGCCTCGCACAGCTTGTCATACACGACCTGAGCTTCGGGGTTAGGTGTCGATCCGTCGATCAGCTGGGGCAAGCTGTCCCGATCCTCGACGGGAGCAACAGCCGACGGATTTGTCGGCACCGTGACGATGCCGCTGACACCTGCAATTGCACTGCCTGCGACAGGTACGCCGTTGGTTCCATCAGTCCGACTCTGTAGATTCTTGCCCAGCTTATCGACGTTGTCAAAGAGGAAACGATGTAGCATGTTCTGGTCCTGATCGTCGATGCCATAAACGGTCGGATGGATACCGTAGCCAAGGGGCTGATCCGCCGCATAGAGTCTGTCGGGATCGGTGGGCGCGTCCGAAACCTGGTCGAGGAAGGCTGTCACTTTCCATACGTTGCTCTTCAAGAAGTCGTTCAATCCCGTCATGAAAGGCTCCTTGTGGCTGGAAAAGAGATTGTTACTGGCAAGCGTGATCAAAATCTTGCTGATGAGCACCAAGCCGCGTCGCAGCTCTCGCGTGGGACCTGTGAAGTTGATGTCGATCATGTGTGGAGACACCACAGCCGGGCTGATGAAACGAAGGAACATAAGACCGCCGACACCTTGATAACGCGAAGCGGGGAAGCGTGCATCCAGAACGTTGCGAATGTGGCGACAAAGCTCTCGCAGCACCGCAGGCACGCGGTGAGCCGAGGAGCAGATCGAGTCGATGAAGCCTTGGGCCACCTCCTCCAGAGCAGCCTGATTCTTGGCTGTGCTGTTGCCAGGCTCGATACGGGAGGGATCCATCTCGAAGGAGAAGCCGGCCGGCTTACGTGCGATCTCGGTGATGAGCGGCGCCATGATGGAACGCAGGTAGTCGTATCCGTGCGTGCGCGCAAATGTCGATAGCAGCGAGGTGCAGAACGAATTGCTGCGGAAGACCATCTCCTCGGTGGCGGTACGCTGGATCTCCTCCTCGACGGCAGCCTTAAGGAAGCGAATGAGACCGCCACGTGAGTCAAACATGCTGAGCAGCAGCACACTCATCGGTTCCACATCGCGTCCGGGGCACACCTGGCACACGGCCAGCGCGAGCTGCAAATTCTCTTGGCAGACCAGGTCGACCAGCTTGTTCTGCTTGCGGGCGCCGCCTATGCCTTCGAGTTCGTCGAAGGCCGTGCCCTGGTTGAGCACATTGGTCATGATCTGCATGAAAGCAGATCGGATTCGCAGATCCTCGTGGTAGGCCAGCGCCAAGGAGCTGTGTAGGCCGCTGTCGATGTTTGACGCCAACAGATTCGAGAGCGCTAGGATCGCCGATTCGCGAAGCTGCGTGTAGTCGCGGCCGGATTCTTTTGGCTTGACCGAGGCGGCGATAATCGACTTTGTGTCGGCAGCACGGGCTCGGCTCCGGTCCACCGCGGCAGCCTCGGACCGTCTGGTGCGGTTGAGAATCTTGATGAAAAAGCCAAAGTAGAGCGCAAAGTGTCGAGTCTTGGCCCACTCGACTTTGTCATCCAACAGCAGCGCATCATCGGCCAGGAGCAGGGGCAGCTTGTCGAGGAAAATTGAAATGCACCGCAGACACGAGACGTCGAGCTCGTGGTGGAGGCGCTCGAGAGCGTCGCTCAAAGGTAAGGCATCATCCACGCCGTCAGAGGTCCAGGTGGTTAGCGCCTGGAACAGGCGGTTACGCACACGCAACTCGTTGCTGAAGCAGAAGGCTGACTTCTTGCGCATCAGAATCTCGCACATCTGGCACATGGCCGTTTTGATGCGCGATGCGTGCTCGTCACGGCCCAGCGAGTTGGCGTACTCAACGTACAGAACCATCAGCGAGCCAATGTCGACGTTCGAGGTGAAAGGCGTCGCCTTTGTCGCATCGAGCCGGTTCAGCACCATGGTGGCAACGCCAATGCTCTGCTCCACAAAGACGGTAAACATGTCGGTCGTTTTAGGATAGCCGGTGACCTTGTCGAAGAAGTCGCTCAGCACAGCGTGAATCTGTCGAAAGAGAATGCCAATGAGACGAGGGCCAAGATCCACTCCGAGGGTCTCCTTGGCCTTCTCCCGCACCCAGAGCGAGTCCGACACCAGCAGATCCACCATCTCTTGCAGGAAACGCTCGATCAGCGGCCCAGGCCGATCAGCATCAGCGTACTTGGGCAGCACCTCTGCAAGTATGGGCTGGATGGTGTTGGCGATGCGGTCCTCGGACGAGAAGCAAGCGCCGCCAAAGGCACAGAGGAAGCCCGCATAGTTGTGCCACTGAGCCGCAGCCTTGTCCTGATTCACAGCGGTCTCTTCGGCAATCGGACGCGCGACAAGCTGGGTCAGCGCAGCCCATCGCGAATAGGCCTCTTTCCAGGCGATCCAGCTGGCGGCCGAGGGAGACTCGATGTCGCGCACCAGGGCCCGAATGCGTTTCTGCTGCGCAATTCGACCGGTCTGGATGAAGCTCGGATCCCCCAGATCGCTAAAGAATTTGGCCCACTCCTGCAAAAGCGGAGTGTAGTAAGTTGGCGCGGTGCGGATCACAGCGGCATGGGCTCCCGCGCATTGCATCGCTGCCGAGCACACCTCGGTATCGCTTGAACACATGGTCAGCAGCATCACCATCTGGACGTAGATAAGTTCTGCAGTTCGCTCCTGCTTGGGCGGCACGATGGGGCTGTTTTCGATGGCCCGCCAGTCGTCGGCCTTGCGGAAGAACTTGACCAGCCGCAGCTGCGCACGATAGGTGAGATCGAGGAAATGACGTTGCATGGCCGACGACTCGGATACCATGAGCTGCTCTGTGATGTTGGTGATGAACAGCGGTGCACACGAGATGCCAACCTGTTGCTGCTGAGCAAGGAATTCGACTGTTGCGGGATCGGTCGACTTGGACTGGTAAGTCTTGACCAGAAGGTAGGCGGCTGTGGAGCGATACGGAGTGAATTGCGGTGGCGTCGCAAATACGGACGATATCATCACACTGAGAGTGAGAATACTGTCGATCGAAAGTGCCGCACGATACAACCGTTCACGTTCCTGGAAGCTGCCACCGGCCACCGCACCGGTCGAGGTGAGACTGGCAAGTGCTAGGGGACTCGCAAGATCGATACCGTAGAAGAGCGCGCGGAGGTCGAGAATCCAAAGCTGCATGATCGACTGCAGAAGCTCGTGCCGGGTCGCTTCGTCAACAGTGCCGGAGGTATTGGCCGCAGCAGCACCAGAGGCAGCATTGTGTCCCGACGACGATGCGGACGACGACGAAGACGGAGAGGCGGTCTTGAGCTGGGCATTGACAATGCGGGTAGTGGTTCGCCGGTCAATTCTTGGGCCTTCCTTGACCTCCGACCGGGGCATGCGGTAAATGGTCTCCTTGAAAGTAGCTCGTAGCGAGCGCGCCACGTGCGCATAGAGCAGGCTCACGTCCGGAGACCATGGCAGACGCTGTGCTTCACTGGCCAACAGAACGCATGCCTTGACTAGCGCAATCTTGAAGTGAGCCGGGCTGGTATCAGCCATGCACACAGGTACCAACTCACGGATGGTCTTAACAGGATCGATGCGGAAGAGGGCGACGAAAAGGTCGATCATCAGCGAGACCTCGAACACGCGACTGACGCCGAGCGCCGATCTCTGCGGATCAAAGAGACGATCTCTGAGCTCGGGGTCGAGGTCGTGCACCAGCAGACGAAGTCCTGTGTCAGAACGGGGCGCCGAGGCGGCGGCCTTGCAGAGATCGACGCTACAGAGGGTTGCGACGTCCAGGAGACTCTGGTTGCGACCGGCTTTGCGCAGAGCTTCGAGGAACGCGAGTTTCTTTGCAGCACTGCCGCCAGCCTTGCGGCCGTCGCCTATGGCAGCCTTGCTCAGCAAGTCCGGACAGAGAATGAGAAGCGAAGCGAGCATCGGCCAGAACGCGATCTTGCGCTTGGTAGAGTCGGCAAGGCTGTAGACTTGGTCGAATAGCACGTCGGGGCTCCCCTCTAGCCTGCGATTGGACGTCACTAGAGCTGCAAATTCGCTAGGATGGTACTGGATCCAGGACCATACCGCGCGACGCACCACTAATGCGGTGGTGTACTGAGCGCTGCGCTTCAGGTGGAGGAAGGACGTGCCGAGCTCCTGCAGCACGCTTACCAGACGGGGCTTCTGCAGGTTCGAACATTCCAGCAGGCGCAGCTCGGCGGTGCTTGGCGACTCTTCGACGGTTGAGCTGAGGTAGAAGAGCCGGTTGCGGAAGCGCGCCGAGACCACGACCCAATTGCTGGAGCTGAGATAGAAGACTACCTGGCTAGCAAGGCGATAGATGCGGGTCTGCAGGTGACTGGGAACATCCGAGTTCTCCGAATCGCGCGTGTAGGAGAGAATTTGCCACGAGGTGGTGTTGAAGCGCGGGGGCTCGCGGCCACCCTTGGCTGAGGTGGCGTACGACGGTGGGACCGCAAAGGGCACGCGCGTTGGAGGAAAGGCCGGATAGAGAATGAAGAGGCTCGTGGCGCTGGCCAGGGCCAGCGAGCTGGGCATGAACGTCTCTGGGTGCTTCTCACTTGGCGCAACCCCAACATCATCACGAGCATCACTCTCGTCGCGCCCGATGCGGGAGCTGGTGTGGCTGAAGCTCTTGGTGCTCGAGAAGCTCGAGGTCGGGTCGCGCAAAGAGAGGTCGCGCAGGGAACGTTCCGAAGGCATAGTCCGCCCAGAGAGACCCAGGCCGTGACTCGTTTCAGACTTGCCACCACGCGACTCGGCGGCATCTGCGGGACTAGCAAAGTGAGTCTCTTCGCGCACCACCGTCTGCTTGATGAGGGTTGTCATGACACTGAGGATGTGCTTAGCCTGTGTATCATCCATAGCCGGAGGATCGGTCCAGGCCGACGGCGACGCTGTTGTTGCACCGGTAGTCGCGGCAATGCTCGCATTTGCAGCAGATGCGACGGCGGTGCTTGCACTCGTGGTCGACGCAGTGGAGCCGCGTCGATCGAAAGAAGACATACCTGGACTGTCCGGATTGACGTCCTGTCCCCGACCCGCAGCGAGGCTCCAGTGATAGTCCATGCAGGAGACGAGAACCTTGAGCATGAACAGTTGCGAGTGAAGCATGCCCACACTGACCTGTTGTTCGAGACCGTGCTGGGCCGACTGCTTGATCAGAACCTCGACGGCGCCAAGAAGCTCGCGCACTACGCCGCCGAGCTGGTACCTGCTTAGTTGCACCAGATTGGCGACGCTCGATCGTACCAGCCCATCCTGCTCGATGAGCGAGAGTCGCCAACCCGAGTTGCAGGGCAGCTTGTTGACGAGGCGCTGGACGATGCTACCGATAAGAAGTTGGCTCGAGTTGCCAACGGGCAGGCTGGAGGGGCCGGCCTGTCCAGTCGAGTCGCCCATGTCACCGGACAGAGCATGCATGGTGGCAGAGCCGGTGAGCGTGTTGATGCTGTTGCCAGGGAGGATACCCGAGTTGTTCTGTTGGTTGTTGATGATGCTGCTCGAGTACGACGCTTGAAAGCCGCTATCGTACGACGAGTCGGGTGCGATCGACATGGTCGAGGCCGCAGCGGCGCTGGCCGAGTTGCGGAAGCCCGACGCGCTGCCGATCGAGTGGTGCGATGAGTGGTGGTAGCTAGCCGCGTGCACCGAGGGTGATGGCGAGGCCATGTTGCCGCCGTCTCCGTCCGCACCGATGCCGTAAGCAATGCGTCGTGTCTGTGATTCTGGCAAGTTGGCGGGTTGACCAGGGGCGCCATTGCTGGGAGCGGATGAGCTCAGGCTGGGTTTCTGACTCATGTCTTCTGGCGTCAGTAGCACGTAGAAAAGCACTACCTGTGATGCACTTCAGGACCGAATCTGCAGGATGTCGCTCCAAGTCGTTTCGCACTGACGACGACGGCGATAATGGCGTTTCTGGGCGGTGTTGGTGGCAACAAAAGAGCCTCGAACCAACCTAGAATGAGACCTGTGATTAGCGCGTCTGATGCAGATCAAGCATAGACACAAGGACGGTTGACAAATGCAAATGGAGCAATTAAAGATGCCAGAGCTCGGACCGGATAAGACGGTGTGACACGATGGAAGCCAAAAATCGCGGCGATTGGGGACTGGAAGAGGTCGGCAGGCTGCGCAGAAGGTCGTTTTCGAAAAGCTTAGAGCGAGCGGGGCATGACAAGGATCGGAGGCATGAGATTGAGGGCGGTGATCAGGGCGGTTATCGTTATAGCTTGTTTGGAAAGCGTGGTAGGCAGCAAGCTTCAATAGACACGAAGGACAGTGCGCCGACTACCTGGGGAGGGACGTGAGGGAGGAGGCGTCGAGATCGGAGCCGCTGTCGCAACCGCTACCGCTATAGCTTCCCGATACGGCACGTCAGGGTCGATGCGCAGCAAGAGCAGAGGTCGGAAGAAGGGCGAGCAAGATATAGGATCGGAGAGAAGGCCAAAGTACTATCTATGGTCGAGATGACTGGCCGTCTCGGGAAGAGCGAGATGGCAGGGCTGGGCTGGGCTGGGCTGGGCTGGGCTCGACTACAGTAGCGAAACGAAAAGCCAACACGCCACGCTACGCAGGCGAGCCCGTAGGAGCGGTCCATGCGTGCGTGTGCGATTAAAAGCAAGTTACGTGCTGTGATTCTAGCGCTGGTGCCGAATGTGTTGCATGTCCAGGCCGAGCTACAGCACACTCAATAATAATCCACTAGAGGCGCGTGTGCACAGTACAGTACTGTAACACTACTTACTGTATTTGGGTCTGTCGGTCTGTCTGCTGGTGTGTGTGTGTGTGTGTGTGTGTGTGTGTGTGTGTAGGTGTTGGGTCGCGCAAAGGGTCACGACAGCCACGGCGTTGGCGGCCGTCGAGCAAGGCAAAGTCGCCCTTACTCGTTTTCCGGGCTGAGGCAAATTAATTCTTGCCAAGTACTTATCGCAGTAATTTCCAATCCGCAAGAGACACATGACATGCATTATACCTTCTCAAGGTTCCAGGTTCCAACAAGCAGACTAACTAGTCACAGCCGGTGCAGGCTCAGGACGCAAGCTCCACGACGTGCCAAGGCGTTCTCCTGCCCTCGCCTGCTGGGATGAGCGTTCCGGAAGTGAGGAAGGAGGAAAAACATGGACCGAGTCGAGAGTGGATAGGCTACACCTGCATTAGCGAAGTGACTCTGCGTTGCGACAACACTGATCGTCGTGACTAGAGGAAGCAAGCGAGAACAGAGTAGCGAGGAGAGTGTGCGCGGTCTGTGTCAGACAATGAGCTTGACTTAGCCGGTCAAAGATGCAGAGTGCCTGGCTAGCGTGGCGATGAGAGGCAACAGAGTGGTCGAGTCGGGCTGCAGCAGTAGTAGCGAGATAGGTAGGGTGCGACAGATTCGCGTCCGCGTGCGTGTCTTTTCCAGCCAGTTGCAGGAGCGATTCCATCGTGTGTTGGTGTTGCCTTGTCTTTGGGCACAGCAACAGCAACAACGACCCTCCCGCTTGTCCATGTGTACATTGACCCCAGCCGGCACGGAATCTTGGTGATTCGTTTGTCTCTTGATGCTTCATTTGCGTCCGGCTCCATCGATCTGGCAAATCTAGCGTCTCGAGGACAGGACGGGACGGCAAAGTCGGCAATGCCGAGACAATTCAATCGCGTTCGTTAAGCAACATACCTTCACCATATCTGATCCGACATCACCAATTTCTGGAAACGTAGACATCCAGGCATGAGCGCAATCTGTTTCAGAATGCCGTCAGTAGATTGTGACGAGCGACAGGCAAGCCGCTGCCATCCAACTTAATCGGAATCTCCGATCATGGATGATGGGGCAGAGCTAAGGCCATCCAATACATTGTTCATGCCTGCGCAGCAGCCAAGGGGTGCTTTTCCGACTCGCACTCACGTACTGTACCAGAAAGTCAAATCGCGGAAAGCAGCTCAGGGTCCTTCGGAAAGGCACTCATACATCGGCTCGCGAGCTTTGCGTCCCTCACCTGCGTCTGCATAAATCGGGAGAGACGCTTTTGATCAGAAACGTGTGTTAGTCTTGCATGATCAAGCTCACAGAGCCTAACAATGGACTTTGTCCTCTTCGCCTAGCACGTGCGAAGGGATCGCCGCAGGGTCCTCCGCAAAGTGTACTCAAGTTCGTAGAACGGTGCTAGACTGCAAAAGAGTCGAGGTGGGCCCGCACAATATACTGACACAATCCCAGGTTGGCGGAGAAGGTCTGGTACGCCAGGTCCGATGTGAGCTGGTGATCCGCAATCCAAGCATATCTGTCCATTTTGCGAACAGAGATGAAAGGAGGACGGCTTAAGCGGTGTAGCTGGGGAGTGGGACAACGTGTGTAACTTCGAGAATGGAGCTACTGTACTGTACTGTACTGTGGGCAGGGGCATCTGCTTGCTCTGTGCGAGGCTCGACATTGACACCAGATCGTGCTCGTTCCCTTGGCAAGGTCGTGGTGCAAAATACGGTACTGTACCAAATGAGAAGAGGCCAGAAAGGATAGGGCCCACAAACAGAGCTCAGCTGCTTTCGGACTGGCTTTTCGCCTGGCTGACCTGTTGAAGGGTGCAGCTGCAGGAGGGTTGGGGCATTCACCATGGCGGACGGGGCGTGCGCTATACTGTAGACTACTCAGTCGACTCCCTGTCGCGGCGCCCGCAGGTTGGGGAAATTTTTTTCACTCTTCATATCCCTCAAGCCCGGAGGCGCCCAGCCAGCCGCACATGCACCCATCGACATGCGCCAACGACGGAAGGCAAGTCGGACCTCCCGTCGCACTGCCGGGATCTATCCAGTGTCTCGACAGCAGAAATTGCACAGTCGAGTGTCCATCAAGCTCTAACGTCCGAGCGATGGAAACGACAAGTGCGCGAAGCAAGTTAGTCAAGAGGCGAAGCAAGTTAGTCAAGAAGCGGATTTGAAGGTTGAAATGACTGAGGAACCGCCTGGCATGGAGTGCGTGCGAAGGGGCCAACATCAAAAACACACTGGTCCAGCCTGATTTTCGATCTGCTGCTGTAGCTACAGCCCTGAACAGTACAGTACTGGTCGAATGCCTTTCGTTGCCAGAGCGCGAACTTCTTCCAACGCTCGACAACCTTTTTTTCGTGTGGCAGGTACCGTCTGGACCGCCTGGGTTTTTTTCCGTTTTGGCAAATTGCAGCACACCGCACTCACACACCGCGCTCACAAACGTGCGGGCGCTGCAGGCATTGGCCCTGGACCCGGTCGAGTACTGTATATTCGTGATCTTCTTGCCACCATCATACCCATACCCATTTGTCATCCTCCTTCCTCATCTCGAGACACTTTTGCCCATCATGAAGGTTAGTTTGTCCTCAGCTCCTCCAACATTGGATTTGTTTACGGCATCGGCCTCGAGTACTTTCGCACCATCGTGACAAAAGAAGATTGCTTCCGTGACGAGCTGCGTGGTTGGATCGGTACCTGTTGATCCTGCACAGCGACGTCCAGTGAATCTCTGTCCGAATTTGTGACTCAGAGCGCGCCGCATGGGGACGGCTTTGCGATAGAGGTCGACGCCCGGTTTCAGGATCTTTGGCAGATCCCCGCAGCCATGTTATTCTCGCATTTCACACGGTCTCCATGCTCCCAAACACCTTGTAGAGCCAGTTTCCTGACACGACTGACTTTCGATTTCGATTTGCTCTGCGGTGCCTGCATCGTTTTCCTTTGCTCTGCTTTGTTCCGTGTAACAGCTCTTCACGGATGTCATTTCCAACGACGAGATGGTCTCGGACGGATTCGAGATGAAGCTCGTCGACGACGTTGTCTACGAGGTCGACGCCGCCAAGATCGTTGTCTCGGACGGTGATGTCGACATTGGTGCCAACCCCTCGGCTGAGGAGGCCGCCGAGGCTCTCGAGAACGGTGCCGAGCAGGTCATCAACATTGTCCACTCGTTCCGTCTGCAGTCGACCTCGTTCGACAAGAAGTCGTACCTCGGCTACCTCAAGGGCTACATGAAGTCCGTCAAGGCCAAGCTCGAAGAGAGCAACCCCGACCGCGTTGCTGCCTTCGAGAAGGGCGCTGCCGCCTTTGCCAAGAAGATCATTGGCAGCTTCGGCGACTGGGAGTTCTACACCGGCGAGTCGATGGACCCCGAGGGCATGGTTGCGCTCCTCAACTACCGCGAGGACGGTGTCACCCCCTACCTCGTCTTCTGGAAGGACGGTCTCCGCGAGACCAAGATCTAAAGCAAGCATATGCAAACACGACAAGAGACGGGCCGCCTCGCCTTGTCTGATGTGTAATTCTCGCTCGGATCTCAACTTGCCCTTCTTTCTCTCGTACACTTGCACGGTCAACCTTGCATTCACCCGTCTCTGGCTAGGCTTCAGCAGCCCTGCCTCTCTGTCCGCTCGCACTAATCATTGATTGATGCGGTGGTGCAGATGAAAATGTAATAACAGACGAGCCCAGGACAATAGGAAAACCCCCTGCTCCTGGATTCTTCGCCACTGCTCTCCTCTTTCACCTTCCCAGGCGGAGAAGGGAGCAGCGCAGCTGCAGAATACACTTTGCGCATTCTCGGATCTCTAATTTTCCGCTGTTTCTGTGGAAGTGATGACGTGTGCTGGTGTGGTTGCCAGGCCAGGAGTGAGTCTAATCGACGCTGTCAGGATGTGAATTGTGTCAAGGTGGAGCATCACTGGCGAGGATGGCATTCTCGTCGATTGTTGATGGGAATTGGGGAGGCGGGAAAGCGCAGCAGTGGTTTTGGAAATAAAGCGCATAAAGCGTATGGTAATCCTTGGACCTGGTCTAATCGCTTTTGTGCTACGATGATACACCATCTTCGTCATCAGCCTACTAGAAGGTCGGCATCATCAATGTCATCGAGGCGCAAGAAATGAAAAGGGAGACGGTCCCACGTACTGTTGCAGCATACGGCTAGTAAGCGGGTAATAACGATAGAGACTTCAATTTGCAGCAGAGATAGCAAGAAACAAGCAGTCATAAAAATTCAGATTTTAAGGGAAAAAAAAGCGACCCCAGGCGGGCTCGAACCGCCGACCTCAGCATCTCCAACCGAAATCGGAGAAGGATACCTGAATAACAGTGCTACGCTCTAACCAACTGAGCTATGGAGTCAGTACGATGATGCCTAGCTCGCGCTCAAATGTGTACATATGGTTTAAGAAAATTGATCACAAGAAAGCACAGCCTCCATGTTGCTCCACACGCAGCGCCCAGAGCAGAGGTGGTGGTCTGAGCTTTTCGTGCATGTGCCGTGTGCTCGACTGCACCACCGAACAGTACAGTACAACGTGGCACCAAAGAACAGAGACGTTGACGCAGCGTGCCTCTCGTTCCTTGTCAGCAACGTTCTTGCTTGCTCACTCCCACCACTGCGCATCGACCTCTCAGCGTCGATCTCACTGCAACACATCTGCTTGCCTTCTGTCAGAGCGGCGACACATTTCGAAGCCGACCCAAACACAGCCCTTGCACACAACGGTCGGGTTGACTCACTCTGCAGTCTAGATCCAGCTCAAGTGTCTTTTCTTCACCAACTTTTGCTCTCAACATGGCTGGGTTCTTGCGAGGTGGAGGTGCATCCTCAGGAGCAGCCGGCTCTGACCGTAGCGCGTATAGCCGCGTCTCGGGTGCCGGCTCTGACCCGTACGCAGATGCACGCGGTGCTTACGGAGGAGGGGCAGCAGCACCAGCGCGCCAGACTGCCGGGTACGGTGGCGGCGGCGCTGGATTCTCTAGTAGCGGAGGCGGTGCTGGCTTTTCGAGCCGACCTTCGGCTGGAGCTGGTTTCGGCGGCGCTGGCACTGGATCTGCTGGTGCGTATCGCAGCTCGGGCGGAGCGGGCTTCTCTGGTGGAAACGGCGGCAACGGTGGCTACGGCGGGGGCTACGCATCAGAAAAAGCGCCCTCGTCGCACAGCGGAGGTTCCGGTCACCTGATCGTCAAGTGCCCCGAGCAGCTCGTGCTCTCCAACTGCCTTATCGTCAACGGCCAAGAGTGGGGATCGACGCAGTACGTCCTCGTTGACGGCATGTATGTCTTTACCGCGCGCGCCGACCCCACAGGCCAGGTCCAGGCAGGTACACTCGGAACGGCACTTCTGCAGCGACAGTGGGCCGGTCTGTCGGCAACGGGACACGTAGTACAGGCCGAGCCCTACGATCCATCCATGTTTGGCAACAGCATCTATCTGGGTGGACTCGACATTGAAGTCGGCCTACTCCGCAGAGGAGAGATGGCCCCACATCCCTTCGACGCCGACGAGATGCAGCGCAACTTTGTGCGTGCCTTTGAGAACCAGATCTTCACCGTCGGTCAGCTGCTTGTGTTCGAGTTCAAGGGCCTGAATCTCAAAGCCACCGTCAGAGGAGTCGAGGTGGTCGAGCTCCACGAGGTGCAGCAGCGCAGCGGCGCTCAGGCCCAACAGCAGCAGCAGCAGAGTGGTCAGCACGTCAGCCGATCGGACAAGGGCATTCTCATCGCACAGACGCAGGTCAACTTTGTCGCTGCGCCCGAAGGCGGCGTCAAGATCAAGGCGTCGGGCAACCGACCCCCACCCAATGCCATCTTGCAGCCCAACTTCAAGTTTGAGGACATGGGCGTAGGTGGTCTGGATCGCGAGTTTGCCAACATCTTCCGACGCGCCTTTGCGTCGCGTATCTTTCCACCTGCACTGGTCGAAAAGCTCGGCATCCAGCATGTCAAGGGAATGGTGCTGTACGGACCGCCTGGAACAGGAAAGACGCTGCTGGCGCGTCAGATTGGCAAGATGCTCAACGCACGAGAGCCCAAGATCGTCAACGGCCCCGAGGTATTCAACAAGTACGTGGGTGGTAGCGAGGAGAATGTGCGCAAGCTGTTTGCGGATGCAGAGAAGGAGCAGAAGGAGAAGGGCGACGAGTCGCAGCTGCACATCATCATCCTCGACGAGCTGGACGCCATGGTGCGACAGCGAGGCTCTGGTGGTGCTGGCGCCACGTCGGCAGGCGACAACGTGGTCAACACGCTGCTGGCCAAGCTGGATGGCGTCGAGCAGCTCAACAACATCCTCGTGATCGGCATGACCAATCGACTGGACATGATCGACGAGGCGCTGCTGCGTCCGGGGCGTCTGGAGGTGCACGTCGAGGTGAGCCTGCCAGATGAGTTTGGACGTCGCCAGATTCTCAACATCCATACGAGCAAGATGCGCAACAACGGCGTGATGGAGTCGGATGTCAACATCGAGCAGCTGGCAGCGCTCACCAAGAACTTTTCGGGTGCCGAGATTGCGGGACTGATCAAGTCGGCCACGTCGTTTGCATTCAACCGCCACGTCAAGGTGGGCACGATGGCGGGCATCTCAAACGACGTGGAGAACATGAAGGTGTGCCAGCAGGACTTTCTGAACGCGCTGGAAGAGGTCAAGCCCGCATTTGGTGTGGCGGAGGAGGAGCTGTCGCAGGTGGTGCAGAACGGCATCATGCACTTTGCTCCGCACATTGACGTGATTCTGCGCGATGGCCATCTGCGTGTGGAGCAGGTGCGAACGTCGTCGCGCACGCCGCTGGTGACGGTGCTGCTGCACGGGCCGCCGGGATCGGGCAAGACGGCACTGGCTGCTACGATTGCGATTGCTTCCGACTATCCGTTTATCAAGCTGATCTCGCCCGAGAGCATGATTGGAATGGGGGATGCCCAGAAGATCAACTACCTCAACAAGGTGTTCAACGACGCGTACAAGTCGCCGATGAGCATTATTGTGATCGACAACATTGAAAAGATCGTCGAGTGGGTGCGGATCGGGCCGCGCTTCTCCAACTCGGTGCTGCAGGCTCTGGCGGTGCTGCTGGGCAAGCGACCGCCCAAGGACAAGCGACTGCTGGTGCTGGCTACGACGAGCAACCGCCGAATGCTGCAGGAGATGGAGATGCTCAATGCCTTTATTGCAGAGATCCGAGTGCCCAACATAACTTCGCTGCGCAGCGTCGACCACGTGGTCCACCAGATGCAGCTGTTTGAGTCGGAGCAAGACCAACAGCGATGCATGCAGCTGCTTCAACAGGCAGGTCTCGGCGAGGAGGGCAAACTCAACATTGGCATCAAGAAGCTGCTCTCCGAGATTGAGATGGCGAGACTGGACAACGACCCTGCCGACCGCCTTGCCTCTTCGCTGTCGGCCGCACAGAACGCTGCCATCGATGTAGACCTCGACCTCAATTAGACACACATTCTACACGCCTACCCACATTGTCGCGGCTATCAATAAAATTGTCCAAGCTCTGCTAGAAGAGTGTTGTGTCACAGTTCTTGGTGTGATGTGGACGCGCCAGGAAGACCCGACATCCAGAGTTGGAAGAGATGAGAGATGTCTTTGCGCCATTCGACTTGGCGCGCTGCTTCCTGAACCGAGACCCACTTGCGGTGTCGCTCGTGCTGTTCTGGCCAGTCGTCCTTGGAGCCTTGTGGAAGCTGCACGACCAGCTCGTGTGCAGTGTAGATAGCGCGTGGGACAAAATCAGGATCGCTTGGGTCGGAAGTGGGACTGTGCTTGTGGGGCTTGTGATCGCGGACTCGGAGTCGCTGTGGATTTGTGCTGGACAGCGGCGCATCGGAATCGTGGGAATTGGCGATAAGCCCAGCTGTTGTATGAGTGAAGAAGGGATGCGTAAGAGCGGTGCAGTGGGTCAGCTCAGCAGTCCACAGAGCTCCAAGACCTCGTCGGACAAGGGCCGACACTTACCTTCTTCCCACAGCTCACGGGCTGCAGCTTGGCGAGAGGTCTCTCCCCTCTCGATTCCGCCTTTGGGCAAGACGTACTTGCCGTCGTGCTTGCGAGAAGTGACTATGCAGACTCGTACATCGTCTATCGATGGACTCGACGGCGACGAAGAGGTCGACGGCTGGATTTGGATGGGGATAGCGACGGCTACCTCACGAGGTTCGAGTTTCATGGCCGCTGCTGGTGCTGTAATCGAGACGAAGAGCAATAGCAGTAACCGCGATCCGATAGACATGAAACTTTGGGCGTCGAACAATGCTTGTAATCGTGCGCTACGATGTTCACCATGCATGTACTGTACAGTGGCTCGAGTTCGGGTTAGAGGCGAAGCTCGACGTCGGCAACGTCTACAGCCCATTGCCTCCACACAAGCTGTTGTGTCACAGTACTGTACTGTGCTGCATCGAGTTCTGACAGCAGCCGAAAGAGGCAAAGGCCTAACAGCATCGTTGGAGAGAAGGCACAAAGAGCATCAAACGCACCGACCAACATCTTACATGGCCGGCCAAGCAAAACGGCAAAGGAACAACGAACAGCTGCGCGAAATCCACACCACAATTTGGAAAAATCATCAATGTTGGCGGCGAAAGGACAGCGGCTCCAGTAACACCCGTACTGTATGCCAACCATATCCTGTCAACGTTACCAAACTTCAACCCATCCCTCCCCCCCTTCTCCGCACCCATCTACCTCATCGCGCACACCAGCAACCGCAAATTGGTACGGAGCAGCTTCCGCCTGATCATTTCGGTGCCTCGTTCTCCATGGTCGGCGCTCGAAGGCTTCTTCTCCCAGCCTCTGGCGTGTCCAGATCCTGGCCTCTTCGCTCATCAACCGCCTCGCATCTCGCTGCCACCCCCTTCTCCACCTCTTCGCACCACTTGGCGCCCCCCTCTGGAAACTCGGCCTCTAGTTCTTCGTCTTCGTCCTCTTCCTCTTCGTCGTCATCCTCATCCTGGAAACCTCCGCCTCCTACCTCGGGCGCCGCCTCGGCATATCGCAAGCAGACCCGTCGAGAGTGGCTTCTGGTCGGTGTAGCCGGTTCCGCTGCGGCCGTCGGTAGCTGGTACTACTGGTCCAACATTCGCCCGCGTCATCAGGCAAACAAGGCCGCTGCCCTCGCCGCCAACGCAGCCCCCTTCTCCCTCACCGCAGACGTCCGCACCTCCTTCTCCATCCCGATCCGCCAAGCTCAGGCCGGCGGCCCCACCAACAAGCTGGTCACCACCCTCGCAAACGCAGAGGTCGACCGTCGCCTCAGCGAGAATGAACGTTCCACCCGCGTAGATCGCCCTGCAGGTGCCTGCCTTGTGGCTCGCTACGACACCAACAGCGTTGCTAGCAACGACCCCATCGAAGACAAGCGCGCCGAGGTCATTGTCGAGCGTGATCGTGCCATCAGTACGCCATCCTCGTCCTCCTCGACGCCCGGCTCCAATTCTCCGGCGTCTGCATCCGCAGCAGCAGCAGCAGCCACAACGTCAGCGGCAGTGCAAGGACAATCTGCCAACGGCGATCTCTGCTTCTTTGCCGTCATGGACGGCCATGCTGGCTACAACACCAGCACGCTCCTCAGCCAGAAGCTCATCGCCTTTGTGGCCCTTGAGCTCGACAAGGTTTTCCGCGAAGCTGGCGACTATGCCCAGGTGGCAAAGGCAAAGTCGGCCATGCCCTCAAAGCTCTGGCGTGCCATCTTTGGCGGACCGGCCATCGTTGGGCCCAGCTCGGGCCTCGATGGCGATCCGGAAGTGGTCAAACGCGCCATCGCAAAGGCCTTCCGTGCTCTCGACAAGGAGATCGTCGATACCCCCGTCGAGCTGCTCAAGGAGTATGAGCTCAGCCTTGCCAGCACCAGTTCCAGCTCTGGATACCCGGACGGCACGGCAGGCGGTGCTGCCGGCGTCGGGGGAACCCGAAGCCTCAGCTCCCTGGCTCACACCATCTTCCCGAGTTCCAGCAACGCCTCGTTCACTGCAACGCAGAAGAGCGCCTACGAGAGCATCCTGCCCGCGCTCTCTGGCAGCTGCGCTCTGCTGACCTACATTGATTCTGCACGTCAAGACGTCTACGTGGCCTGCACCGGCGACTCGCGCGCTGTGGCGGGCTACTGGGACGAAGACGCAGGAAAGTGGGAGGTCGAAGCGCTTTCCGTCGACCAGACGGGCCGCAATGCTGACGAAGTCCGTCGCATTCGATCCGAGCATCCCGCCTCTGAATCCGAGAATGTCATCCAGCGCGGTCGGGTCCTCGGCGGTCTGGAGCCGACACGTGCCTTTGGCGATGCCAGGTACAAGTGGGACCGGCAGCTGCAGGGTCGCCTGTACGATGCGTTTCTGCCGGGCGGACGCGCAGCGACACGGGGTCCGCCGCGCGGTCTCGAGACTCCGCCCTACGTCACCGCCAATCCGCAGGTGCAGTGGAGACGCGTGGGCGAGACGTCGAGCAACCCGAACCGAGAGCTGCGCTTCATCATCATGGCGACCGATGGTCTGTGGGACATGATGTCCAACGAAGAGGCCGTGTCGCTCGTCGCAGGGCATCTTGCGGGTATCAAGGGGACCATTCTCTCGCAAGACCTGCAGAGACATACCTTCCAGCCCCTGGACAAGCAGCATTCGCCGCTCCGGCCGCCCTCTTCCACCGCCGGCTCGTCGATAGCAGCAGCAGCAGCAGCAGCATCAACAGGAGATGACGCGACAGCAACAGCAAGTCGTTCGATCGAGGAAGCCTCGTCCGAAGCACAACGCGCACTCGCCAGCTCCAAACAACACCCGCTCTCCAAAGGCCCCGAACAGCTCCGCGCCTTTCGCTTCCAGGACTCCAACCTCTCCACCCACCTCATCCGCAACGCACTCGGTGGCGCAAACCAGCAGCGCGTCGCTGGTCTCCTTGCCATCCCTGCGCCTGAATCCAGACGCTACCGTGACGATATCACTGTCAACGTCATTCTGTTTAACTCGCCCCCTCCCACTACAGCGTCTTCCTCTGCTGCTGCTGCACCTGCGACACCAACGTCACAATCTGACGACCCGCCAAAGGCCAAATTGTAATATATTCACCCCCCCCCCCACCTTCCTACCCAAACCTCCTTTCCTTTCGACGTCATTCATGTTTACGAACGACCGCACGATCCAATTGCTTCAACTTGTGTTTGTTTGCTTGCCCTTCGTCTTTCAAACATGACGCAACTACATCTACATCCACAACATCCATGTCTGCCCTTTCCTTCCCTTTACTTGACTAGACGGAACGGGACGGGACAGGACCAGCTCATATGACAGACAGACCGCAGTCACCGATGCTGCCCGAACTCGACTCTTTTGTCCACCGACCACAGGCGTCGTGTCTATTTAGCGATGTCAAAGCAAGTTTGTTTTGCAAAAAATGGTACAATTACACGAGAATAAGTGAGTTCGACTACGAGTAAAAATCGAGAGTGCGAAAAGCAAAGAAAAAGAAAAATTAAGGGATGAGGTGGAGTTGCAGATGGGGGAATCTACTCTACTTGTCCTCTTCTTTTTCTTTGATAGGCACGGAGCCCTGGAGTTTATGTTTGAGGGAGAGGTATTTTTTGCGCTGCTGTGCCGAGACGGAAGGTTGGATTTTGTCGAGAGCGTGCAGGAAGTGGGTGTTTGTGACGATCACCTGGGGAGGAGGAGCGGGTTTTGTGGCTGTCTTTTGGTGCTGCTGCTGTTGCTCGAGCTGGAGGGAGGTATTGGACAGGATGGTCTGACGGAGAGCGAGGACTGCAGCCTCACGCACCAGGGCCGCGAGATCGGCGCCCGAAAAGCCCTCCAGCTTGGGATTGTGGGCGATCGACTCGAGCTGAACCGGATCCTGGTGAGTTGCTGGGTCAGCAAGCGGTGTCTTGGTAGTGATAGTTTTGAGGATCTCGTAGCGTTCCGAGGCGGTTGGCAGATCGACATAGAGAAGCTTATCCAATCGACCAGGTCGACACATTGCAGGGTCAATCATATCAGGTCGATTCGTAGCCGCAATCACATACGTCTGCACGCGCGACTCAAGCCCGTCCAACTCCGTCAGCAGAGTATTGACAACCCGACTCGACGACTCGGACAACGAATCATCGCGTCGAGGAACCAGCGCATCCAACTCGTCGAAAAAGATGACGCATGGACTCGAGGTACGAGCTCGCGCGAATACCTGCCGCACAGCCTTTTCCGATTCGCCCACGTACTTGTTGAGGAGTTCGGGGCCTTTGACCGAGATAAAGTTGGCACGGGATTCGTTGGCCACCGCCTTGGCAAGTAGGGTCTTGCCGCATCCGGGAGGTCCCCAGAGCAGCACGCCCGAGGAGGCACTGACGCCAACCGCTCGGAACAGCTCCGGTCGCTTGATGGGCTCGACGATCGCCATCGCCAGTTCCTCTCGCGTGGAATGCAGCGCTCCCACATCCGCCCAAGACACATCGGGAACGGTGGCGAAACCTTCACGCTTCGATGAAGGCTGCACCGAAGGCAATGCGATCAGAAAATCTCCGTTCGTAATCGCCAACGGCGCCAGTTGGGACTCGCTCAGAGGAGTCGGATGGTTCTTGAGAAAAGACGCAATCGACGACGCGCGGATATGCTCTGGGAGCGCATCGAAGAAAGAAGCCGACGGACGGACGTTGGACGCTGTCACTGCAGTCGATATGCCATCTGCTGCTGTTGCTGCTGCTGCCGCCTGGGCTTCTGCTGCACCTTCGACCGGCGTAGCAGCGCCCGACGTCTCTGCTGCGGGGGTCGTGGACGTGACGCCATTGACAGGCTCTGTCGACGCCTCGACGACGGCGTTGTCCTCGCCCATTTCGACGTCGGCCGAGGCGCTGTCCAAGCCAATCGCCTGCGAGATGCGCTCTTCCGACAGACTGGCGGGCAACTTGTTAACCTCGCTGAGGTGTTGAAAGATGCGCTTGACGGCAATGATACCAGCGGCCGACGTGAGCGCCGTGAGATCGGCACCGACGTAACCCGGTGTCGCCTTTGCAAGCGCACGGAAGTCAAAGTCGCCTGCCAGCCGCAGCTTTTGTGCCAGCACTCGGAGGATCCTGTTTGGCACAGCAGTAGACCGTACGAATGAATATGGTCAGTCAGATGTACGCATCTTCGCCGAAGTGGAAGCCAATAGAGACAAAGCGCATGCATGCAAAAGCTAGAGCATGGAATGGATCAGGGACTTGAATGGGAGCCCGAAGGCTTCGACGCACAGGACGGCCCAGTGCCGCTAGCGGTCAAATGTTGTGCATCACTTCCAGTTCCAGAGCTCTGCTTCTTTCGCATGCACCAACACGTGTCAAGTGCACGTGTGGGTCTGTCGAATGCGAGCAAGCAAAGTGAGGGGATAAGAGTATGCTATACTTACTGTTCTCGTCCGTCTTCATCAGGTACGCCCATGGCGATCTCGTGATCAAAGCGACCGGCTCGCCGTAAGGCTGGGTCGAGACTGTCGGGTCGATTGGTGGCGCCAATGATCATGACGGGCTTGCCGTCGGTCTTGTCCCAGCTGAGGTCGTCGAGCGAGGTGAGGAGCTGAGCTACGATGCGGCGCTCCATCTCGCGCTGCGCTGTCTCACGCTTGGGCGTGATTGCATCGATCTCGTCGATGAAAAGAATGCAGGGAGCAATGGAAGCCGCCTCGTCAAAAGTGTCTCGGATGGTCTTCTCCGACTCGCCCGAGGTGCCCGAGACAACCGAGGGTGCTGAGATGGAGAGAAAGGGCACGCCGAGCTCACCAGCCACGGCGCCTGCCAGCATCGTCTTTCCGCATCCAGGAGGACCATGAAGCAGAACACCACGAGGTGGCTTAACGCCTGTGTGCGCATAGATCTCGGGATGACAGAGAGGCATTGCAATGAGCTCGAGAATTTTCTCGATAGCGTTGGAAATGCCGCCGAGATCAGCCAGACGTGTTGCTGGAGGGGTATACTTCTCGGCGGTGTTCATGAGCTTGGACATGAGGCCACCCTTGGGGCGTTTGGAGGATGAAGCTGTTGAGGACATTGCGTCTATGCGAGATGACCTCGACTTGCGTTTGACAGGGGAGGCAGAAGAGGTGGGGCCGACCGAGGGCGAGCTTTGCCGTGTCCTCGGCGCAGATCCACTGACAGCAGGAGAGTCGACGGCGCTGTCTGGGGCTGCGGCCGAGGCTGATGCGGCATCACCTTGGTGCGATGAGGAAGCATCTTGCTGCTGCTCTTGTGGACCTTGAAGCTGCCGTGCCAAAGCTGCGGCTGCTGCGGATCCGGGCGGGGGAGGTGTGGGTATACTGGAGCCGGAGCCAGAGGCAGGTGGGAGGGGACTGTTGAGGGAGATCTTGCTACGCTGGTTGGCCCAGGCGCCGGTGATGGAGCGGTTCATGGTGCCCAAGCCGTCATCGGCCGACACTCGCTTCGCCCAAAGCTACCGTGAAAGCTTTGTAAAGTGAGAAAGGTCAGCTGGTAAACAAATAAGGTGACAAGGATGGTGATGAAAAGAAAGTGAAAAGGGTTTGGAAAACTGAACAACAGAAAAAGTTACACCTCCTACTACTGTACTGTACTGTGCCGTACCGACAACAACCCAAAAAAAAAATTTGGCGAGTGACCATCAGATGAGAAGAAACGACAAAAGTGAGAAAAAGAAAGTAATTTTTCAATCAACGAGGCCGTCAATGCACTACACGCTAACATTTTCATTTTTCTATTGTGATCCCCTCACCACCTCAACACAAGATTGTTAGGCCACATGACCATTAAGGGTTCTCCGGCTGGGCCTGGCTAGTGACTAGGATATGGATGTGATGATGCATAGAATACAGTAGTAATGAAGGAACGAAACAAAGGTATGTTGGGGAGAAGCTTACAGACACAAGCCGCTCATCAGTCGGCTAGCTTTTGCTTTGTACGGCTTCGAGTCATTCTGCTTGGGATGGTGGAGGCAGCTCCCGCGGTGGTGGTCGAGCTCGACTTGGAGTTGGGGGCAGACACGGGTGCATCGCTGGCGTCAAGGCTCTTTGACGATGCAGTATCCGCCAATGTCTTTTTGGCAGTCAGCGAAGGCGTTTTCGTCTTTGTCTTTGCAGTCCGAGCGACAGTACTTGCACTTGTCGACGATGCCGTGCCCGCTTTTGTGACCTGTGTAGAGCGTTTCAATGTGGCGCTAGCCCCCGCTGCGGGCTTTGTGCTCACGTGAGCCGCAGTCGGGCGCGTGGTTGCTTTAACTGCAGAGCTCGAAGCTGTCCCTCTGGTTGACGAGCGCTTGGCAATGTCTCTTGTGGTGGCGGTGGCCGGCTTGCGTCTCGCGATTGCCGTAGCGCCAGCAGCCTTCTCCGACCTCGCCTTCTTCTGCGGGGATCGCAGCTCGGTAGCCGAATCTGTGCCATCGCCGTGCTCCTCCTCAGCCTGTGCGCGTGATCGTTTCTTCACTCTCTGGACCCCATCAGTTTTCGAGGAGCTGGCACCATTCGCCGGGGTGCCTCTTGACCGCAAGTCGCCCAAGGAAGCCGAAGAGTTCTCTGGATTGGGGCCGTGGCTTGTGTTGGTCTCCTTGAACGTCTTTCGTCCGCGCAAAGAGGATGCAGACGCTTTGGACCTAAGGCCCGGAGGCGCAACAATCTGATCATCGTCTTCAGACGGCGACGGGCGCGCGGGGGCCATACTAGCACCTACACCGGCGCCGAGCATAGCAGAGCCGAAGCTCGGTGCCAACGTCAATGGAGGCATCGTCGAGGTGATCGGCACTCTTGCCGCTTGGAATGGATTGTTCGGTGGCATCCCGGCAGTCGACGCCATTGAGAAGCCAAATGCGCCCGGAAATTTCGGTGTAGGGGAAATGGCCGAGATAGCTGCCTTTGGAGGCGTTTGGCCAGGAATGAAGGCATAGTTCCGCAACGTGCTTCCGGCTGGTGGCACAGGATGCGAGCTGATGGAATCATTTGGTAAATCGGATGCAGAGCCTGTCCTTGCTGTACTCGACCCGTTTCCCAAAGTTTTCTCCTGCTGCGGTGATGGCTGTGGCAACAGCGGCGGAGACGACGATCGCTTCTTGACGATAGGAGAAGTTTGGTTCGACTTTTTAGTGCCTCCGTTAGAGTTCGAAGTCGATGGCAAGACAGCAGATGCACCTAGATCAGAGACGGGCCAGTCGACAAAAGGATGGCTGGGAACTGGAAGTTCTTCAAGCACCTTTCGCGTTCTTTGCAGCTGCTGCTTGCTCTGCGCACCCGTCTGTGCGAGTGAATGATCATGCGTGGCGCCTCGTATTGTCCCTTTGACACTGGCGACGCCAGCAGTGCTCCTCGCCACATTGCGGGCCGCGTTGTTCGATTGGCGCTTGGTGTTCGGGCCTGAATTCAGCGTCGCCTGCGCTTGAGCTTTAGAGCCAGGAGCTGTATGCTGTTTGGACACAGACATGGAGCTTGTGACAATATCTGCTGTACTCGGTTTCGATCGTGTCGAAGAGTCGATCGTGGCCGAGACGGGCTGTGCAGGTTGCTGTGGTCTGCCTCGAAACATGAGCGCTGTCATCTGCTGAACCATTGTGAGGAATGTGAGCTGGGCATAGCCTCCCAAGGACAGGCACAAGTGAAGCACACCTGCAATAACGCCCTCGTAGGGGCGAATGACTGGCTGGATGAGCCGATACATGAGGATGGAAGCGCCGAAGCTGCGCGTAAAGAGCATCCACACCAGCAGCAGCGTCTTGATCGAGTCGTAGAATGGCACAAACCATGCGACAGTATTGTCGCACAGCGGCTCGAGCTTGGCGAAGAGATTCCACACCAGCACTGTGGTCAGCGCGGAGCGGACTGCATGCCGGCGCTTGGAGCTACCGATCCTTCGCCTCGAGACCATCTGCCTGGAACCGTCGGCATTGCGGACAAGTACTTCGCGCTCATCATGGCCCAGCTCCGAAAGACGCGGCACGTCGAGGCAATCGTACGTATCTCGCAGGTCCAGCAGGAGGATGACGATCTTGAGGAGCAGGTTGATGAGGCCCATTCTTGCCCAATGCTGGTTGTCTTTGATCTATATGCCCGTTGTGGAGGTAAGAACAAACCTGAGCTGGCCCGCCTGTCCCGACACTCGCAATGGGCCAGCTAGTCTCTCTCCATCGCACAAAGGTGCTGGGCGTGTGCAGTAAGACTGACAACGAGGTGGTGATTCTGTCTCGAAGAGAAGGCGAGTGCAATGTGCGACCGGAGCGGGAGTGAAGTTGCTCTCATTCAATGCTCTATCGCCGATCCACACGCCGACAGCGGTGTGTTGTTCTCGTTAACATGGGTCCAACACGCTGGTCAAAGGCATTCACGCGATTAAAAATGAAAGTTTGATAAAAGTTTCAAAAACAGAGCTTTATATACGCAGCTGTGTGTCAACTTCCTCAACGGCTCCATAGCTCAGTTGGTTAGAGCGTAGCACTGTTATTCAGGTATCCTTCTCCGATCTCGATTGGGGATGCTGAGGTCGGCGGTTCGAGCCCGCCTGGGGTCGCTCTTTTGCCAGTTATTTTTTTAGTTGCTTGACGGTACTTCTCGCTGACCCTCATCGCATCCAGTGTCGCATTGAGTCAAATTTTGTTGCTTTCCGACCAGCTGCACATGCGTCCCATCGTATGTTGGGTCCTATGTTGGGTCCTTTTAGATTGCTCGTCAGTCTGCTCACGATGCTAATGCATTTGGTACGACGGTTGGCTCGGCTAGCACTTTGAATTTTGCGTGGTATTTTGTGACATCATATATCTTCCTATTTTCCAGAGAGGTTTCTTGGTCGCATTCTCGCTTGTTTGACGATGGCGTCAGGTACACTGCAGAGAGGTACAATTCACACGACACAACACCATACCCCGCATTCCGACCAGCTGTTTACATCAAAGACCCCGGACGTTGTCCAAGTGCATCTGTCACACCCACGAGCTGCATCATGATTCTGGGTCTGTGCCTGCCTGACGTGTGTCGTGTCCTGCTCGATCAGGGGCGATGTGTGTACAGGCCCTGATCAAAACGCCGCTGTTTCCGAATGCAAAGCGCGACTTCCAGGTTGGTTTGGGAGAATACACTACTTGCTGACGAGCTTGGAGTTTGTCGCACCTTCCAATTGTGCGTCGATTTATAGAAGCGCGTCGTCGCACATAACCGAGAGTTCTCCACCGCCGCAATACAGCTGCAGTACGAATTGCACTGCGGCCTGGATTTGACGGCTTGATGCGTCTGAACAATTCCAGGTGTGGGGACTGGACTCGCGTTCGGCTCCCGACCGTCACTGCGTTGACGAGCCGCGCTTCACACCTTGCAAGCGGTGGCGTTCGTTCAGCTGCGTTCAATCTTACTTCACTTGTTGAAAAGCTCAACATTGATCATCCGGTGCTGCTCGATGGAGGCTTCCCTTAAGCCGTTGCGTTTGTCAACGAGCAACAGAATCTAATGTATTCCTGATCGATAGAGGTCCCAGGTCGTAGCGTCAGGGTAAAGGAGGGATCGTATATCGGTGGTAACTTTGCGTAGAACAACAGCTGCGCTTATGGTCTAACACGCTGATTCACACATTTGAAATCCGATGTTTCTGCATGGGTTTCACGTCCAAACTTCCGAGCTTTGCCTGTGGGTCAAGCCTCAAGCACGTCTCGGCGCATGCGACAGCGACCGTATTTTCTTCATTCGTCGGCGCGAAATCTGGAACGAAGTGCGTCGACACAGGCATTACCGCGCCTGAGCAGCGGAGGCTGACCATCACAAAGTGACGGATAAGCCGCGTACAGCGGACGGTTGCCGACTCGCTCACTGTCTTCTTGCGGATCTTCCGCCCGCCTCGCCTGCCCGCCCCACGCCATTCAGTACGTATTGCAGGTCCGTTGATTGCGACCATGCGTGCACCGTTGCCATTTTGCTAACCGAACTTGGATTCGCCAACCTTGGCCATAACCTTTCTTCCCTCACCCATCACCTACCATCCCTTTGCTCAGTATCTATCGCTGCGCAGCGTTGCTTTCCACACTTCATCTCTCCGCACACCTCAGTCTTTACTCCCCCTCGTCGGCCAGCATCTCAGTAGCAATGTCGGAGCAGTCGTCGCAGAAGAAGATCACCATGGAGGAGCTGGGACAGCACTCGTCCCACGATGACCTCTGGCTCCTCATCGACGGCAAGGGTGCGTACTCAACTCAAATCGAAGAGCGACTTCTTCACACAGGCTTGTGCATTTCTCGCTACATCCAGATCGGAGTCGATGCTGATGCTTGCTCTTGCTACCTTTTCTTCTGTTTTGCTCCTCCATTTCTGCAGTCTACAACGTCTCCAAGTTCCTCGACGAGGTAAGTCTCTCGAATCGATGCAATGTGGTTTGATTGTTCCGTTTATGTAGCAATTCATTGACGCTTTGCTCGTACCCGCTGTCTCCTGTGCTCAACCATTGCTCAAACTGCGGCTCCTGATCGCATCTTTCAACTGTAGCACCCTGGTGGTGACGAGGTCCTGGTCACCGAGGCCGGCAAGGATGCCACTGAGGCTTTCGAAGATGTTGGACACTCCGAGGATGCCCGAGCACTCCTCGGACCTATGCTCGTCGGCGAGCTTGAGGGTGGCGTAAGTACCTGTTCCACCTGCCTATCCTGGCTGTCCTGCCTACATTCGAATCCTAACTGACTTGCCGTCTCTCATCTCGTCTCGTCTCGTCTCGTCTCGTCTCGTCTCGTCTCGTCTCGTCTCGGCCACATTTCCTCTTTGTTACTTCCCGTATGCCATTGCGGCGGTGTGCGACAATCTCCTCCGTCTTTGCCCTTACAACAGTCATCCAAGATCAAGACCAACAACGGTGCAGTCACCAACGAGAACAACACCAACGTCAACAGCCAGTGCGTACACTACCAGGGCTCCGTACTTTCTCCGACTTTGCTCCGAAGAGAGTTGACGCTGACTGACACATTTCGCAAATCTGCCTATGCTCATTCTGGCGTTGCTGCCATTCATTCCTACAGCCCCTTCTTCATGTTTGTTCCGCTCATGGTTCTCTGCGCCTACCTGGCCTACAAGTACGTCAACTAAAGCATGACGCCCTTCGCCCTCAAGTTTTGTCGTAATTGTTTCTCGCCAGGTCAGCCGACCGCCTCTTTGTACAGTCTATTCCCTCGGATCCTCTAGAGATGCATTTTCTCCCATTTTGACTCACTCGCGTTGAGCTTTTGATGTGGAGCAACTGTCCAAGCACTACCCATGAGCAGCGCCTGTACGAGCAGACGGACTGTGCCTCGTATGTACTGACTCACTCCAATATCATCGATCGGGCTTCGGAGAGGATTGAGCTGCGAATTGACATGTGAAGGTGCACCTTGTGGAGGGATGTGAGTAGGATGAGGATAATAGCGCCGCCCACGACATCTGTAATTTTTGGAGAAAATCAAACACACTTTTTAAAGCATTGCCGCCGCACGGACTTGCCCTCCTCGTTACCACCATGGTCTTGCCTGTCATCAGCAATACAACTATCATCAAGCAATCAGTCTTTTGAATCAGTTGGATTTTTATACTCCGACCGCAGGTCAACCTCTGTTAGCCGGGACATGATGATCTGAAATCCAGGCTGCAGCTAAGGCAGATGCCGGGCGAGGGTGCTTGCGGCGGATGCAGCACACGGTCATGAATGCGGCCAAGCGTTCGCCAGCATCTGCAATCTCAACGCTGTCGCCAAAGCGAGCAAGGCTGTCCAGCCATGGCGCTAGCAGCTCGTTCGTCCAAGATGGAGCTGGTGCTAGGAGCTCCTCACCAATTTCGATAGGTAGCCGCGTGATCATTGCGCTCGATCTGGATGCATTCTACGTCTCTGCGTGCCGCAAGCGTGACCCTTCGCTTATCGGAATCCCCATCGGTATCCAACAGAAGGCTCTGGTAGCTACGATCAGCTACGAGGCGCGCGGCGCTGGCGTCAACAAGCTTGACAGCATCAAGGATGCCCTGAAGAAATGTCCCGACATGGTCCTGGTCAACGGCGAGGACCTAACGTACTTTCGACAGGTCTCCTCACAGGTTTGGCGACTCGTTCGAAAGATAATCTGGCACAAAAGAGTGGAGAAGCTCGGCATGGATGAGCTGTTCTGTGACGTGACCGAGATGGTGGACCATCACCTCGAGACCGTGACTTCCGGCATTCACGACCCGTCGACCAGGACGTGGTTCGAGTTGACGCCTCCTCACGAGGACAAGGAGGCATTCCGTGGTGGGTTTCACTATCCTTCGTGGCCAGAGCTACCTCCAGGGCATGTTCATCCCGATGCGGCACAGCAGCATCTCGACAGCAATCGACCGGATCGGTATCAGCAGCGAATGCTAGTTGCTGCACACATCGCATACTTTTTGCGACAACGCATCTCGGATGAGATCGGCCTCACATGCTCGGCGGGGATTGCACATGCAAAGACACTTGCCAAGCTGGTCGGTGCCCTCAACAAGCCAAACCAGCAGACGGTCTTTGCACCTCCTATATCGGCAGCCTCTGCAGCGGCTTTCGATGCCAATGACGGGCTGCGTGCCCTCGGAAACCGTGAAGAGGTTACTCTTGTCAACGCTGTGAATGCCTTTTTGGATCCCCTGGAGCTACGCAAGTTGAACGGGTTTGGCCGAGTGGTGGTTGACAAGATCTGTGATCATCTGGAGCCAGGCTCAGGTCGGCGCAGCAATGCGGATCCAACGAACGCGGCCCTCGGCCGGGTAGACCAGATCGGGAACGACATGCGGCTCAAACTGACAGTAGGAGTAGCACGCAAGGCCATGTCCCTCGATGCCATGCAGAGCTTATTCGGCGATATGATTGGACCCAAGCTTTGGTCACTGTTATGCGGAAGGGACATGGAGCCCGTGATCCCAGCTCCAGACTTTCCGCTTCAGTTGTCCATCGAGGACACTTACCCTTACCCAAGTTTGCGTGGCCAGGCGATCCAGGAGCAAATTGAGGTGCTGTCGCATAGTCTGCTGTGCCGACTCGAGCTGGAGCTCATCAAAGAGTATCAGCAGCCCGACGCGTTAGACGCGGTCGAACACGCGCCGATCAGTCTCAGTCAGACCCTGCGAGACGTCGACCAAACCGTTACCAGCGCCTGCAATGCAGAGTCGTCTCAAGTTATGGTTCGCGACTACCAGCAGATCGACAAGTCATGTACCGCAACGCACGACAAGTCCACCAGCCGAGGAGAAACAAAGACGTGGCTTCGATATCCGCGCAAACTGCGTCTCAGCGTGCGACAGGGCTGGAACAACCGGATTTCGAAGCAAGCAGCGATGCCGGTCGAGGTGTTTGACCTGACGCGGCCGGTCCGAGCCCGGGCGCAGATCATAGCCAAGGCGTGCCGCGCTTTGCTCCGAGCGCTCATTGGCGGCGATGACGTGGTGGGCGACGGCATGAACCTCATCAATATCGCCGCTCTCGAGCTCAGCGAGAAGCGCCCCAATCGCGCCCTGGACAGCTTCTTCATTCAGGGCCCTACGGCGCCAAGCCCTTCATCAACGGTTTCGTTCGTGGAACGCTGCGACCCGACAACCAAGCCGGATCACAGTCTTGCTGCAGGAGAGGGGCTCCTGACAGACGAGCAGGTTGATGGAGGCAAAGACCGAGAGGACCCACCAAGTATAGACCGCGACTTTCTCATGAGCCTGCCTGCCGACCTACGTGCCGAGATCGCTGCCGAGTATGGTCTCGACCCGAACGAAGTGCTCTCACAAAAGACGACTACGGCGACCGAGGACTTTCGGGAAGTCAAATCCAAAATCGATGCCTCGGGAAATGAACCTTCATCACACGAGCTACTCTGCCCGACATGTGGCAGGTGGATGGACGTCTGGCTCCAGCATGACCACGAAATATGGCCCGACACTGGTCTTCCCGATTCTGGGTGTGACGAGGACATAGCGGAGCCGGACCGGATAGGTACCTCGGTGCCCCCGGACGACGTGACAGGAGCTGTCGACGATATCGAGACCATCGATTCGGACATGGAACACTGCGATCAGTGCGAAACAAAGGTAAAAAGATGGATGCTGTTTGCCCATCGTCGATTTCACGAATTGGAAAACGAGAGGTAGCCACACGTGTGGTTCTGTAGCTCTGAATTTTCTCATATCAACTGTATTTTAGTGCTTTAATCGAAGAGAAGCAAGGATCGAACGCCAGAGTTTGCACTTGATCCCACTCGAGGCCAAGGTTCGAGGCAGAGGCAGAGGCAGAGGCAGAGGCAGAGGCTAAGACTGAGACTGAGCCTTTGCGTTCATTGGAACCACAGCACGAGGCCCTCGTTAAGCGGGATGGCCGAAAGCACGGTCGTTCCGACAATGCGGGCCCTGCAGAGAAACAGAGTTACGTGCCCAGGGGAAAAGATAGGGGGAGGGGGGAGGGGGGAGGGGTGGACTCGATTCATGCGGAGCTCAAGGACGTTACTGTCACTGTGCTTGCACCGTAGCTATTGATGCATGTGTCGATCTTTGCTTATAATATGGTGTAGAAAAAACAAAGCAAGGCTGCCGAACTCGAGAGTGTGGGGTCGGGTCGGGGCGGGGCCCATCTTTTGAGAGGAAGCGAGAAGCTAAGACTGACGTCAAGGCAACCGGCTGCAGAGCGGTTCGCGATCGTGCAAGGCGAAATGAAATCGGCAAAAGTGGGGGGAAATGACGGCGACCGATCGACTGAACGGCCTGTTTATCTTCCGATACGATCACTGTTGCACCTGGACGTCAGCAATCTCCAAAATCACGATCAGAGATCTTCTCTACAGCGCGGGTTTGTTCTCAGTCGTGCTCAGAAGTTACAGTGTGAAATGGCAGCTGACTGATACAGGACATGGTTGCCGACCGAGTTGCTCAAGACAGTACGTCCCAAGAATCGGCGAAGAAAGCGGTTGCAAGACCTTGCTGCAGCAGCCATGCAAGCGCACACCGGCAACAGGTAGTCAAGGGACTGCGTGTGGGCGCAAGACTAAGCGTTGTTCTTGTTATTCATGCTGTCGGCCGCGTGCAATGAGAGCATTGGCAAGTGACGGGTCCTGCTCGCGGTCACAACGCCGGTGAGCGTTGAATCGGACATTGCCGGCGTCTCTATGTGCTGCACCTGGCAGCAAACACCAGGGAGTTAGAGGAGCTCTAATTAACGTGGTTTTCATTCAGGCGAGACACACCAGAGACGCATTGCATCGCCCACCCCACACTTGTTCTGGCCGGCGCCGGTCCACGCTCATACAGGACCTGTTGTGGGATCTTGCACTCTCGAGGTCGCGGTGAAGTCGACATCTCTGCCGAACCTCGGTCCAAGAAGAACAAGATGATGTACTTGGTACGAGTAGAGTCGAAGAGATACGGTAGGCCGGCGCGTCTGAGCTTTCAACTCTCATTTCCGTTCCTATTGCAGCCGACTGCTGTAACGAGAAGAGATGTACAGCGCCTGACCTATTCGACGTGCGCCAAACGGCGAGATCCCCGCTGGCCGTAATACCGCTGCGGCTGCCGCGTGAGCATCCGCCGTTCGCCGCTGCTTCGGACCAGCCTCATCCTTACATTATTCAACCCTACAATTCATGCTTTCGCATCGTCACAATTGCCCTACTCTATCTCTTTCGCAACGCTAACTACGCCCTTCATCTCGACGTTTAACAGAGATGCTCTCTTAAGAGTTTCAATCTTGTCGTCGAGATATCTAGAAGGCGCCTTGGCAGTATGAACTGTGTAGAGCGGGTGAGAGCCTGTGAGGCGAAAGAGTCTCGGCCCTCGCGTGCGAGCTTTGCAGGAAAGAACGCGACAAAAAGGAAATGGCGTGAGCCTGTTCCGTCGGTCCGGCCTGCGCCGAAGCCGAGCCATGCACTGTTCAGGCTGTTACTGCGGATAAGTGATGATACACTTGCTGGTGAATCGCTTCGCTTTCTAGCGCGTCACAGCGGCTGGCCAGGCCCAGCGTATGACGGCGCGAGACCCGTCAGCTATTTTGCCTGAAGCTGTGTGAAGAGCGGCACGGGGCGTGGCGAGACCTAGGATAAACGCCTTACTGTGACAGGGCTGCAGGCGCCAAGCCGGGAACACCGGCGAAAAAAAAAGAGGCAAGTGGCCAAGCACGCTAAGGGTTCTGAAATTGGAACGACACCCGCTAGTGACGCCTTTTGGCCAGTCTAAGGTACAGTACTGAGCCCAGCTGTCCACCCGCTAGCTGTACAGTGCTGTACTTTTGGCTACGTGGTCAGTCGCCTACAGTACTACTGTAGCCAATTAATTTGGCCGCTGGTTTCGCCTCAAAGTCATTAAACACGCATAGTACAGTTCCGCCTGCCAATGTAGGCCCAAGGTGGCGGCATCCCCTTGGTCCATAGTCCGGCCTCGGCTGCTGTTCACATCCGCCCGCGTAGCAAAATTGCCTCTGCGGCCTCGCACACCTGCAATCGTCCAATAGATATCTCTTGTCGACCCGTGGCGCATTGCTCCGGTGTCTGTCTTGCTGCTGTACTTCAGGCTCTCAAACTACTTGTTTTGTGCCATGTCTAGTCTGCTGTCCAGTGCTATCGCTAGCTCGCGCTGCCTTTCTCGTCCGGTCTGTATGCTGTATTGCACGCCCGGGTCTCGCTGTGGGCTCTTGTAAGGTTGTGGATCACCCCACTTCAAACAAGACTGCCAACGCGGCTACATGTACAGTACTTTCCTTTTCATGATTTTTCTTTTCTTTCTTCGTTACAGCACAACGACTGGCCGATCGTGGCGCTAGATTACCGTACTCGTGTCGAGCCGAATCGTCCACCTTTCGGCCTGGCTCCGGCTAACTCGATTCTCACATTTGCCCTTCGTTCATCCTTCGGCCTACGTGCTTGCTTGCTTGCTTGCTCGTTCACTTGCTTGTTTGCTTCCCTGCTTGCCTGTTTGCTTGTTTGTCGGCCATTACCACCGTGCAGTACAGTAGTCCATCCCTTTTCCGCTGTGGCTGCGCATCCGCCCGTCGTAACTTTTGTCCCTCGCAACACCTCCTTGCGCGTGTGCCCCTCCCCGCATTTGGACCACGCCTTTCACGCTGCTCACACCCCTCGCCTCTCTCGGCAATCCCGCTCGACTGCAACTACGAGTACTAGTCTACCACTCTACTTCCATCACCATCATCACAACGGCCACGGCAACCACCGTATCATTCGCCATCGTCCTTTCCTTCTCCAGCACTACAGTCACAGTCACAGCCATCTGACATCAACATCACCCTTCCTGTTTTGCTCACACTCAACAAAACCAGTTATCCGCCCGCTTCACTGTCTCTGCTTTGTCCTGCCCTACAAAGCCAACATCGGAACAATTTTGGCGGTATCTTCCAGTGGCATTGCCAACTAAGACGGCATCTACCAGCGTGCCTAGCTCTCCTCTGCTTCTGTCCTGTTGCAGTCGCACCGACGTTGCGACATCGTGCTCGCTCATCCAACTCGGCCAGCTTGACGACCATTACGGTGAAGTCTTCTCATCCGCATCGCTTTCGTCAAATTTTGGTCCCCCAAGCGCCAGTGACTCTCACTGGTTCGTCTACCGGTCGGACTGTGATCGAATAGCCACTTCAAGTTGCTTGCCGCGTTTTTTTTGGCACGCAAGCTTACCTTCTTTGGCAGGCTATTGCCACTTCGGCATTTAATATCGCATCCCTCTTAAGCGTCTGCCCGCGGACACTCTGCGCCACTCGTGCTCTACATTCTCCAAAAATCCGATCCCACGCTTTAGCTTCTTGCATCGCTTAATTACGATCTTCGACTGCGCCATTCTCCAACCCACCAGTTGTCAAGCATTTGCACCTTGTTCTTCCTCCTCCCCGCCGGTCCCGCTGCGTTGCGATCTTAAGTCTCGTGTCGGCTCTTGCTAGTCCAGATCCTCTCCATCTACTCATCCAGTCAACATGGCTCTTAACATGGACGACCTCATTGGCTCCATGCAGCATGGCTTCCATGCCGGTGATCGAGGCAACGATCTCAACGAGATTCGCGACACGCTCAAAGTCACGCTCGGTACCCAGCAGCCCTTGAATCAACAAGCGCCAATGCAGCCTCGTCGAGCACAGCAGTACCAGCAATCACAGATGCAACAAGCGCAGCAATACGCTCGGACATCACAGTGGGATCCTCGCTCTTCACAATCGCATTCCTCTCTCGATGCCGACGTGGCTATGTTGTCCGGCAGCATGGATCCTTCAAATAGCGGCACCATCAACACTAGCGCAGCGGCGCAGCGACAGCAAGCTTGGCCAGCGTATCAACACCAACAGTCCAGTCTGTTTGGCGGTAGTCCCTCCAATGCGATCGCTTCCTCGCCGCAGTTTGGCGGTCCCGGCTCGTACGGCTCGCAGGGCAGCTCGACCAGTAGCTTTGGCTTTGGATCTGGTTGGGCACCCGCGCCCGCCAATACACCGCAACAGACACCCGTCGAGACATCTGCACTCGCGCGCCAACTCCAAGCTGAACTGGAACGCGCCCGCGAAAACCAGAACAACCACCTCATCTCCGAGGTCGACGAGCGTTCCGAGCATGACTGGCCACAGACGGCAAGCGCCGGCATCTCGCCGACATTCGCCCAGAGAGATGCAGCCGCACAACATCCGAACGCAAATGCACAGGATACGGCTTCCTCGCCGAGACGCTACATCAATGGTTTCTCTCCTTCGCCCTCGGCCTCGTGATCGACGTGAATCTCGACAGGCATGGCTTCGAATCTGCACCCAACTCGTCACGGGGTTCCAGCACATACGAATGCTCTGCTCTGCTCCTCCAAAGGACCTCGTCGAACTCATCCGATGCTTCAATGGACACTTCTCTGACTCTATTTGGGTTTCTTTTGGCTAGGCGGGCCCGCGACGTCCACGCCTCTTTTGCATGTTCTCGAACGAGTTTGCAATCCCTGCCTTCAGTTCGTCTCCATCTCCAACCTGTCACGCTTTTCAACCATTCTCGAATCATTACTCTTCTCTCTGTTTTCCTCTTGTACTTTTAGCCTCAAATGTAACCTCTTCTGCCGTTTGCAAAGCGAGGCAGACATTCCATGCATACATGCACAAGCACATTCCAAGTTCCCATCTACATCATATGATTCCATGACTCGTCGCAATTCAGGCATACCATGCAATTCTCTTTTCCCACTCCCTCCTTCCCTTTTGTGTGGTAGCTAACCCCTTGGAAGGGCGCCTGAATGTCGAGAGGAGCGCAGCAAATGAACGATGATGTTTATGCATCGAGGAGGCAGTTACGCAAACTTGGCAGTGACAATGCAGTAATACAGGCCGGGGGAGACGGAATCGAAGACGGCCCGTCTAGACAATGCTCTCGAGCTCCTTTGCAAAGAGGAGGTTGTTAGTGATGGTCTGTTTCTTGGGGATTGCGTTTGAGTTTGTAGCGTTCTGGATGGCAAAGTCGATGGTTTGGGTGGTTGGGTTGACCTGCCAGCCACGCTGCTGGGCGAAGGAGAGGACGTCTTGAAGGTTGTCGAAGAAGAGCAGAGTAGCGGCGTCCTGGAGAGGTAGGGAGTCGTAAGCCTTTTCTTCACAGGAGGCGATTTCGGTTCTGATCATGTGGAGGAGCTGGTCGACAAAGAAGGCGTACTCTTCCTTTGGCGGCTGTTCTCTCGAGAGTCTCCATACTTTGGAGTAGGAGCCTTCCATGAGCCAGCGTTCGAGTTTTACGGGGTGCTGGATGTAGGTTGAGCTGAGCAGGTTGGGTGGGATGGTCTCGAGAGCGATGTGGAATGCGGTGATCTGGTTCGACGAGAGAAGACGGAGGAGTTTCAGACCCCAGAGAGGCTCCTTGTTTTCTGAGCTGGGAAGACCTTCGGATTCATGCTCGTAGAAATGCTCGAGCAAGGACATGTAGCGATCAAACGAAGCCACGTCGTGTACACGAACGCTCCAGAAAGCTCCGATCTCGAGCACGTCCCTCGCCAGCGCAATCTGGTTGGCCGATAACGCTCCCGCCGACGACGACGAGGACGAAGACGAAGAGCCGAGCGAGGACAAGTCCGGAACGAGCAGATTCAACTCAGTCAGCACGATCTTGAGCTTTGTCAACAGCGGACGCATGGCGTCCAAATTCGGCGTAGGCGATGTGAAAGCAGCCACGAGCTGGCTATGAAGCGTTTGCAGATCCATTGTGATGGAGTTGGCGCTGGCGTTGGTTGGTGATGTGAGGCTTTGTTGCTTTTGACCGGATTTACAGCTGTAGTCTGAATCAGGCAGGTTGAAATATACGACTAGGACCGTATGACGTGTGAATACGAGATCAAGAGCAGGGCCGATGCGAGGTATGATGGTGTTGATCGTGTCAGGTGGGAAGCAGGCATGCGTGAGCTGTGCGCGACCTCACTCACTACTGTACAAGCCTTGGAAGTGGAGCATGCAATTGATCACTCTTGCCAAAGTCTACGCGGCCCAGACAATTCCAACATAAAGAACCGGTCTAACATCTGGCATATGTTAGACCATATATAAAACTATAATAATCCGACAGCAAGGACAGGCACAATTTTGCGGCGTCGCCATGATTATGCCGAACGCACGCCTGGCTGCAGCAAGCAGAGTTGAATACAAGTGATGTCTAGTGTGTTATGGAGAAGTCAAGTCATACGAACAGTCCAAGAACATGCGCCTGATCGCTGGCCATAATGTTCTGGAACGGGACGGCTGAGTACACGTCCTGATCGCACCAAAGCGGACCAAGTTTGAAGGAAAAGTACAGCAGGACAGCGAGTCAGCTTACTGCGGCCTTGATGTTATAACACTGGGAGGCGGAATACTTACACCTTCCGTGGTATCCATTCGAGACTGTACACTCTGCCGTGTATTGTCGATGTCTGCCTCAGAAACCAGGATGTTGGCAGTGCCACCCGATATCTGATCCCGCTTCGTTCTAGTCACGTCTCAGTCGTGCAGCTCTGATGCGTGGAACTGAAGTCGGAACGTCGGCTTCCACTCACCTCTTGAACGCGGCCCACCATCTTGACCGTATACTGGCCTTTGACCGTCCAGAACACGACCTGATCTCCCTCACTGAAAGGCCTTTTGACGGGAGCCTGCCAAGATGTCGGCCCGGAAACCCTTCTTGACTGGTACACGACATGCTCTGCACCCTGTACCCCTGCCGCTCTAGCCTTTCGTTCCACGACTGTGTTTGGCGCGTCGGTACTTCTACGAGCGGCGTAGCTAGCGCGACCTACTTTGACTCTCGCATCCTCGTTGGCACTGTCGTCGGTGTCACTCCGGCCCGATCGTTTTATGGCAGTGCTGTTGCCCAGTGCAGTAGAGATTCTGCTGAGTTGGCCTGACTTTGGTATATGTCTCTTACCTCCGACACCGCTCACAGAAGAATTTCGAGGTCTGGTTGATGGGGCAATATGTGCGCCTGGCGAGACATCAAGAGCATGAATGTGCTTGGAACGCTGCTGCACCGAGGGAGATTCGATAGCGATTTTGGAATCGAGCGCACGCTTCGATGTGAGGCTTCGACTTAGCGCCTCGATGGATCTGGCCTGTCTCTCTTCATCATGTCCATACTGCTTTGCAAGTACTTCAAACAGCTCGGCAATGGTGAGTCGTCTCCTTGGGCCTTCTGAATTGGTATCGCTGGCTAGAGATACTGAACCGTCTTTTGCGGCAGTCGGAAGTGAATTCAGTGAAGACGCAGAAGATTTGCGCCCTCCTTTACCCTCCATGGCCGTTGACGTCTCCGCGATCGCATCGACTGGCACCCCAGTAAGCGAAGTCTCGCCAGCTGTGGCCTGATCCTGTTCGCTGTCCATGCCAGCGCTAGTCTCAACCGAGTCCGGAATTGGCGTGATCTGGTCCAGACTGGTGATGGAGCATCTGTGCGAGTGCTGCAGCGGAATCGATTGGAGCGGCTGGGGAGTTTGCAGAGCTCCTGACTGCAAGACTTGCATCGCGGTCTGCGACTCTGCTGCTGGATGGCCGATCTTGGTTGTGCGACTGTCAGTCATTGCCGGAACTGAAGCAGAGGGCGGAGGTAAGCTCAGCTGCTGAAACCAAGCCCGCAAGTCTTCTTTGGTAGGACTTTCCGACAGTGGCGTCAAGCCCTCGAGCTGCGGCTGTAGAAGACTACTGCTCGCCGGAGTGCTCCTGCCAAAGCCCGGCCAGAGATTTTGCGACGGTGGCTGAGACCGAACGCTTGCCTGTCGCTGCTGCTGCTGCTGAAGCTGCAACTGTAGCTGCAGCTGCAATTGATGCTGGAGGAGGGTTGCCGAAAGCCGAGACTGCTGACTCGGCGTGAGCGGTTGAGAAGGTGCAGTGGAAGAGAACGTGTGAGCCAATGGGCCCTGTCGGTGTGGAGGAGAAGTTTCTGTCGCGGCGCCGGCTCGCAAGTGACCCAAAAAGGATCGAATCGAGCTTGAGGGATGGATGGGCGAAGCTGTAGCCGCGTTTCCCGAAGTGACACTGGAAGGCAAAGAAAAGGAACTGCCGAACAAGGGAGTTGTAGAAGGCAGAGAAGGTGTAGAAGGGGTGAAAGATGAAGCTTGCGCGGGCACGTTGTCCGGCAAAGCTCCGTTGGACGCCATGGTGAAGAGCGGAGGTCGTGGGCTTAGTAAGTCTTGGGCCCCACTCTACTGTTTGGCGAAATCACCGGCGAGCCAGGTCAGTCCACAAAGGAACACAAAGTATGAATGTAGCGGTGAGGGGGCAGCTAGAGATCAACGGGCCGATGGGCCAAGAGTGAGAAGCACAAGGAGGTATGGCCACCGACGGGATCGTTGAGGGTCGAAGAGGTCGAACGGCGAAAGAGATGGTGGACTGGAGATGAATCCACCGAGTGGGGCCGGCAAGGGCTCAGCACACCACTAGGTTTCAGACACTTTCAGAAAGCGCAGCATGCACAGGGACCTTTGCAGAGCATCCGCACAAGCGCGGACTTGTTGCAGGTTCTGCACAGAGAAGCAAGACTAGCTGCAGGCTCCCATGACTGCGGCAGAGCATGTCTTTTGCACGACCAGGACACGTGAGGCAGGCAAGATGTACGTTTGACGCCTGTAGAATAACAGACCGGACGGAAGGCGCAGCACTGGAGGCACGGCAAGAATGACCTGTAATGAAGGAGGGAACGGACGGGAAGCAGGCCAAAGGCGGAAAAGTGCCGACAGAAGCACAAGGACAAGGACAAGCACGCAAAAAGGCACAGACAGGGGGGCACAAGTCAAGCAGAATGATGTGCACGAGGCGACGGGGCTGCCGAAACTCTGCTGAGCAGCGTAGAAAGACTGCCGGACAGTCCCTTTCCTGTGGCGACGCTTGATGATGGGCTCTGAACATGAACAATGCCCGTTCTGCATCGGCTCATGGTGGGTCAACAAGCAGATTGCTCGGGCTTGCACCGACGCAGCCTGGCCGAGTCAGGCAGATAAGGCGCCGACTGCGGATCAAGCGAATTGGTTCATCAGGGCGCGGATGCCTTGATGAAACTCGAGTCGATTAAGGTTCGTCGTCGTTCTTGTGGCTACGCCTATGCATTTGCGCTTGCATGTGCGCTTGCGCTTGCGCTTCTGTGCGAGCCCACCTCGGATCTGTAGAGCAGACAATGCTGCCGAGTCTTTGCATGTGATCAGGTGTACATATGAAGTAGGATGAACCACGATGGGAGAAAGTAACAGTCGTAGTCGAGGATGGTTGCATTCGGAATCTCGTGCCGGGCGATTAACAAGACTTTCAGGGTGCGCGTCGGGAGTCAGCCTGGCCTTGCGTGGGACGCGTGGCCAGAGACGAAGGCCGACCGTTCCTGTATGTGAGTTAATGGGGTGGTTATCGAGACAAAAATAGAGGATGCGAGAAGCGGAATTGCAAAGATGTTGAAAGACTAAAAGTACAGATGAAACGCTGATAACAGACGACAACGCTGTTGGGTACGACACGAGGCGACCGACGAAGGCAGGGTATGAGCAGAGACACGCGGAGAGACGACAGGTCTCAATCATCCGCGATGGGGGCTTCCTCGTCGAGATACTTGATCAGTCGGACGCGCAGTTCGGTGGTGTCGTCGCCTCGCAATTGATCCGACACGAAGTAGGCCTCGGTCTGCATCTGCACCATTTCCAGCGCGCCACGAATCACACCTGCGAGCACGTTGCTATACCACAGCCCGCCCTGCCTTGCATCTGGAGGCAGCTCCACGAACTCGGCCAGAGGGTTTTCGTCAAATGTCAGAGCAAATTCGCGTGCTGACCCTGTGCCCGCTGTTGCTGCTCCACTTGCGCCTGCTGTTTGTGTTCCTGCTGCAATGGGAGCACCAGACGTCAAGGCCGGATTTGCCGCTGCATCGATGTGAGTCACGTTGGGTGTGACGTTGAGAAACATTTTGAAGCCGACTTTGCTGATCACCTCGCCTACTTCTCTGAAGTCGGTGCACTTGGTGAGATTGGTGCGTGCCAGAAAGTCTTCGATCAGGCGCGTGCCGATGTTGTATCCCCTGCAAAGACACAGAGCCAACGTTCAAAGATCACAAACATCGAGCGTTGAGTCGACGGACTCTTTCAGGACGAGAACGCAAGACGTACAAGGTCGCCCGCTATGCCCTATGACTCACATCTTTTCGAGTTGCTTATTGACTTCTTGATAGTCTTCGTAATCCTTGATCAGCTGGATGACCAGCCCGCCATACGTCAGCGTGAAGAGCTCTGCATTCTGCAGCACGAGTAGAATATGGTCCGTACGTTGCAGATGTATACGAATCGATGAGTCAGTACATGGTCTGAGTCTGAGACCATTCCAATGTGATTTAAGTCAAGGCATCAGGACAACGTACGATCTTTTCAGTGCGGTTCTTCCATACATCTTCGCCGGCCTGCTTGTACTGCTTCGTGGTCGACATTGCGGCGCTGGCGTAAGTCGCTTTCTAGACTGATACTGGGAGCCACCGGTGCGTGCGCGTTAATGTGGCTGTAGGACACTGGTCGCCGAGATAGACACAGAAGGAGAAAGAAAGAAGAATGGTGCAAGTCATGAGGCAAGTCGGGTGGTCCGTGGCCAAGCCGAACCCTATTTCGCGGCTCGGCTCCGTGCTGCTCTGGTGGAGTAGTTGGCATTGTTAGACCTCAGCTGTATGATAAGAGAATTTGTTAGAGTGAAGTGAAATCGACGACGTGCAATTTGTTGCGTTTCTATGCGCGAGCTTCGACGTATGCAAGGGTCGCACATTTCTGCATCGGAAAGCTTACTGCGCGTCGGCAAGTCATCGGCATTTTCCCCTTCCATCTCGTACTGTGCTTGTCCCGCGAATTGCTCGACTTGCTCTGCTGAGGACGGGATGCTGCTAAAAGAAGAAAGCGACTCGGTGCGTGGCCTTGATCGCGGCATGCACGATGTCGATCCTTCCTTTTCCAGTACAGAGTTGGCCTGGTGGCGCAGCTGTAGTGCGGTACTATACGAGCAAGGCAATGTCGCTACTGTACTTTGTGTCGCGCCCCCCCATTCGCGTGGGCCCCAGTCGTGTAGCTTTGACGCGTGCAAGCGCTTGACGTGCGGAGGTGGCAGCCGGAATGCAACTCACAACCCTCCATGCCACTGCACTGCACTGCACTGCACAGCGCCGCACAGCACGACCTCATTCCCATCGACAGAAGTCGGCCACTACAGTACTGCAGTACGGTCGTTTCTTCTTCCAGTCAGCCAGCTCTGAGTAGCACCGACGACGCCAAGAAGCCAAGGGCGCCTGCCAGTGGACCCAGGGCGTGTGGTGCTGTGCCAAATTTGGCATGTGTGCTTGACTCGGCAGGCGCGGTAGCGCGTGTACATGCATTTGACCCCAATCCACCAGCCTCGGCCAGTAGGACGTGTCCAGTTCGGCCAAGCCGAAGCCGTCGACGTGCCTGCCTCATTGTCAGCAGCTTCGATACGCATCACAGTACTACGTACTGTATTCTCGTGTTACCTCGTGCCTTGAGACACACGAGGGTTGCGTAGTTGCGCCTGCCCCTTGCACTCACCATCTCTGCTACTCGCCGCTCATATCCGCGCACTTGCCTCCACGGCGCCATTTCGTACTTCCTGTCTGACCCTCTGACTCTTCAAGTGTCCGGCACTGGATGCTGGCCTTTTGCTGCAGCTACGTGCTCGACATGCCGCAGCCGCTCGCAGTATCTTCCGCATTTCTCGGATCGCATGCAGCTTTTCCTCAGCTTTTGGGCCAAGCGTACGCCCATCCTCGACGCCGTCTTTTACCGCATCGCGTGAGACTGACTACGAAATCGATATGTCGGTCTGCTTCCGACCAGCTCAGTGTGACTGCGCTCGGTCCTCTTGCTCTACGAGCTCCGCTTCTCACCCTCCCTGTCTGCTGCCTTCTGCCTGCGTTTCCGTACAAAGGTCACAGTCCGGCTTGACAGAGCATGACCGACGATGTCGGTCGTTTTCAGGCGCTTGGACCCCGTCGTCGATGTTCATTCGACGTTCATTCCTCATCGTGATTATTCTGCACCATTGCGCATCGCGCCGGCTTCCAACTGTGCCTGTTCCGTTTGCCTTGCCGATCCATCAATCCACAGTCACTGCGACACGCCACGTAACGTCCAGCGCGACGCCCTTGTCCATGCTAGGAAGATCTGCGCCGGTGGCGATTGGCACACGTAAGGCGCGGCAACGGCATCAATCCCCTTAGTACTGTATACCTGGATCCCTGCCCCTCGCTGAGAATACAATTCCTACCTTTCTTCCTTCCGGGCGCTGTCCTTCTATGTATCCTTTCCACAGTATCACCATCATCCCTCTCCCCTGTTCCAGCCTGCCTTCGCCGATTATCGTCCTCACCCTCTCTAGACTCGTCTCGCTGTATATCACTGCGGCTCGACTACACGTTGGACCGTTCATTCACATTCGTTTTCGACCTCATTTCTGATCACGCTCGACGACTACACTCTTTCAGATCATTCAAACATAGACCATTCGTCCGACTTGCTCACAGGCTCACCAAGAAGCTCATTTCAGCCTCTGGACTACCAACTTCCCTCACAGAACACCGCATACTGCTTGTCTGGTCCTCAAGCCCGCTTGTTTCAAGCTTCCGATCCGGCCTGGAGTGCCTGAGGCCCATAATCCGGCCATGTCGTCCAAGACATCTGTCTTTTTGAGCTCGCTGCTGTCCTTTCTTTGGCTCGGCGACGTTGCTCTAGCAGCGATCAACGTTCAGGATCCCATCTCATCTCAACTACCCAACATCGCCCGTGTCGGTCAGCCATTCTCGTGGTCCTTCAGTCAAAACACTTTCGTTCAAGACGATGGATCTACTGCCCCCCTGCAGTACTCTGTCACTGACCTTCCAGCTTGGGTGAGCTTTGATTCCGCTTCGCGGACCTTCTCGGGTACACCTACCGCCAATTCTATTAATGCCGCCTCTGGCCGCTCGATAACAAACATAACCATCACAGCACGCAACAGCGCAGGTGAGAATGCTTCGGACCTCTTTTCGTTGTTGACCATGACAGGAAGCGGTCCTGTGGTCAACAAGCAACTGGCAGCACAACTTCCGAATGTGACAACTCTGGGGGCCGACAGTATTCTTCCCTCGGGTGCACAGCTGCTTCCTCTTGGCTGGTCCTTCTCACTTGGGTTCGCGGGCGACTCATTCACCTCCGACACCGGCCGTGTCTATCTGTCGGCTGCGCTGCAGGACGGCACTGATCTTCCGCGTTGGATGCATTTCGACGAGACCGTCACGTTCTGGGGCAATGCGCCCACAGATGTCCGCACTGCAGGCAGCTTCTACACAGTCGTTATTAGCGCCAGCGACGCACGAGGCTACGCTGGCGTGAACAGCACGTTTGAGCTGGTAGTATCGGGAGCTCAACTGATCCAGTCGGCCCCCTTTCCGGTAGCCAACGCGACTGCAGGACAGTCGTTCCAGTACACCGTTCCGCTGGATAACGCTATTGTCAACGCGCAAGGACGAGCTGTCAACGCGTCTAGCATTCAGGTCGCAGCCAATACAACTTCTCTCGACTGGATTCGCTTCGACACCGCTTCGAGAACCCTGAGCGGTACTCCGCCCTTCAATACATCAGACGAACAGCCGCGCACGTTCACCGTGCCGCTGCAAATGACTGGCCAGGGAAACGTTACCGTTCCGACTTCTCTCAATCTGACCGTGTATCCTTCGTGCTTTTCAGTTCAGAGCCCGCCCAATGTCGGCGTTCAGCCTGGCAAGGATTTCAACGTCAATCTCGGCCAATTCTTGCGTCCTACAGCCTCTTCGGTTCAAGTCTCGTACGATCCTGCACAGGCCTCACAGTGGATTCATTACGATGCGAGTCAGATGATGCTGTCTGGAACCGTACCCAAAAGGGATGCACCTTCGGTGAGGGTGACTATGTCGTCTCCCTCGTCCGATCGCTCTGATCAGACGGCACTATCCACAGTCACTTTCTCGATCACCCCGCATGGCTCGGCTGCTGCCTCATCCACGTCTTCCAGCTCAGCCGCGGCTAGCTCTACAGGCACAACGTCGAAGGGCGAGACTATGGAGAATCCTGCGTCTGCTGACTCTTCATCGTCTTCCAACGGGCTGAGCAGTAAGGCAAAATTCGCATTGGCTACTTCGCTCGGGTGCGTGGGTGGTCTGATCATGCTGATCCTGCTGATGATGTGCTGCCGCAAGTACTGTGCTGCGGAAGACCGTCACTTCCGTGGTGGCGGTGACGAAGACCTGAGTCGATCCGACTGCGAAAAGTTCTACAGCGGTCGACCACAGCAGGATGACGAGCGCACCCTCAATGACGAATCGCGATCCCCGAAACTTTTCAAATGGGGACTAGCACCAGCTAAGGCAGACGATACTAAAGGCAAGGAAAGCCTGAGTCCATACCTTGAACCGAGAGCCTTGCCTGTCGCTGGAAGCCACGATGGATACGGGGACAAGTCCCCCTTCTCGGATGCAATGACCTTAGCTGCTTCGGACGACGCGCACCATTATAACTATAACAATCAACCAACTGGCCCGCGACAGATGGTGACTACCATGGCCAACGTACCTTCGCGAGCTCCTCAGCTGGGAGCACCTTCATTCACGATCACGAACCCTTCGCCTATGAATGAGAAGCCGAAGCGCAGCTCTATTCTCAACCTGCTTGGCAAGAAGCTGAAGTCGTCTCATAGCCTCCAGGCCGGGGCCGCATACGAGTCCTCGTACGGATACGCCGCCGGCGGCACAAGCCGAGATATGCCTGCCTCCCAGTCGATTGGACTTGGTCTCGAAGGCGTTGCACCTCGGCGTGATATGTCACAAATGACGACGAGCAAGAGTCTTGCGCGGAGTGTTGCGCGCAGCAGCTGGGAGTCAAACTTGTTCTACGACGACACTGTCGATGCTGGCGATATCAGTCGAATGGAGCGACCAATGCGTCCGAGTACTCCCGACCAGACCGAGCTATCGAGGACCGAGTCTCTCTCCCTCGAATCGCCGCTCGAGGTGCCGGTGCGCCGCAATGTCTTCGGTGCCGGTGCTCCGATGCGCCACCGAAATGCACACATCAACACATCGCCTGCTTTCAATCTGAACGCTGGCTTTGAGATGTCACCCGAGCGAGAGGATGACCGCGAATATGGCTCTGCATATCTGGAGCCTGTGAAGCAGACACGAAAGCAGATGCATGGGCAGACGCCTTCGGTGGATCTGGAAGACGTTGTGGTCGGATATGCGCGCAAGGTCTCTGTCGAGGCGCCGTCCGGCACGGTGCGTGCTCGCCAGCAGGTGACGATTCAAGAGGCGCAGCGAAGCATCTCGCAACACCTGGATACGCACATCGCTAAGCCCAAATCGAGCCAGAGCGTCGAAAGGTTGCGATCGGCGTTCAAAGTCGAGTCCGAGAATGAAGACGATCCGTTCCAAGATGCGGCCGAGGACCAGTCCGTGTTTGGACGAGATGGCCAGCGCGAGGCAGAGACGGAGGCCAACACGAAACGCAACTCGGCCTCGAGCTACGTGCCCGACCTGCAGGGTGCCGAGACCGAGGCAATACGATACATGAACGACAGTCGACGCAACAGTGCGGTTGCGACGAAGAATCTTGCTGGCTCGCAACAGCCCATCTCTGCAGCCTCTGGCACTCCAGTCAAGACGAGGGTGGAAATGGCTCACGCTGCTGCGGGTCGAAACAGTGTGGATGACAATGTCGAGCCGGAAGGTCCGACTCTACGCGCAGTCAAAGCACCCGCGGGACCGCTGCCTCCAACTCCCGTAATCCCTGGAGCTGGTAACGGCCCGAGTACGCCAATTCGAAAGAGCGTAGGAGGCACCACTCGGGGCACACCGAGTCGGCCTTCGTCCTTGTCAAAGTCGGGAGGCGCGACTATCTCATCCTGGCACCGCCAGACAACACACAATGTGTCGGTAAAGCCCGGCGAACTGGTGCGGGTGTCGGCACTAGCCGGTACGGGCGCGGCTCCGCCGATGGTGGGAGGTGCACCCGGATCACCCGGAAAGCGTTCGGGACGTCGACTGACCTACGTGCCCGTGCTTCGGGATGACAAGTGGGCCGAGTACTACAACTCGTGGCCCGAATTTCTCTCGTGGCTCAGTTGGGACGAGCGCATGCACGAGCTATCGGGCACTGTGCCCCCCAAGTTTGGTCCTACACCGTTGACGCTCAAGCTTGCCATCGTGGCCAAGGCGGCCCAGCCCACGCCGCCAAGCCCCAGCCTGTCCAACCCCAGCGGAAGCCCAACAAAGGCGGCCGCCGGCCACCGCCGAACTACCTCTACCGCTTCGGCCAACAGCTTTACTGGTAGCCAAAACAACCACCAAGTCGGTCCCGAGGACGAGGTGGTTGCCACCGTCATTCTTACGATTCTCAAGCGACAGTAGCACAGCTGTCTGCCTCGAGCAGCACATTGGCTGCCTCTTCATCCCCGAATACCATCGACGACTACCTCTATCTCGACAATTCGCTGCCCTTAGAAAGGAGGAAGTCTGAGTTCGACACAGCCAAAGAACATCTGTCCGGCCTCGTCAGCTTGACGTGGGCACGGGATGCTTTGCTCGCCAGGTCGAACGCCCTCCTCATCGTGCCGCTATCCCATTATCCCACTTTCTGCTCCTTTCTCGCCAGATCTCGTCACGCTCTTTCCTGCCACATTCTTTGCCACATTTTACTTCCCACGTTCTTTGCTCCTGGTCTCGGCCTTACATCCACGCTCTCTATCTTCTGCGGACTATATTTCCATCTTACTTCCACAACTTGTGATTCGTAACAGACTGAATGGTCGAAGTGACAGTATAGAGATGGGCACAGTCGGCTATACAAGGCGAGACCGGTACGGCCTCTTCACAGCGTAAATTGACTGTCGTCTGACTGCCGTTTTCTAAAATGTGAAGGCAGGAAGACTACGGGAGCACGAGGGGCAGAGTTGGATGCACGTCAAATGCACGCATATGCACGCATATGCACGATGCACAGCGCGTGCCTGTGTCTCTGTCGCCTTCCTCCACCGCGAAAGCGCCCGTAACGGCGTCTGCTCTGTGTGCCTTTGGAATTCATACGTTTTGTGGCTGACCCGCAAGCCAAGCCCATGGGACGCCTCCTGGCCTCTGTTGGTACTGTAGTTTTCTTATTGGCTTCTTGTTGGCCAGGTCGACAGGCTAGTTGACCCTTCTCGTGGGCAGTGTCACTTTCGGCTACAGTATCCGACCATCTGCTCCAACCACTTGATGGCCAACGAGTGACCCGACTGAGCGAGCCACTTGGTCGCTGATTATGATCTCGGCATGACAGAGACACGGCACTTGATCCGGACATCTCTGTGTGCATAGGTCGGGATCTAAGCTTAGGCTCGCAACGAGCACCACCTCGCGGATTGCGGGGTCAAAGTCTCGCATTTCAGACGAGGCTTACGGCTCCCGTGTCCGTGATCTGTGCTTGTTGTGGGCGTGGGCCAAGATGGTTTTGCAAGGACGGCCCAGCCGGTGCTGAGATCTCGGTCCCAGGTTCGTTCTTTCCCTGACTGGTCGCTCATATTTCGGATATGCCTCCACAAGCTCCGCATGCACCATCCACTCGACCAACAGACTGACTTGCCCCATTGCGAGACTCTGTCCGCCTTCATCGATACTCGGCTTGCTGAACTTGAAAGCCTACTAGACAGCCTGTGTTCTGTAGTCGTCGTATACCAAGCCTTGCACTAGTCGGGCCAGCTTTGGTGGCAGCCCCCCCCCTTACCCGCTGTAACATGTCCTACCTTGACATCTACAGTGCTTTTCCGTGTCGAATAAAGCTCTGTCACTCGGTCACCCTTCTTCAGTCTCGAATCAGGATCCTGTCAGCTGCATCTGTGCCGTGCTGCTCAGCCGCGGTCCCCGTGGCGGACGAAGCAAGTAGATGCCCCGAAGCGTGGTACGGAACTGGTCTTGCTTCAGAGGCGGCGTGGGCTGAGTCCGATGCTTTCGTGACACGCTCGCAAGGCGCATATGCCAAACTTTAATTTTGTGCTTCGAGGTCACTGAAATACGGTTGGAGAGCTTGTGACTGTGGTTCTCTTTTTACCTTTCGCTTTCAAGAGCGAGGTGACTCTGCATTAGCTGAATGCGCTCATGAGACAGAGACCGGAATCCTGGAACGTACATTTCTATAACCTTGCCCAACTTGCCTCTTATACCTAGACCCATCGGTCGCGCCACCACATCTTGGTTTCCTTTTCGCTGGTCCACGCTCTGACCTTGTCACTTCCGCTTCCGTCGATCTATCTCTCTTGCCTTGTCATCTGGTCGTCTCGCTTCCACATCTGTGCACCACCTACATCTCTGACCTCTACGATACCTCTTTCCCGGACACGATCAATGTCGGTCCGCCAAGCCGGTCCAAGATCCGCAAGCGTATCCATTTGAGACACGATTCTTCGCCACGCCTTGCATCGACCACACAAGCTAGGTGCAAGGTCACACTTTCGTCCTGTTGAGCCCCTCGTAGCCGGTACACGCCCCCAGTTGTTCTGCCTCCTCAGAACAGCGGCAATTGTACGACCCGTGCGCGCAACCCTCGCTATATCCTGTGTAACAATTCTTCCGAAACTGAGGCTTGCACCCAGCGATCAGCTCGTCCTTATCGAGACCGGAAGCTGGAATTTTTGGCCGACATCAGCCAGTTCTGCATCATCACACAGGGGTGCCTTGGTCGCATTGCCTGCAGGTAGAGGCTCATTTGATCGCTGATCCTCGCTTTTGGTGTCTGTCGGGACTAGAGCTTTGGTAGCATCATCTTTGTCGGATACACTCGGTTCGAATCTGCAGCCCGGTCAAGTAAGCCACAGTCACTACTGCCGCCTGCGTCGGCCCTACATCCTGCCCATCGTGTTTGCAACGGCCCAGTCCACCTTTGCTTCTTCCTACGCCTTCTATAGTTTGCCTAGGTGAGTCACTTTCCCCCTTGACAGTCCTACATCCTCTTCAAGCCTCCGTATCTCCCCTGCGATCGTGCAACACGTCGTGTCTAGCATCTTCGGTCTCGGCTTCGGGGTCTTTGAGACACTCGTCCACCAATCTTGGCGCCGAGTGTTCCGTGCCCTGGTCTCAGATCCCTGGCTACTCCCTCTCCTCCTGGCTTCTACCTGCTACTTCCTGACGCCTTGGGCATCCCTCATGTTCCAAATCTAGCTTGATCACTCAACCTCGCCGCAACCACGTAGAAGCAGACGTGTCCGTGCTGATACTAATTCATCCATCTACTCCGTCCAACATCACCACTCGCTCTCTCCACTTGACATTCTTTTCTTTCTGCCAATCTTCCTTTGGCCGCAACGCCGTCTCTCCATCATATTTGCCGGCTGTCATCGCTCGTGCTGCACGCTGCCCGTGAACTTCGCTGACAACGATGCCGGACACTATTAGCTCTCTTGCAGAGCAGCAACACGAGCCACGACTCACCAGAAGAGCCTTCAGCCGGCCTCCAATTCCAGCAACATTCTTGCAGAGTAGCGACACGAGTCCAACACGCAAAGGAAAAAGGAGCATTGACCCTGTCAAGACACTTGAAGAGCCGTATCGACCTCTTTCCATACAGTGTTCCGGTCTGGTGACTCCCGCCGACTTTTCCGACTCTCAGGAGAATCCCGATAGTGATCTGGAGCTGTACCTTCCTAGCACAGAGAATAATCGTGCTGCAGAGAAAGATAGTCTTGCTGCCACACCTCCACGAAAAGCTGGTCTGGGACTCGGAATCGGCAACGAGTCGCCATCAGAGTTTTCGACACCTGTGTCGTTCTTCTCTCGTTTCCGAAGACGGTCTTCGGCTTCCTCCTCGCCGCTGAGCGCGTTCCGCAGGCGTCCGTCAAATCCTAGCTTTTCGCTTTCAAAGGTGGCAGTGGCCGAGCACAGTCGCCCGGCTCTCTCTCGATCGGGATCGGCATCGACTCTGGACTCCATCGCTAGCTGCACAAGCGAACTACAAACTTCGATAGCCACGCTTGTTCATCCGACTCCTCAAACGGAGCAATCTACCTTGGTCGTAGGTGCCTCGGCTGCAGCTACACCCACCGCAGAGCGAAGCGAGCAGCAGCTCTTTCGACCCAAGCGCAAGTCCAGTGCGCGCAAGCCGCTACCCTTCTTCAGCCGGCTTGAGCTTCAATCGCTACCAGCATCGTTTGAACCGGCCAAAGCTCTCAGCACCTCGGAGGTCGACGACGTGAAAGAGCAACCTGCAGAGCCAGAGCCCCCATCCAACTCACTAGGGCTGTATCTGGATCCTGAGACACCTACTTCATCTGTCTGGCTCAGGGTCCGTCAGCGCTCATTCTCAGACACCTCTGTCCTCCTCATCAACGCGAAAGGAGAGTCAGCTTTTTTGTCTGGCGACGGGATCAGCAGCGACGACAACGACGAAAGTTCAAGCAGTCACAGCCGTGTATCTGGAGGTCCACCCCAACCCTCTCAGAGATCAAGAAGTCGTTCGGGAAGCTTGCAACTAGACTACTCTTTTTCTAGGCAGAGTCGTCTGCGTCGTGCAACCAAGCCAAAGCAGGGCGAGATGAGACTCGTGTTTTCCGGCCTGCGTTCCGGCTCCTCGACAGCGAAGAAGCAGCTACCCACCGTCAGTAAAGGTAGCGCATTACAGAGCAACTCACAACCACCGGAGGCATCTCCAAGTATGGACGATCTAGGGCCAAGTCAGGACACGTCCGAGCCAGTCGAGGTGCTCAAGACGCCCGAAATAGATCCGTCGGAAGAACGTTCGGCGGCCATGATGCAAGTGCTGCAGAGCCAACCGCCTCGCACGTCGTCCTTGCCGCTCAATGTGCACCGGGTTCCCGTGCCGTCTCTGGAAGACCTCGATCTGGAACCGGCCTCGTCCGGAGGCTCAATCGGACTGCGACAGAGACGTGCAAAGCCACCGATAAGCATTGCGCTTGCACGATCCGCGCCCAGTACAAGCGTTGGAGAAAATGGTCTGCAAAGCAGTCGCTCCAAGGTCTCACCATCAGCAGAGCACAGGAGTCTCAAGAGTCCACCTCCGTGTCCCCCACCCACAGTGCCCCTACCGGATCTGCCAACACCCGTCTCTTCGCTTCCAACGCCCATCTCGTCCCGCAGCCACATGTCGGCCAGCTCCTCCATCGACTCGCCCCGCTCTCTGGCGTCACTGCCCCCCACACCCCGCGACGAACCCTTCTCGGCATCCTACCGCAAACGCACATTCGGCAGATCATCCTCGCACCCTGATCCAGCTCCTGCTTCAGTTCACCCCGCCGGCCGGCCGGGTACGCACCTGCAGATGACCGCCTCTGTCGACTCAGGCACCCGCGTCTCCACCCGCACAAGCCCAAAGGACGAACAGATCAATCTCCTCCTGCTCAACCTCCAGCCCAATCTCGTCCACATCTCACCACCGAAGAACTCAGCATCCCCCCCGGCAAAGCTCGCCAAACAGTCCAGCTCGGCCACCCTCCACTCCGCCGACAACGAGGTCGTGTACGGACTTGCTCTGTAGTCGCATCGGGGGTTTTGGGTCGGCTTGTTGGGCTTTGTTCGGATTCACTTGGTTTCCGTGGCCACGTCTTGCGCATTTTAAGTTCCAGCTGTAGCTCTGATCCAGTCAGCCAAGTGCATTTCTGAACCACAATTCAAGTCGTCTAGCTCGAAGCGCCAGTGTGCTTTTCATTCCGCCGTGTATGTCTCTAGCAAATCAAGCTAGCTGTATGTGTGAATGTGCAAGAGCATCGCGAGCATGTGCTGCTCAAAAAAGGGGACGAAGACTAGATAAACCGCGTATCTTGAAGAGTTCCTAGGTCCCAAAACTTGCGGTTCATCTGCTCCAAGTACGGAACACGAGAATGGTGAAAACCAGGTTAGAGGATAGAAGTTGGCAGTGGGCAAGTGAGTGCGTCTGCATCGGTGCAATTGAAGAGAGAGGGGGGAAAGTGGGACTCACGAGCATATTGGAGCCAAGGACGCGGAGCCGGCAGTAATCGCCGTCGAGGTACTGAAGCAGACATTGATCGACGCCAGACGCCAGACGCCAGACGCAGGAGGTTAAAAACTGTCCTCTCTACTCTTGTATAACCCTATCTACGCCTTTCTTTCAGGGTCCGCATTCAAAGGGCAAGAAGCTAGAGGCAGGGAAGTGGACCGGGGACTCACACGTTCAAAAACACAGACGGTCCTCTTGCCGCCTTGGACAAACGCGACGAACTGGCCCTGCCAGAAAAAGGGGCGTTCGGGGACCTGGTACGTGGACACGAGTCTTGGAGCTGGGGTCGTCGTGCCCGAGTTTGGGAGGGTAGGTCTGCTCGGAGGTCGGGATGAAGCTGTTGCTGGAGCCGGAGCTGAGCTTGGGGTGGTGATTGAGACTCTTTGTGTGCGACTGTGCTGCTTGGGCGACGAGAGTGTGCTGTTGCTTGTAGCGATAGGGCCAGAGGCAGGATCCATGCTCGACGCCGAGGCGCCGCCAGAGGGCCGGGATTTCGGTAACGGCGGGTACGGTTCGCGGCTTTCAGCTTGATCGTGTTGATCGAGATCCCGCATGAGGACATCGCCATCATCGCCTTCTCTTTCCTGCCCTGTACGTGACGGGCTCTTCTGATACAGATCGACATGAAGCCGCCCAATCCGATGCTCGTCGCCACTGAGTGTGGGTGAAAGATGCGGTCGTGGAGAATCAGGCTCCGGTAGTGGCACCGATCGTGAACGCTCCGGCATGTGAACGGCCGAACTTGCGGCCGACTTCTTTGCAGCTCCTTCTTCCTGTAGCCGACTGAGAGTAGAATCGCTAGGCGTAGGGAACAAGTCTCTGTCCACCTGCCGCGCCGTATAGTCAACAGGAGCCTTCCGGCCTTCATCGAAAGTCGACCGGACCGCATCAGTCGGTCGGAGCTGCATATCGGGTCTCAAGCTCCTTCTTCGAGCATTGGCATCGACGGCTGTTCTCAATCGCTTCGCACCGTCCTCATCCGACGATAGGGTGGCATCCGAATAGAGTCCAGAATCGCGGGCTGTTCTCGGGGATCGCCTCCAATCGAGGGCGTTGGGATCCACAGGTGCATTAGGCGCGTCTGTCGCGACTGTCAGTGGGACGGTGGGCGGACTGCGCTGGTATCGCGATTGACCACTGAGGTTCGAGTCCTTTGGGACAGTTGAAAGGTCCTCGGTGTGGAGCAAGGAGACCGCTCCTCTATCCTGACGTGTCGGTCCGACCTCTCCATCGAGTGTTCCACGAGGCGGATCAATGACTTTTTCCTGTGATCCGATTTGCTCGTCGCTACCGCTGTCCCGATACCGTTGGTTTTGTGGATGCGGAGGCAAGACTCTGTGACTAGTAAGGCTGTGCGTCTCGGCTTGTTGATTACGATTTGACAAACGTTGGTTGGTGATTATAGATGACGACGAGAGTGATAGCCTTCTTTGTGGTGACTTGTCTCTTGCAAAGCTGAAATGCTCATTAGATCGCTGCGGCAGTCGGGGATATCCGGAAAGGTCAGACGAAACTTGCGGATGAGACGAAGGCGCAGGTCTAGCTGCCTGAGAAAACCCATCAGGTTGCGATGAAGAGGGTTGACGCGCTGCAACATCTGTGTTATGGGTATTGATCACATGAGATGAGGCGGCCTGCCAGGTCGACGAATCCCCCCGTCCAGGCTGTGTAACAGTGCGGTAGCGGACAGAAGTCGGATTGGAGGAGCCCATTGCCTGGCTTCCAGATCCAACCCGACCGTCCCTATGATCTGAGCTCGGTTGCTGATAAAACGTCCCGTTTCGGTGCGAAGACTGCAGGCTAGCTTGCTGAAAAGATGCCGGTGAAGCATGCTGTGGAGAAGATGACGTTGATCTTGAAGGACGGCTGTGGTGCGAAAGAGGACTCTGACCAGGTTCGTATTGCGTGAACTGTCTACAAAGGAGAGAATCGGGACGGGTCGTGTCTGCGCGCGATACCAAGTGGTTCTGGCGACCGCTAGTCTGATCTTCCTGTGCCCCGTTTGCACCTGCCCGAGCGGGTGCAAAGGCGAGTGCACGATGCCTGTCCGTGGTTGCTACGCCAGAGTAAGACAGAGGTGCTCGTTCGACTTGATGATGCTGATGAGGAAGATGGTGATGGTCGTGGTGAGCACTTGAAGCTAGTCTCGGACTTTCTCTCGGACTCTCCCAACGAACGTGCTCCGAACTCAGCGTTTCGCGCCGGGTCGGACTTGAGACGTGGGCTGAAGCAAATCGGTTGGGATCGAGAAATTGTCGGGATTGCGGACGAGGCTCTTGCTGATGCAGCGGACTGGCTTGGGCTTGTTGTGTCGACGCTTGACGACGTTCCAAGCCCCTTGCCAGCTCGGAAGAGTGCACGTACTGCTGATTCGCAGTCGCTCTGTTTCCAGACTGCTGCGACAACGGGTCGGACAGGTGGTGGAAGCTTTGCACAGCACTCGTTCGATGACTTGCAGCAGGGTCGAGAGACGTTTTGGTAGCGACGAGGCGACCCGGCTCTTGCTGTTTTGGTTCTGACATGTGGGATTGACGCTGGTGCTGGTGCTGGTGCTGTTGCTGGTGCTGTTGCTGCAAATGTTGTTCGTGCTGCTGCTGTTGAGCCCGAAGTTGTTCCTGTTGCTGTTGCTGGACAGATAGCCTGGTTTCGTATCGTCTTTCGACAAGGCGCTGATCTGTCCCACGATGTTGGGCAGAGGGCCGTTCCGGATATCTTTGCTCCCGGCTTGTAGGTCTATCAAGAGAGAGGCGACGTTGCTGTTGGACTTGTGGCTGGTGAGACGTGGCAGTGGAGGTCGAGACTGGTGGACCCATCCCACCCGGCGGCTGTTGCTGTGGTAGAAGCCGGTGGGCGGAAGACTGTCCGAAATGAAGTTCTCGGCTCATGGGAACCGAAGACGGTGCCAGGACGGAAGTTGACATGTTGGAAGTGGGCTTGAGAGTGGGCACGTTCCGCGGACTGTGACCATAGCCGGGTGGTTCATGTCCGCCAACCGCATGCCGCTGCTGGTGACTCGATTGACTCTGATCCGTTGAAGCTCGATGCGTGCTAGCCAGTCGCTGCCCAGTCGCAGCTAGCCCAAAGACGCGACCGCTAGCTTCTTGGCCAATATGTGCAACAGGTTGAGCCATATTCACGACTGAGGGAGGCGTCACTGAAGGCAAGAATTGTTGTCGCGCTTGGGCGTCGCTCCAATCAACCCTTCCCGCTTGCGGGGAATGTCGATGGGGATGCCGGGAGAAGCCATTGCCATGCATCGTCAGGGCGCTGAGAGAAGTGTAAGGCGGAAAGGTCTACCCGAAGTGAATCGACGTCGTTGAGCGCGACAGAAGCAGGAAGAAGAGAAAGACTCAAGCAAAGATCGAGGAGACGGAGATGGCATACAATGGCGGCCGCGCCTATCAAAAGAACAGAGTAAAGTTGAACACAACCAGATGGAGAAGGGCAGGCTTTGGGCGAGGGCGAAAAGGGGAAAAGAGGAGAGATAGGAGCAGGAGGGAGCTGGGCAAGTCGGCAGCTGAAGTATTTAAGGCGCCAGTCTGTGCAGGCTGCTTGTCTAAAGGCCGTGAAAGTGACTGGTTCATCTACGTAGATCCACCATTGGCTTGGCTCTCTTTCTTTCTTTCGTTCTTCTTTGCGAGCGAGGACTTAGTCCGAAGAAGAGGCCGCGCAGAACGCTAATTGGACAGGCTCAGACTCAACTCTGCATGCTGATGAAGAGATAGGCTCTGGGTGCTACGAAGTGAGGCCAGAGGTTTGCAACACAGTTCCAAGACACGTAACCAGGAAAAGTGCCGGTGCTTCCATGTGCTAGGAGGGCACACATAGACTTGTGGCTGGTGAGAGCTACGCTTGCGAGTCAAATCAAGGGCCTGACATATGAGAAGAAGAGAGCGCGGGACCGAGCGAAAGCTAGGAGAAGAGAAGCTAGGTTGGCGCAAGTAGAGAGGAGTACAGTATTTGAGCGAGTGCCGTACCCAGAAGGAGAAGCGTAGCTAGAAGGCAAAGGGATAAAGTTTAGCTCGCGGCTGTCGAAGCCAGTGCCGGTGTGTGAGATGCTGGGCGAGCGTGATTACGACGGATGCAGCTACGACGTCATTTGCTCTTGATTGGCCAAAGTCGGCGTCTGTATGTGCAGAAGAGAAGAGCGATACTGTCGGTAGCGCAAACGCAAGCTTGAAAGGACGAGCGTAGCAGATGCGAACTTTATGAGGAATGGGCCGCGGAAAGACGGGAAGTGGGATTTTGGCAGATGGAAGAGGGACGGAGCGGTATCCGTGAATCTTGATGCTGTGGCGAGTGGCGCCATGCGTGCACGGAGGAGTGGTGTGCATACTAGCCGCGAAGGCTGAGCAAACGATGACGGGGGGCAGTGGAAGCGTCGAGGACGTGTGTGATGCGATGAAGTGTTTCGGCGCAACACGGGCCGTAACAGTTGCGAAGAGCGGCAGGAGTCGAATTGGCGATTCGGAATGGCAATGAAATGGCTATGGGAAAGGAAGGGATCTGATGAGCTGTACTGCACTGCACTGCACTGCACTGCACTGTGCTGCACTGTGCCGTACGGTCATTGCTGGATGTGAACGGGGTGGCGTGGTAGTGGGTTTTATTTGAACAGAAGAGGCCGTGACAGGACGTGTGTTCTGTACTGTGCTGCACTGTGCTGTACTGTGCTGTACTGTGCTGTACTGTACTGTACAGAAGTCGGATTGCGAGTGCCGAATTTTGGCCGCTGCGTTGGATGGCGACGCCGCTGCGGCTGCGGCTGCGGCTGCGACTTCATCGCGGCTTTCGGCTTTTAATAAGAGAGGACAACCTTGTAGAGTGGGTGTAACGCGATCTCAAATTGCCAGCCCGCATGACACGACGTCCCGCTACTGTACTGCCAGATCGAGTGCAGCGTGCGCCCCATTCTGCTGTACTCCTGGTGGGCGACCCACAGCCGTTTGCCATATAAACCTTGCGCGGGTGCTGCGACCTGTACGGACACTGCATCGCGTGATCTGCGTTGTAAACGCAACGAAGGAGCACTCGATCGTTTCAACGAATCAATCAGTGGCTGGATGCAACATAACAGCTCACTCGATACTAGTGCGAGAGAGACGCAAAGGATCAACGTCCACGCTCAGAGGGGCCCTAGGCTTTGGCTCTGGTATGACTACGAGAGAAAAAGGGTCAATTGTCGTGCTCGACAGAGTCAGGCCTCGAAGGGACCGGATAAACTGAATGGCTGAGTCGCCGAGTCGGTCCGGTCCGAGAATTTGAGGCCGAGTGCATACTGTACAGCAATGTACAGTACTCGGGGTGGGGTCATTGCAAATGAAATGCTTTGACTCAACAAGGCCAATGGATATGCCGTAAAAGGGAAGAGGTGGGCTACGCGGTACGGTACAGTAAAACATAGGGTAGAGAGATGCTTAGGCTCTGCCAAGACTTGGAGGATGTCCGCGCGGATACGGGGAGTGTTGTTGTTGCAACACTGTAGTGCCCCTTGTGCATCCGTTATTGCCGTGAATGTTGCGCGTTCCGCTACGGCACGGAAGTCGTTATTACTTGGCATGCTGTTTCCGTCGACATTGCAGGTTTGTGCGTCTCTTCGCCCCAAGATGGCAAAAGGAAAAGGATGAGGGGGAGGAGTACACCAAGTGTTAGACCCGGGCTTCAAGGGTGTTAGACTATATACTACAATTTGACACAGCGTACTAAATTATATAAACTTGAAATTTGACAAAAGGGTCCTCAGCGCCCAGCAGTCGGTAATTTTTTCCTTCTCAATCTGCACGTTTATCTTTTTTTTGGAAAGGGAACAGAAAAAAAACTTGAGTTGCACGACACAAACACACACACCATACTTGGCACTTGTCACTCGTTGTGGCCAACTCTCTACTGTCTGCACTCCACCATCGACATTGACAAAGACCTCTTGATCATCAGCTCGCTCCTAACATGTCGACGTCATTTGCGGCTGCTGCAGCTGCAGCCACTGCCCCGGCCTCATCCGACAAGCCATCCAGCTCTTCACATTTGCAATCTCATCCATCATCATCATCATCATCATCGTCATCATCATCATCAGCAGCAGCATCAGCATCGCAATTGTCCACTCAGCCCACTGCCTCGTCATCCAACGATGCCGCCAACAACGACACTGCATCTGAAATGCAGTCCATCGCTGCTGCCTCGACATCGAGCGAGATGGTATCTGTACCCCGCATCGACACCCTGATTCTCGATGCCGGTGCCCTCATCATGCGAGCACCGCTAGCCGGTCTCGCTTCCGAATACTACATTCCCCCTCGTGTCATTGAAGAGATTCGCCACGTCTCCGGACGCGAGTATCTCGAGTCTCTGCGTCTTCGTCCCGACTTTAAACTCAACATCGTCCAGCCCTCGCCCGCCAGCATGCTTGCAGTAACAGAATTCGCCAAAAAGACCGGTGACGTTGCCGTGCTCTCCAAACAGGATCTCGAGGTCATTGCCCTCACCTACGAGCAGGAGGTTGCGCGCCACGGCCTCAAGCGTGTCCGCACCGAGCCAGCCTCTCACGCCAAAGCCAACTCTGCCGCTTCACCATCGACCTCCAAGGCACAGGCACCGTCCGCCGAGGAGCAGGCCAACAAGGCCCAGAACGCAAAGGCAAGAGAAGAAGCCCTTCGCAAGAAGCGCGAAGCCAAACTCGCAGCCAAGCACGAAAAGACAAGGCAGGAGGCAGAGGCTCTGGGTCTCACCGTCGAGCAGCTCACCGCCAAGCGTATTCAAGAGAGCAAACAGAAAAAGGAAGCTCGCAAACAGGCCCGTCAGCAACAGCAGCCTTTGTCTACTGCCGAGGAACCTGCACCATCAGCAGCCGACGATCACGAGGAAGACATCGATGACACAGCAGAGCATCAGCCTGGCTCTGGTGATCCAGAGGAAGCCGCCGGCTCAGACTCGGACGAAGGCGATTGGATCACACCGGACAATGTGCAAAAGGCCAAGAACCTCAGCATGGGTCTCGTCTCAGATAGCCGGGTTCCCGGATGGAAGTACGGCAAGCAGGAGGCCGAAGAGGACGAGACGGCTGAGGAGGCATCCGAGCCCCTAGAGCCACTGGAGGAGGGATGGGAGCGTGTCGAGTCGGGTCGATCCACCCACGCCAAGCCAGCCAAGCGAGCGAACCGAGCACCCGTGGGATCGTGGGACTCGGCTCCCTCGGCGTCGGCATCATCGTCGACCTCTTTCTTTGAAGGCGGAGCTGGACCGGGAGAGGAGAAGCTGACGGTGGCGTGCATCACTGGTGACTTTGCAGTGCAGAACGTGGTGTTGCAGATGGGCATGTCGCTGCTCGGCGTGCACGGCATGCGCGTTCGCAGTGTCAAGTCGTTTGTCCTTCGCTGCCATGCATGCATGAAGGTGTGCAGGGATATGGAGAAGAAGTTTTGTCCTTCGTGTGGCAATGCTACGCTGACACGGGTGGGATGTACCGTCGACGACTCCGTGTCTGGCGGGTTGCGGCTGCATCTCAAGGCCAACTACCAGTACAACCTGCGGGGAAGCAAATACTCGATCCCCGCACCCAAGATGGGCTCGTCGTCGGGCGCCAAATCCGGCGGATCCGGCCTAATCCTCTACGAAGACCAGGTGGAATGGCAACGCGCCCTCGCCAAAGAAGAATCACGCAAACGCAAGGAACAACGCGCCATCACAAAGTCGCTCGAACAGGGCACCGATCCGCTCTCGAACCGCTACCAGCACGCCTGGGACCAGGGCAACCTCTTTCTCTCCAACCAGTTTGCTGCCCAGGGCGACAAGTCCAATCTCCCTGTCATCGGACATGGTCGCAGAAATCCAAATGCCAATCGTCGTTCTCGCAAGTAGTTTCCGTGTCACGTTCACGTTCACGCTCGCTGTCCTCGTTTTTCTTCCCATCTTGCAATCTCATCTTTCCATTTTACACATACACACAGACACACACACACACACAGAGGCGCATGGTCTGTGGCAGAGGGCACCGTCGTATTCATACAAAGGAGAGCAAGTGACATTTTAAAGTTGCCATGCATGCTATCAAGATAAGCGAGACTTGCGCTTAGGGCGGCTCTTTATGCGTTCTGCCAACGTGTCCCCAGTAGCAGCATTGGTGGCATCTGGGTCCGGTTTGAGGCTATTTTGACTGGGAAAGGGAGACGAGCCGGACTTTGTTTCCGACTTGCTCTCGTTAAAGCCCATTGCTTCGACCTTGACATCCTGACTAGCGGGGGGAGTAGGCAATCCAAGATCCCACGCTTCGAACCCCACCTCCTCTCCTTTTGCGCCGTCGTTCGTCTCCGTCTTGACCCCGTCTTCCAGCATTGCGGCCGTCGCCGTCGCCGTCGCCGTCGCCGGGACCCCATACCCCGCAAAACTCCTTAGATCAGCACAAAACAGCACCGAATGCGCCCACCCCGCATACCCACCCCACAGCCTTCTCAACCGCTCCGCCACCTCCTCGTACCTTTTCGTGCGCATCCCGTACCATTTTTCCGCAAACTGGAACACGTGGCGATCGACCGGGATCGCCGACGGCTGGTCTAGCGCCATGAGCAGGATGCAGTCGGCCACTTTGGGACCGATTCCGGGGAATTGTGTGAGGGCTTGGCGTGCGTCGTGGTAGGGCTTGGTGCGTAGCGATTCCAGGTAGGATCGCACAGAGGAAAAGGTGGGCGCTGCCGTGGGAGGTGGGGTTGATTGTTCGCCGCCCGGCTGTGCAGAGATCGACGAGGCAGAGCACTTTGCCGACCGACGTCGCTTCCTCGGACTCTCTGACCCAGAGGCCCCATCCAACAATGCAGACGAGCACACCGACGCAGGCGTATCCGGCCTTGACCCCCCACCCTCGAGTCTGATCCCATAGTCGAACCTCGATTCCCGCTCACTAAAAGGCATCCGCTCTGCGTTGGAATGCGCCTCACACAGCATCTGTGCCGTCCTGGCAATGTACTTGGCACGGTATCCAAAGCCCAGCTCGCGGAGCTTGTGCTCTACACCTTCCCCGGCCAGTGTCTCGGGACTCGGGAAGGGGTGGTATACGATCTTCATGTCGAGGAGCTCTTTTGCGTTGGCGCTGGCGCTGGTTTGTTCGTTTGGTGGTCCCGTCTTTGATGGATCCAAAGGCAGCCGTGTGGTATAGGTATATTCGAGCAACGGGGACGAGAAATGCGTGCAGAGGTTCTGCACCATCTGTCCAATACGAGCGATGTTGTTGTTGCTGCTACAGATGAATGCACAGAGACACTCCCATGGATCCTGTCTGAGCATGCGGAGACCCGAGAATCTGACCGCGTATCTAGCAAACACCTTGTCCTTTTCACTCCACTCCTGGTAGAGAGACTCGAGAGGCACGTCGAGATTGAGATAGTCGATCAGCCAGCGTTGCGTGTCGGCATTTACCGTGTCTGTGTCGATATGGTGACTCGGGGATGAGGTGGCAGTGGAGGTGCCGGTGCCGGTGCCAGTGGTGGTGGCTGGGAGCAGCGTTCGATGGTACAAAAACCCGCGCTCCGTGTCCTGTCTCAGCAGCACGACGCGATCCGACAAACAGAGCGAGTACTCTGTGGTGGTAGCCTTGGCCGATGTCGATGCGACAGACTGCGAGACGGGAACCTCGACGCTTCGCCATCGAAAAGCCTGGCCGCACTTGTTGGAAACGGTCAAAGGAAGCAGAATCTGGGAAGGCAAAGCCTTGAGTGCACAATAACCCGGGGGTGGACGGGGGCCAAACAGATCGGCCACGTTGTCATCGTCATCCTCTTTGATCTCGGATTTGATGTGTGACGGCCAGGATGGCATGGTGGAAGTGTGGCGCGGGGTTGGAGGGGCGGCACACGGCTTGGCGACAGAGGAAGAATGGCCAGGGCGATGAAGGTGAGGCAGGCGACGGGATAGGGGGAAGGAAGGTCGAGTCGCAGATGGTAGAGCCACGGCCAGCCGTAGCATGTGATGTCAAGATCTAGTGATGGTGCCTGGTTGGTTGGAAGGATGAACGGTTGGTTGGCTGGGTGGCGAATGCTGTACAGTACTGTGTTGTACTGTGGAGAGAGAGAGAGAGAGACAGGCATGCATGCAGGGTTTGCATGTGAACACTCTGTCAATACTGTAATATGTGAGCTTTAAAATCGGAATATTGCGCGCATTGTTCGGAAATCGGAGAAGCAAAATCATGCACCACCTGTTAGGCCACTATGCAGGCTAACTCGTGGATTCAAGCGCGGAATAATGCAATTCACTAAACTGCTCCACCCAACGACAAAACACAACCAACCAAGGCCACCCACACTTACACATATACACACACACACACACACACGTACGATCCTATGCCATTCTCTCCTGTCATCTATCACAATATTCACCCACCCTTGCTCCATCACGCCCTTCGTACTGCTTGACAAGGTGTGTGCCTACTGCTTACTATAGCACAGACTGCTCGTCGACCATCCGCCAAGCCGTCGACCAGGAGCAGCAAAAAAAAGATGAAATATACCATTGACTCGGCATCGGAAGCTTCCGCCGACGAAGGCGCAGCAACAGCTGCTGCTGCAAACACCTCCTTACGCTCTTCTGCTACACCCGTCAAGCTCGGATCGGGATCAGGCTCAAAGACGACTCCAGCATCCGGCAGTACACCAACATCATCCACTCACGACACTCCAAAGCGACGCGGCATCCTGCGCAACCCGTCCTCCACATCGTCCAAGTATCCCTCGCCCATCACCGCTCCCGTCTCCAGATCAGCACACAGACAGGCAACACCAACCACCGCATCCAACACGCCCCTCAAACACTTCAACTACTACGACGACGACGAGGACAATGACCACCTGAGCAGCAGTGCGGCCGACACGCCACGGAGACGCATCCAGCCTTCCCCGCACACCTCGATATCCTTCCAGCTCAGACGCCGTAGCACTACCCCTGCTTTCGAACTCGTCGGTGTCGCTTCCTCTTCATCAGCCGCAACCACGCGCTCTCCCGCCGCCTCTCCTTCCATCAATACGGCTGGCGTTGCTGCTTCTCCACTCAGTCGACAAGCAGGGAGAGACCGCCTTCGTTCGGTGCCCTCGTGGATGCGAAACTCCCTGCCGCGCATGAGTCGTGTAGCAGACCCAGACTTCGATTCTTCGTTTGAAGAGGATGCCGACGAGCGCGAGGAAGATGCAAGTGACTCCTATGCATCCGAAGTCGACTCCCAGGACGGCGGACAGTCCTCACCCATCACCTCGTCGCTCGACAGCGAGGAAGACAGTCCAGATTTAGGCCAACCAAGCCAGCCCGGGTCGAGACCGCGCTCGAAACGCAGCAGCCCCGTCAAGAAGGACACGGGCATACGCATGGCCGCAGCCGACGACGAATGGGACGAGTGGAATCGCACAGCCTCCCAACTCGCCTGGCAACGTGCTCGACTCAGCCAGAACCGACGCACACGCCCAGACCAAGACACCAAGCTTGACGCCGTGTCGCCACTGCACTTTAAAGGCGGCCAGATCCTTCCCGATCTCACTACTCAATTCGGGCTGGGCTCTAATCGAGGGTCGATGTCCAAAGCCAAGGACGGAAAAGATCACCAAGACGAGCTCGATCAGGTGCAAAAGCTCCTCTCGTCGCTCAGCGTTCGTCGCACTCAGGAGGAGAGAGAGGCAAAGGAGGCGTTTGAGGCACGGAACAAGGCGCTGTGGGAAGGCATCGATGCGAGCATCCTAGCAGCCGAGAGGACGGCACGAGAGGCACAGGCTGCCGAGGCAGCACGGCTGGAAGCAGCGCGAAAGGCCCAGGCCGAAGCCGAGCGCAAAGCCAAAGAGCTCCGAGAGCAAGAGCAACTCCGCATCGAAGCCGAGAAAAGAGCCCAACAGGAAGACGAGGACCGCAAACGACAGGCAGCCGAGCAAGCGGCCAAAGACCAGGCGGACGCGGCCGCGCGCGAGGAAAAGGAGAAGGCCATGGGCGGATCCGGCGCCGACGTGCGACGGGCCGCCGAGCAAGAGTACCGCGAATGGATGGACAAGATTGGCGCGATTAAGCGAGATGTGCTGCCGGCCATTGCGGGCAATCCGGAGCTGCGGAAGCAGTGTTTTGCTGCAAAGCGACAGATCACGCCCAAGGTTGGCCAGCTTACCAACTCGCGGCAAGAGATTGTCCGGATCACCGAGGCCATCGGGGGTGTACTGACAGCCGCTAAGCAGGCGTCGGTTGCTGCGGCTTCAGGAAGCAATGCAACCGGGGATGTATACGTCTGGATCCTCAACCATCTCTCCAAGTGTCTGATCCGACAGGCAGAGCAGGAAGTGGCAGCGAAGCAGGATACCGCCTATCCGCTCGCGCGCGTGGTCGTCTGGCTCGTGCTGTCGGGACACACACAGCTGGCAGACGTGCTCATGGCGCGGCTGGTGAAAAAGTGTCCCTGGGTCCTGGCGGTCTGGCCTCCCCGCTCCCCCACCGTCGACGAGGCAGACTACCGCAAACTGCTGGGCTACAAGGGCTCGGACGAAACGACGGAAAACTACTCGAACCGAATGTGTGGCATCTTTGCCTTTTACGTCGCCATCCTGCAGACCGAACCTACGCCTCCACCTGGTCTTGCGCCCTCCTCCGCCCTGCCGCTCGACAACCTTCCGGAGAGACTGCGGCCGAAAACCCTCTGGATCTGGTGCACGCGCAGCCTGACCCCCGCCTCCCCCTTTCTCTCCCACCCTCTCGCACCGTCGCTCTGGGCCACCCTGCTCGAAGTCGCCGGCAACCGCGCCCTCGACATCTACGGAAGACAGATGCACAAGCTCTTCCGCCTCTTGCTCGACCAGGGGCTCAACCGCCGCAAGGCCCCGTTTGTAGAGAATGAGGCTCAGGGTAACGTCAAAGCCGCCATGGTCCGCTTGGAACTCTTGCTGCAGGACTGGGCCGAGTCCGGTCGCATCAAGGATGCTACCAAGGGCAGTCATATGGATCCTTGATTTGATTTGATTTTTTTCACCTCGACGATATACCTGTACCGATTGTTTTTGGCATACATGCAAACCACATTGCATTTCAACAATCAACATTCAACATTCAACAATCAACAATCATCAGTCAACAATTTCATTCGGGGGAATTGAAGCCAGTGACCCAACTCTCTCTCTCTCTCGTGTGTGCGTGAACGGAGTGAGACGGGGCGCCTTGAAAAGCAGCTGCCAACTATCCCGTGCTAGGCGCGCCCCGATTCGCCTGGCAAAGCTGGTAAAACCAGGGCCGTTTAGCCTCGTACGAATTGGCGTCATCAAACTCCCTGACAAAGGTGAAGAAGTTGTCGCAGCCGGCTTGGTGGCCCGGTGTGAATTGGGTGGTGGGGAACGCAGCCAGCAGGTTTGCGTAGTCGGTGGGATCGGTGCTGGGGATGTCGCAGTACATGTTGACCGCTTGGCCGGAAGTGTGGTAGGTCCAGAGGCCGAGTTTGTAGCCTTCTGCACTGGCTGTGTAGCCTAGCGCGAGGATTAGGAGCCGGATAGACTTCATTTTCTGGTCATTCACATCGACATCGACATCCACATCGACATCCACAACCACATCGACGTGACATGTTGAGAGAGGTACGAGAACAAGTCGTCAGCTCCTCACGTCTCTTAAGAAACAGAATAAATAAAAAAAGAAAAAAGAGACGCTTGTCAAATCGGCCGTGGTGGACCACTGCACTCACTGATCGTCGACTTCGCGCAAGAAATATCAAAACCGTTTTTCTGGAACGAGATACGCACTAGTGCAGATCGTCTGTTTAGCAGTTTGGTGTGTTGAGCCGTGCCGAGGGAATCTATCAAACCCAGGGATATTTATACCACCCCCCCACCACCCCCCTTTGCCTCTAGGTGCAGATCGAAGGGTCGTGTGAGAGCGCACACCTACTACGAATGCCGCTGTTAGCTTCACCGCTTCACCGCTTCACCGCTCCACCGCTCCACCACTCGACTGTGCGCGGGCCAGCCCAAACGCCCAAGATTCGCGTCCGGCACCAGAAAAGCACCGCAACACGCACACCTACTTTAGGTATAGGGGGGGTGGGTGAGCACCAGAACGCCACTTCTGGGCTCTTGGGCTACGGATCACGGATTACGGATTACGTGGGCATGATGACAAGCAGAAACCGCACCCTGATGTGATGGAGGGGGAAAAAAGGGCAGCTTGGTCAGTGGCGTGCCCCCACCAGTGGGACGTGTGTGTGTGGTTGTATTGGCTTCGTGACTAGGTGATTATGCTACCGTGGTGGGATGGAGTGGGGATTGGTGGGGAACGTGGCTTTTTTCGTTCTCGCAGACGGCAGGGTCGGAGGGTGCTCTACTTACGCTACGCTCGGAGCGTGTACTGTAGTCGCCACAATACAGCCCTGTCCTGTTCTGAACCTGGCAAGACACTAGCTGGAGAGTGCAGTGCAGACAGCGCAGGGATCCGGGGGCTTTGGGGATGTGCGTGCGATACAGCAGCAGCTTCAACCAGCTCTTTCGTACCGTACCCACTTGTTTCGATAGCGATGTGTTACCGATCCAGCTTTTTCCCCCCCACTCCCCCCCCCCCCCCCCCCCCCCCAAAAAAACAAGAGAAAGTAGTGCAGTTACATCCTCGCCGAGTAAAAACGCTGGAGGCCACGCATGACGACACCCCTCCAAACGCGCCCTGCTTGGCGTGTGTCAAACAATTCGCATTCAGACCAGGCTCGCGATCTCGCTATTTGGCCGCCAGAAATCTGCTCTTTGCATTTGAATCGAAGTGGGTCAAACCCACTGCTTTATTTTCATATTTATATTTTTCCCAGGCTCCCTTGTTCCCACGAAGTGTTGTTCAAGGAGAGAAAAGGGTCGTGCGGTATCGCACAATCTGTTTTTTCGGGGGGGTAGATTCCTCTTTGAAAACTGGTGTCACAGTCTTCGTTTCTGGGGCAAAACAATGATGGAAATGGTGCAGGGGACAGTGACGACGAGTGTACTGTATCTGCCGTATAGCTTGTAAACACACACGCACCAGCTCGGTTCTCAAAAAAAATAAAAGAAAAATTGACCAGCAAGAAACTCGCGACTTGTCGCCACTGTCGTGGTCACTGGCTGCCTAACGCGGCTTTTCCAGACAGGCCCAGAGCGTATTTTTATCCCCCTTTTGATCTCGAAAGGATGGAAAAGGAAAAAGGGGGGGGGGGGGGGGGTGATATCTGAGTGGATCGAGACGGCCTTACTGTATCCCGCGTCATCATGCCCAACTCTCCAAATAGTGGTACGTGGAGGCGTCGCCTGGAGTATCAACCCCTGAATGGCTGAAGGCGACAGTGGTAGTTTTGTGCGGAAGTGGTACGTTGCTGCTCTTGGAGCCGTCAATGCGGCCGACAGTACATGTGTGTGTGTGTTTTTGCTGTCCAAAGCATTGAATCCGACACAAGCTTTACAACGTTTGCCAGCTTACAGCCCCTGTTTCTGGGAAGGAAAAAATGGCAGGGGGGGGGGGGGACGAATTTAATTGCATCGTGTGCGAAACGACGAGCACCGGGGCAGGTAATAATCGCGCCCTACATATCGGAATACAGGATCTCGAAAAGGGCGAGAAAAAAGGGCGCATATAGGAGGGACTTGGAGCACTTGCATCTGCATCTGCATCTAGACACAGTACGCACCACCTACAAGCCCGAGCTACTGCGGGTAAGAAATGACGCCCAACAGATCCCGGCAGTGCTGCGTATACCAGTCCTTTTTGCTATCAAACATTTGCTGCTGGCTGACGCCACTAGCAGGATCGTACTTGTAGTAGAGCAGATTTCTGCCCTGATCAACGTCGGCATAGGCGCCGTCGGAACCAAGCGCATTCTGGAGGTCGTCGGCACCGCCGGCATTCTGCGTGTTGAACGAGCAGACGATGCGGTGTTCTACGTTCCGGCCGTCGGTGAGCCGCAGCTCGACCTGGGCTGCTGCGTTGTCCTGCGCCTCGATTAGCTGCGGGGTCAGCGCCACCGCCGCCACCACAAAGAGCGAGAACGTCGTTTTCAACTTGGAATACATCATTGTCGAGGGTACTTTTTTTTGGAATCTGAAGAAAGGGAGACGGTGAGCGCAGGATTAGAGTGTATCGCTGTCAGCAACGAATCTTCTGGCATGCGCAGACGATCCACTTTGGTCGATCTTACCCGGTCAAAACTAAAGGAGATAGAAAAAGACGGGAAATTGGTCTGCCGAAATCCAACCTCGAACCAGTCGTCCCGGCGAACAGACTATATACTTTCTCCGGGCAGCTCAAGGTGGGTAGTGGGTAGACAAAGCTCCTTTTTCCTTTCTTTTTGCTATCCACCTGCACGTGTACAGTGTACTCGGGGGCGCACAAGCACAAGCACAAGCACAAGAGCAGGAGGCTGCAGCAAGCCGTGCACCGAACACGATCGAGTCAATGTGATAACGAACAGACAGACAGACGGACGGACGGACGGACGGAAGACATTCTCCGAGCGTTGCAGTGAACGACAGAGGATCTCAGCACCAACGAGTAAGCAAGTGGGTCGGGGGTCGGAGGTGGGCAAGAGGGCGGGTTCACACAGCCTGATGAAATCGCTGCATTGCATTCCGCATCCGCTGCTATCAACCCACCCGCACTCCCACTCCCACTCCCACTCACGCCAAGTTCATATTGCTCAACTGCACAAAAAGCCTGCAAAATACACCGCGAGGATTTATGCGATACGCCACAGACCGAGTGGGAACCCTGCACCACCACCGCCGCCCCACTGAACTACGAGGATTTCACTCTTGGTTGCACCGTCTCGACATCCACCCACATTGCTTTGTTGCACAAACGGCGAAATTGAGTTTGGTAAGTACTGTACACGGGCGTGGGTAGTACCGTACCCGGGAATGGAATCACACGCCTGCACTGCGGTAGAATCGAAGCCGGCCGTCCAGGCTAGCCGTGACGAAGCGTGAGGCGGTGCCGAACCCACTGGCACCCGCGCTTGCCGAGGTGGCATTCATCGCTCTCGCCATCGCCATGGGTGATGATTTCGGACTGGCTTCGAGTTGGGGTTGGAGCTGCACGGTGGGCTGGTTTGTCCGACCGCTGTGGGCAGGTGGTGCAGAGAGTGAGGTGGCAGCAAGCGGCTGAAAGCAGAACGCCAAGACGGGCGCCTGTTCTGCAGCAGTATATACGCAGGATTTGGGGTTGGTTGCCAGATCCCACATCTTGACCGTCTGGTCGGCGGATATGCTGGCCACGATGCGGGACTCGGACGAGGGTTGGGGGGCAGTCGCGAGGATCGAGCCCTTGTGGCCTGTCAGCGCCGCCACCGCCACCGTCGAGGCCTCCACCTGCACCTGCACCTGCACCTGCGTCTGCGTCTGGCACGGACCCGGAAAGGTGTGTTTGACATCGTGAATGGTGAGGATCCGGTCATCCCCTCCAGCATACAAGTGGCCCGTCGAGGAGAAAGACAGTGCACGCACCGGGCTAGGATGATCCGCAAACGTCGACTCCAGCACCAACGCCAGTCCATCCTCCACAACCGCGTACACATGCACCCTGCCACGCAGGGTCGACACTGCCAGCCTCCCTCCCGCCGGATCAAACGCCAGCGCAAGCCCAAAGTCGCCCGCATCCACCACATCGGCGGACGAAATCAGCTCGCCGAACAAACGCCCTTCGTCGTGCACCACCTCGCTGTCGCTGTCGTTACCGTTGCCGTTGCCGTTGCCACCCGCAGCGGCAACCGTGGAGCCCAGCGAGTGCAGAGACACGGCCGCACTCTGGCCGACAGATGCAAACAGCGGTAGTGTCGGATGCAGCGCCGTCTTGTACGCATGCGATAGCGTCGAGTCGCTCGATGAGGTCGCTGCGACGCTTTGGGGCAGCGAGTCGCATTGGTGCACGAGTAGAGAGATGCCGTCTGCGACGGGAAGGGGTCGGGATGGCGGGGTATCTGTGCCAGTTGCATTTCCATTTGCATCTGCCGTAGCTGCCTCGAGATCGTCGGTTTCCTTCTCTCCCCTGTTCCCAGCTCGAGCTTCTTCAGCCAAAGCCGTGTGAAAGGGCCCCAAATCCCACAAAGCAACACCACCAAGAGCATCGGAAGAGAGCGCAAGCGAGCCCGCGTGGTTGGTTGTAATCGAGCTGATCGCGGCGGTGTGTGAGCGCGGAAGCGGCCTGTATGCAGCAGCGGTGCGTGGGTCCCAGGCCAGAATGTTGCCGTTGGTGTCGCCCGATAGCACCACGCCCTGTGCTGGCGATGGAGGTGGCTCTTGATCTCGTGTGTCCGAATAGGCCCAGCACACTGCCGTCACGGGATACCTGTGCGCCTGGGATGGGTGCGATTCCTTGTCCGAGAGATACTGCAGCGACATGTTCACTCAGCTGTCGATGCTTTCCCAGCAAAACAGATTGTTGTGGTTGTGATTGTTGTTGTTGTTGTTGATGATGATGATGATGATGGATGATGTTTCCAAAGCTGAGCAAGTGTTTCTGAATGAGCATTTACATAGCTGTTTAATTGCTCCACACGACTAATCTTCTTGAGCTGATACACATTTCCACTTCCGAGTTCCACGCTTTTGATTTCGACAATTGGCGCAGCACTCCTTCTCCATCAACCCTTCCCCTTGCCCTTCCCCTTCACCTTCCCCTCTCGTCTCTCTGTACATCCATCGTCCCAACCATCCATCACCAGACCCACCACATCAGTAGGAAACACACCGTTCCTCGAGGGCCAGCCACTCGCAATGGTCGTCTGCAAGTTCTTCCTGCAGAACCGCTGCGCGTACGGCAACAACTGCAAGTTCGAACATCCCCAGGGCGGTGCACAGAACCGATCCGGCTTCGGCCAGAGCTCATTTGCCCCGCCGTCCGCATTCGGCTCGTCGACAGGATCTGCGTTTGGTAGCACGTCGGCTTTCGGCGCGAATGCCGCAGCGAGGCCATCTGCGTTTGGTGGGGGTGCAGGCGCGGCAGGATCTGCTTTTGGATCGGTGACGCCGGCGGGCGGATCGGGTAGCGCGTTTGGACAGCCCAGTGCATTCGGTGCTTCTGCTCCCTCTGCGTTTGGAGCCACGGCTGCACAGAGTAGCACTGCGTTTGGAGCACCTTCTCGACCAGGTGGAGCGACTGCCTTTGGTGCGCCCCCGCCGCAGCCAGGGACAGGTTCGGCATTCGGAAGCACGTCCGCCTTTGGTGCCCAGAAGCCACCAGCCGGCTCAGCATTCGGCACAACCACGGCTCCAACATCTGCTTTTGGATCCACATCCACACCGTCAGCTTTTGGCTCGACTTCGACAGCGCCCAGCTCCGCGTTTGGCTCGACCGCCAACTCAACTTCGGCGTTTGGTTCAACGACGGCAGTGCAGGGTTCTGCCTTCGGATCCACCTCGACGCCCTCGGCATTCGGCGCTTCCGCAGCTCGACCGTCGGCGTTCGGAGGTGCTGCAGCCACAACACCCTCGGCATTCGGCTCTGTCTCTGCAACGCCGTCTTCCTCTGCATTCGGCTCGACAAGTGCACCGGGATCTGCGTTTGGAACTTCCGCTTTCGGCGGCGCCGGCTCGTCGTCCACCGGACCAGCAGGATCAGGATCGGCATTTGGCTCGACCCCCAACCCTACCGGAGCAACAGTCTCGCAACTAGCCACGCTCAACCCCTCCGCTCCATTCACCTCCAAGCTAACAGCCTACGCAGATTCCAACCTGCCCGAAGTGACGCTGACGACACAGCTGATCGCCGAGGACCTCGGACCGCACGGCCGTCCGCTGTACAAACTCACCAGCTACGGTCCCGCGCGCGGCGAGCCCAATCTCGTGGCGGGAAAAGACGTCAGTCCCGACGAGCTCCGGCTGATGGCGTATACGGCCCGCGCCTCGGGTCGCGAGCAGGAATACGTGCGCCATGAACAGAATCTGTTTCAGCAGGCGGAGGCCGCGTTTCGTCCCCTCTTTACCAATGCTGGTGGGGCACTGCAGCAGGCCCACAGGAATCGGGACGCTAGGAAACGCGCTCTACAACAGCAACTACAGAACCAGCAGCAGAACCAGCAGCCAAACCAGCAGCCAGCACCAGCACCAGCAACAGTATCTGCATTCGGACAGCAACAACCCTCGCTTTCCACCGGCGCGTTTCCCACGACTGTCTCGGCCTTTGGCCAGCCGTCCGGCTTTGGCACAGGTACAGGCGCAACTACACCCTCGGCATTCGGATCGACGTCGGCATTCGGCACGGCGAGTGCACCACCCTCTGCGTTCAGCGGCGCCACGTTTGCCACACCTGCTGCCTCGGCATTCGGATCCAATGCCAATGCTAGTACGAGAGCAAGTGCGTTTGGAAACCCTTCGGCTTTTGGCGGAGCTCCGACTTTGGGAAGTGGGAGTGCGTTTGGTCAGCCTACTGCTGCTGCTGCAAGTGGTGGGGCGTTTTCTGGGTTTGCAAGCGGCGCCACTTCCACACCCACGGCGCCTGTATCGGGGTCTGCCTTTGGAACCGCCTTTTCCAGCTCCACTCCCCCCCCCTCCTCCTCCTCCTTCACCAACAACAATTACAACAACCAAGTAGCAGCGGGAAGTGCATTCAGCACAAGCAATAGCATCGGAGGAGGAGGAGGAGGAAACCCACACAAAGATCCGTTTGCCGCCTCAGCACCCCAGTTGAGCGACTTGACAGACGCAGTACGCCACCTCTTTGCCGCCGACGCGTTCGTGTGGGGCTCCGTACCTACTGTAGAGCCTCCTGTTGAAGTTCGTTAGTCTTCGACTCTCCGTCTCTATTCTCACTCCTTTCGTACCTTTTCTTCCTTTTCTTCAGATTGTTCTTGGTTTCTTTTGCTTTTGACACTCGCATTCTCGTTCATAGTCGTAATTGCAATTGTAGTCGCAGGTCTCATAGGTTTTGCAGTGGGTGTCACTTGGCTCGGTGTGAAGAAGCCACGGACAAGATAGACTCGTGACGATTCTGATCGCGTGCGAAATTCGGGATTTCGGGAGCCGAAAGTCAAGATCAGAGCTGGGACATGGGAGATGGGAGAAGGGAGCTGCCAAATCGGTCAAAAGCAGTCCCAATATGCCAGTGCAAGAGTTGCAGATGCAAGAAAAAAAAGAAGACATTACGACTTGCATCTAGATCGGTGGTTAGACGTCTGTGCCTTGATTTTTTTTTTTCATTGTGGTTGTCATTGTCAGCGCCACTATCACTGTAATGAACGAACTACTCACTAAGCGACGACAAAAAAAGAAGTGCAGATGTCACTGTTACGAACCAACTAACTAAGCGCCTACTAAAAACAAAATAAAGAGGGTTGTAAAGAGAGAAAGAGAGAACAGAGGACAGAAAAAAGAAACAGCCAATGTGCAGTTCCCGTACGTGTCTCGCCGTGGACCCGAGGCGAGTGGACAGCCTCCCTTTCACCTCGTGTTTGAATTGGAGTCGGGATTGAAACTTGCGTCAAAGGAGGAGGAGGGAGAAAAAGCAGGGTAGAGCAGCGCAACGTCAACCCGGGCGCCACAGCCCAGCCACGTCTCCTGCTCCCGGTCTCGACCAGCCCCACCCCCTGGGCCGAGCGAGGCATTCTCTTCCACCGTGCCTAGTATTCTCGCCTGTTGCATTGCATCGGCATCGGAATCGGAATCAAAGTCGGACTCAAACTCGGGTTCGAATCCGGATCGAGTCGGGTTGGAGGTAGCCCGGGCAGAAGGGTAAGGAGCAGTGGCAGTGGCAGTGGCGGGAGACAGGTCGAGTTGCTCGCCGGGTCTGCAGCCTGCGAATCCCGTCGTGGGCGCGAGGTAGGTTGGTCTTGGTGCTCCTGGTCCTGGGCCTGGTCCTGGGAAACACGTTCTTGCACTCCCTGCCATCCCCGCCGTTCCCGCCGGCGCCGTCAATGTGCCAAACACCCCGCTCCTAGTCGGCTCGACACTCGACCTGCCCTGTGTCGACCTCAAGCCTTGCACCGATGGCGAGATCGATGTCGCCAAAGCCGCGCTCGCACCCGCACTCGCACTCACACCAAGACCCGTGCTGGGATGAACGACACTCTGACCCAACGCAACACGTGCGTGGAACTGCTCCAGTCGGACACGCGAGATCCTCGACAGCACGTCCGACACCCAATTCGGATCAGTGAGCGGCGACAGGTCGTGCGCTTTGTACGGAGGAAGGTGCGATTTCACCTCGGCGTAGCTGGCTTCGCTGCCCGAACACTCCCGGATCAGCCTTGGTGCTTGTGCTTGTACTTGTGCTTGTGCTTGTGCTTGGATGGGTTGGGATTGAGACGGTGTTGGGGTTGCGGGGGAGTCGATTTGCATTTCCGATGCATTTTTGGAACCGGCGCTCCGTCGAACAGCCGACCTCGTGGCTCCGAGAGAAAGCTTGGAGAGATCCTGGTGTTCTAGTCGATCGTGGCTTCCTTTCGAGTCAGACCCAAGTGCCGATTTCGTGCCCCTCTTCCCGTGACCCTCCTGCAGCGCAAGCTCCTCATCCGTAAACGCACAGTAAATCCGAGTGTCAAAAGTGCGAAACACGACGTCGTCTACACGCAAAAAGAAGCGTTGCAGTACGAGAAAGCCAGAGGGCATGACGCGGACCTTGACACTGACCATGGAGCTCCCGTTGTCGGCCAGCTCGTCTTCAAACAGGACGATGTCGTCGTAGAAGAGGATCGGTTCTCCGGACGACGGACCGAGCCGTTCCACCGGGATCCGGTCGAGGGCAGGATCGGTTCCGCGCACGAACCACGACCTGGCATTGTCTCTGTCCGACGAGCTTGCCGACGCATCGTCGGGTTGGGGCAGAAGCACCTGCGGTGCAGCCTCGCCGACCGCACCCGCCCAGGTGGTAGAGTAGGTCCAGTCGTAGTCCTTTGCAGCACTGATGTCGGAGGTCTGCGACGCAGCCACCGCCTTTTTCGCAATATCCCCGCCAAAGTGCGAACCCGAGGCACCCGTCGAGGTGGAAGAGAGCGAAGACGTCGACGAAGACATGGTGGCAGCGGCAGAAGCGCCCAAGTTCGAATTCGAATTCGAGGTTGAGTTTGCCCGGGTTGGAGAGTCGGCAGACGCCGTCGACAAGGTAGCAGTGGAAGGAGCGGTAGCCGGTAGTGTGTCGTTGCGGCTCTTGCCCCACTCTTTGGCGTAGGCGACTTTGATGGAGCTCTTGTTTCTGGGTTTTGGCTTTTCGCTGTGGATACCGGCGCCTGAGGCTTTGGGTTTGCCGTCCGCCCAGGCAGTGTCACGGCAATCGATACCGGGAAGCCAGTTCTTGGGATCGACTCCGTCGACCGACCGGAGCGTGCGGACCGCGTCAAAGCAGAGGCGGAAGCCAGAAGCGTGGTGAACAAGAGTGAGGCAGTTGTGCGGGAAGGCCATTTCGGGCGGTGGGATGCCGAGGACGTCGGAGAGAGCGTCCATCTCGGCAGACGAGCCAATGGGACCGCTGGTGACCTTGATGGACCAGCCGCCGAGGTCGATACCCCGGGTGCTGGGCTGCAGCGACGGCGCTGTCGACGCGGCCGACGGTCGGCTCATTCCAGTAGAATATGATGATGACGGAGGCAGCGATGACGCACCAGGAAATCCAGTCGACGAGCCACCAGGTCGACTTGTTCCTGAGGAAGAGGAGGAGGAGGCGTGGTGTGTGGTGGTGTATCCGACTCGTGGGTTGCCGAGTCCAGCCGGCCGAGCCGCGCCAGGAAACCGTGTCGGCTCCATTTTTTGTACCAAGGCAGCTCGATTGGCTTCTAATCAGCTAGTAAGTTTCCTGGAATATGTGGCTGAGGATCAAGGTGAAAGACGGAGTGCCCGTGATGGTATGGACAAGTGGGAGGTCGTGTGAGAAAGCTCAAGCGTCAGAGACATTGGCGGATCTGAGAAAAATGGCAGCGGAGTCTGTCTCGAACATCACTTGGTCCTAGCGTCGCCATTCTCTAGCGGCCTAACACGAGACATGACAAGCCCGTTCAAAAGCCCGAAAGGCTCACTTTCATCCCTCAAATGTATGCAATGATGGAATAGAGCTGCGGACTCGATGGAATGCAAGATAGAGTACAAATGCGAATAAAAATGAAGAATGTAAATCACGGTGAATGCAGAAAGTGTCGAAGCAGGGACGGGGTGGAATGGGATGGGATGGGGTCCGGTGGTGAAAAGGAAGCAAAGATGGCAAGCGCAAACTACTTTTTGCCCGCCCGACGCTTGATGTTGGCCTTCATGCGTTCGAGCTGCTTCTGTTCGGAGCGTTCGTCTTGGAGAGTGGCCATGATCTTGTCGATCTTGCGCTTGTAGGAGGCGTCGTCTTGCTGTCGCTGTTCGTTGCGGACGGTGGCGAGGAACTGGTTGTCCTTGCGGAGTTCGCGGATGGCGCCCTTGCGTTCCTTTTTGATGAGCGCCTTCATCTTTTGCAGCTGCACACGCTCGTGGTCGGGATCCAGCACGCCCTTGCGATCCGGGTTGAAGCCCTGCTGGTCGAACTTGGGCACGTGGGTCGCGATCGGGATCGCGCGGTGCGCCTGCAGTCGCAGGTATCGGCGCGACGAAGAGGCCAGTCGGATCTGCTTGGACAGCGAAGTGGCCACTGGCGATGCGCCGTCTACACCCGTTCCAGCAACTCCTCGAACAAGCACCTCGAACGGCGTAAACTGCTCCACAAACGAAGTCGAGCCGGCATACAGCTTGGAAAACTCGGAAGTCAGCCGAAGCGAAAGTGACAGAAGCGTGGCTTTGTGCGCATCATCATCGTCACTCCCTTTACCTGCACACAGCAGAGCTGGGAAGTCGACGGCCTCGGTCAGAGTGTCGACGGGTGCCTGGTCGACGCTCGAGATACGCATCTGTCGCGTATGGGCAGCATCGACGTCGGGAGTTGGGATGCCAAACTCTTCGGCCGTGGCCCGAACCTGTTCGAACTCGGCCTTTCCGAACGGCGCAAGAACGGCGGTGGCAGAAAAGAGAAAGTTGAGAGCCTCGGGGAAGAGACGCTTGCTGTCGCGCTCATTGGCAATCACCATCGAGGTCAAAAAGAGACCTGCTGCGACGTCTTGGAGCGATCGGATGCGGGCATGGCCGAGATACTGAGCCATGAGAAGAGACATGGGCGTGGTGACGGCGTGCGAGCGGTCCGACGTCGGCCACACCGAGGCTGCAATCCTGAGCAGCGTCAGTTCCGCCAGACCTGGCCAGGTGCGTGCTTCGGGGTCCGTAGCTCCCTTGGCAAGTCCCCTCGAGAGGTTGCGCTGCATCAGAGCCAGCTTGGATACAAAGTGCTGGGCAGATGCGAGCGGGTAGGCCTGCGACAGACTAAAGATGTGCGGGATGAGCGCGTTGACGATGCCCCATGCGAGCTTCTGCGGCTGTCCTGTTGACGTCTGCTCGGCCTGCGCCTGTCCAGCCCAGTGCAGTGCATGGTCGATCAGTACACCAATAAATGCCTGCAGCTTGTACTTGTTGTCCTCGGCGAGACTTGCATGGTGCAACGTACGGATGCGCTTGACCACCGTGGGGATGTGCTTTGGCTCGATCTTGTGGCGTCGAAGCGTAGACAGCAGCTCGTCGTGCGTCGCTGGGCAAGTGAAAGTGAATGGCAACTTGCTAGCTGACGTTGACGCCGAGGTCCCTGCTGCGCTGCCAGAGGCCGACTTCTTGGAGCTACTCACAGTGCCGGCCACTGGAACGCTGCCGGTGAGCTTTTCGTGCTCGCCGCTCTGCTCCTCCTCCTCGTCCTCGCCGATCTGTTCGGCTTCGGCTGCATCGGCCAGGTCTGCAAAGTCGTCCTCCTCGTCATCGCCCTCATCCTCCCCCTCCTCTCCGTCTCGGTCTGTGCCCTCGTCCCCGGACCCAGCCTCGAACTCGTCGTCCTCTTCAGCATCCTCATCATCCACCTCGTCTTCTTCTTCATCATCTTCGTCAACTGCCCCACTCTCGGCAAGACCGGCACCGAGGCCGTAAACCTCGCCAGCCGTCATGCCGTCGAGCTCAAAGTCGTCGTCGAGGTCATCGGCCTGGGCGGCGCGTTTGGACGACGAACCGCCGGACGCCTTCTTGCGCTTCCGACGACTGCCGCCTTCGCGTTCGTTGTCGTCGTCATCGCCCTCGTCGTCGCTGTCGCCGCGCATACGCTTGAGACGCGCCTGTTCGGCTCGCATGAGCCGCTGTGCCTCTTCGGCCGCCATCTCGGCCTCGCTCTTGAGTCGATCCTGGGGCTTGGCTCGTCGCTCGAATGCGAGCTCGCGCACAAAGGTATCGTACGAGCTCGCGGGCTTCTTGTCCTCTGCAGAAACGCCAATGGCAGAAGTTGCGTCCTTGGTCGACTTGCCGGAATCCTGCTCCGCAGCTGCGTTGGGCGGTGGAACAGCAGGCTGCTCGTACAGCAGACCTCGAATGTCGGCCAGCTCATCGTCGAGCTGCTCACGAAGGTCGTCGTCTGCATCCTTGATCTTTTGTCGCTCCAACTTGTGGTATTTCGACTTGGCAATCAGCTCCCGCATTACGTCGGCCTTGCTCTTGCCGCTTTCGTCGCCGTCATCGGCGGCATTTTCGTCGTCCTCGAAGCCACCAAAGTGACCCTGACCTGTAAGACGACCGGTATCTGTTGGTATTCAATGTCAAGCAAAAGAGATGTTGACATACTCGGGTCAGCTAGCATGTCCAAGGCAAGCCGAAACAACGTCGTGCTTCATCCTCGGGATGAACAGAAAGGGTGCGAAGGTGTCACACTAGGACCGCGCACAGAGGATCAGAAATCTCCAGTAGAATCTTTTGACCGTCATGGGGTGGCGCTTGTCAGCGCACGAGAAAAAGAATGACAACAGAAAGTTGTCTCCGGATCGTTTTGTGTCGCCAGTAGCAGATCATCATATCCAGACAGCGCGGTCCACAGCATGTATCGGTTGTAGCGAGCATCTATCGAGGGTGTTGCAACTAGACTTACCTTGTTCATCATCGTCTTCGGGAAGACGAATGTCTGCGAGGTCGTCGAGACCGCTGAGGCTTTGGCCGTAGTGAGTGAGAATATCGTCGTCATCGTTTAGGTTGAATGCAGCCCCCTTGGCGGCTCTGCGCTGCTTTTCGGTGGCGTAACGCTCGAGCATCTTTTCTTCTGGCGTCATGCTGCTGTCGCCTTCACCGAAACGGCGGTCGACAAAGGAGCCTGTGCGGTTGCGTGCCTCCCATTCTGGCAGCAGAGTGGCACGGCGCTGTGCAAGACCACTCGCCTTGGCAGCACCGGGTCGTCCGACAGCACCCTTGATCTTGCGACCGAGCACATCGTGCTTTGGCTTGGTCACTTTTTCGTCGAACGGATTCAAGGTCGAGACAATGGCGTTGATCTTGTTGCGACGAGCTGCAGCTGCATCCTTCTCGTCCTGGCCACCTTTGCGTTTGCGCGAGTTTTTGGAGAGCTGCCGTCTGTCGCTGACGCCGGAGCTATGCAATTTGGACTTCAGCTGTTTGAGCTGCGATCCACCGCCGCCTTTGGCCATCTTGGCAGCAAGCTCTTGGCCAGTGACTAGGGTGGCTGAACCGGAATCAATTTGGATGTACGTCTCTTGTCTGGTGCTTTGTTCCCAGGAAGCCCGAGCTGAGCAGCGGCTGATGACGGCGGTGTGGCGCTGTTGCAACGCTGCAATATGGTATGGTTGTTCAGTCCGAAGGCGATGTGGGTATAGATTGGTGGTGTTTGACGCACAAGAAAGAGGAGGCTTGTCGGGGTCCACTTGCCAACTTTTTTTTTTTTTGTTGGTTGGTGGATGGTGGCTTCGGCTGCAACGCGAAGAAAAAGTCAAAAATTTCGAGAGAGGTGCAGCCTTCCTGGCGTGTACACCAAATTGTCTGCAAAGGACCGACGAAATTGGCCATTTTCCTGGACAAAAATGCACGAAATACAGCTAAGTTAGTCCAAATGGCAAGTTGGAAATTGTGAGGCCGACATTGGGTGGAGTGCAAAGGACTCATGCACGAGTCGGATCCGACGTTCGGAAGCCACGATCGCGAGTCGGCGGCGGCAAGAGCGCTCCAGTGCCGTCTCAAAGTGTCGGTCGGTGGATATGCAGCTGCCTCACTGTTGTGTTTCTTCCGCCTTGGCGACCACAACACCTGTCACCCTTCGACACCTTCTACACAGTCCAAAGATGAGCGGTGCCGGTAAGTGATTCCAGATGCAGACAAGGACGACACGGCAGTACACACACAGATACGATCGAACACGATAGCGAATATGGTCTGACCTTGATAACCGGCTCTCCTCTCTCGACGAACCATGTGATGACGATACCAACTCGACTGTGGTTCCACAAATGCCACCGACAAAATCTTTGTTTGCTTTGACACCATTGTCCGCCTCTTCAGTCCCCTACCGACAGTAAGTTTATCATTCTTCCGGGTTCAAGGCAAAAAAAGAGCCTAGACTGCACGGTCTATCGCCTCAACGACATCGACATTACGGCAACGACGAACGCGGTACTAAACGCCAAACTTCCTTCGCGCTGCACTTGCACATTGCCTCTTGCTGTTGAAACAGAGATCTTCCCCCTTCGGGAGGATACCAGCCCATTCGATACAAGCGCAACCTTCCGGGCAAGAACCTTTCCGGTCTCACCATCTTTGGCGGTGTGATCGCCATCTGCGCATACGGATTCTACAAGGTTGGCCAGGGAAACCTCGAGCAGCGGTGAGTATGGAGTCCAAATTTACAAACTTGACCTCCAAGAGGTGGATACAACAGCCGGACGGACACTGACATCGGCATCGACTGTTGTCCGTATACTGGCACCAAATGCGCTGTCTGCCAAATAGTGAGCTCAAGCGAGAGCGAGCCTGGTCGAGAATCCACGTCATCCCTCTGCTCATGGCCGAGTCGGACCGTGATGCCTACCGACGTAACGAGGCTCTCATTGCCCGCGAGAAGGAGATCATGAAGGACGTCCCCGACTGGGAGGTAAGTTGTCTCGAAATCTCGTCACCCACCCTCATTTTTTTCTCCTCGAAGACCGACATATTGACGCTTTTGATTTCCTTTGTTTTTTCGACCGCAGGCTGGCAAGTCGGTGTACAACACAAAGCGATACACTCCTCCCAACTTTGTCGTTCTCTAGACGTCTCTTGGAATTTCGTTGCAGCAATTCAAATTACACGCTTTCGATCATTTGTCTTTCGGCTGGCCCGCGGGGAACGGAAGCACTGTGAAGGGGCTGAACATGATGAAGATAGCTTGCTTCATCTGGAAAATGTAGGCTTGTTGGGCTCGTGAGCCTCTGGTCGGTCGACAACGCAGGAGGCCTACCGGGTTGAGTCGTACAATGAGCAATGCTAAACAGACACAACTGGGCCAAAGAGAAGCGGGAGACTGAACACAAGGGCACTTGCTTGCAGCTAAGTAGCCAAATAAGTTGCCCTTCCAACGCTTGAGAACTTCAAGCTAGTAGCAACAAACATGGCTGTGCGGAAGACGGATTAGACAAAAGCCGACTCGATGTGCCTGTGTGCGGTGCGGTGCGTACACAGTCGTGTCGGGAAAGTCAGCGAGACAGCAGACCTCCATACTCGCTCACGATAGTGCATGTGAGCACGGTCAAGTGAGAGCTGAACAATTCAAGTTGTGCGCCTTTCCAGTCAGAGCATAGGATGCCATTTCCGGTCCGAGCCATTAGGACCGTTGCTACGACCGTTGTTGCAAACGACACAATTGTCTAGTCTACAGTGACAATGGTAATGTTCGGTCTAATCTGCTTGGGCACTCCAAGTCAAGTGGGTTGCGAGCGAGTAGTGTTCTGATGAGGTACAAAAAATGCAAAAAGAATATGACAAGAGTGGGATTCGAACCCACGCCCGAAGATAGCAGGTTTCCTCGAATGCTCGAGATATCTTCCTTAATGCTACGCCTTAGACCACTCGGCCATCTTGCCTATGATGCAATCTAGGGGCCTAATTGCATATATAATTTCACTTGTGTTGTCCTTCAATTTACTGTTGAATCAGATCTAAACGTGCACGGATGCAGCTGAGGCGCAACAGCAATTACTGGACTGCAGGCTGGGATGTGCAAGTGAGTGACAGAGGTACTGAAGGCGAAAGAGCAGTAGACCCCTTTCGGTTAGCCTTACTCCACACGATGCCCATACCATGCCGACTGCATCGCTGCAATACAACTTTTCGACATTCCCAACGCAACGGCTTCCGTCACTCTTCCCTATCAGTCACGTTCTGATTCCGATCCATCACACTTGTCGGCGTCAGAGTGGACGACTTCCATTCTGTCATCACCACCTGCTCAGCGCATCTCTCCTTTCACGGCTGCTACTGCCTCGTCAATACTACCCACTGCAGCGCACGCCATCGCGCAACAGGGCATCTGCACTGGCACAGCCGTCTCCAGAGATGTCCATGTTCAGTCGTCCTCGTTCTGCCACTTATCTCTAACAGCCGCGTCTGCGCTGAAACAGTGCCTTGACAGCCCGCACCTGTCTGGCTACAATGTCGTCGCCGGAAGACGCGATCAAGCTGGCCGAGGAGCTCAAGGATCGACAGGCAACCCTGGCGACGCGTGGGTTTGGGCGAAAACAGAGACCCTCTCTCCACGGCTCTTCACTGGGGAGCCATGCGTCTAGCTCGTCACTCGGCCAAGCCGGACCCTCGTCACCACCACCCACACACCAGCAGCAACATGGCATCCTGCTCGAAGACGACGAGAATGACCAACAAGAGCTCGACGCAGCAGAACACCAGGAGCACCCTATTACGCTGCCAGACGACGACGATGAAGATGCAGGCAACCTTGAAATGGACTATGCCCCTGCGACGACCACAGTCGACGACGCCCGAGAACAGGTCGATGATGATGACGAGGACAACGAGCAGGAGGGCAGATCTCTAGCAGCTGAGATCCTAGCCGCGTCACCGCCAAGACGCAAAAAGCGTCGGCCGAGCTCCCTAAGACGAACCGATAGCAACTCTTCAGCAGGCAGGCAGAGCATCACCTCCATCGACTCGCTGCCAGAACGTACACGGCGTGCTTCGATCCCAAGGAGTGAGTCAGCAACGACACGCGATTCGGCAGCTATCAAGCGTATGACGGTCCTGCTCGAAGGCGAGATGCCAGAGGGTGGACCCGACGTCGAACCTCCCAAAGGCGACGAGATTGGCCAATCAGAAAGTGATGCCGAAGCAGCATCACAACCTGCTGTATCAAAGCGCGGAACTGATCGCGACGTTGAGGAATTAGAAGCAGCGGCAAAAGCGACACGAATGTCAGAGCATGCCGACGCTCAAGTCGAGGCAGAAAGTGACGCAGAAGGCACCGAGACGGGAAGCGAGGCCGAAGAACAGTCCGAGGAAGACGAAGAAGACAGTGACGAAGGCGACGACGAGGAAGAGGAAGACGTGGAGCCATCGCTCAAATACTCGCGTGTAAAGGGCAGCGCGACGGACGTGTTCAAGCGAGACACGGCCTCTGCCTTTACTGTATCATCCCGCTTCATGGCTCTGGGCACGCATGGTGGTATGATCTACATCCTCGACATCGACGGTAATCTTGTGAAAGGATTTCGCTTGCACACGGCCTCCATTTTGGACTTGGTCATCGACTCGACCTCGGACTTTGTTGCGGCAGCATCCATGGATGGTCTAGTATCAATATCGGCGCTAGCCACCGCCGAGCAGTACATTTTTGACTTCAAGCGTCCCATGCGCTGTATCTCCTTGGAGCCCAACTTTGGGCGCAAGTCGTCGCGGTCCTTTGTCTGTGGCGGCATGGCCGGCTCGCTTTCACACCGCGAAAAGAGCTGGTTCGGGCACAAGGAAACGGTGCTCCACTCTGGTGAGGGACCCATCTGGACCACCCGGTGGCGCGGCAACTTCATCGCGTGGGCAAGCGACAAAGGCGTGCGCATCTATGACACAAGCGCACATCAGCGCATCAGCTTCATTTCGCCACCCAGTGCGAACGTGCGTGCCGATCTCTACAGGTGCACGCTCTACTGGCAGGACGATCGTACTCTGCTCGTCGCCTGGGCCGATCACATCAAGATCGCCAAGATCCGCGAACGCAATCCCGCCAACGTTGCTTCTTCGGCAAGCAGCGCCACTTCAAGCCTGGCGAAAGTCGGAGGAATCGGAAGTGCGGTCGGAGTTGGTGGCGCCGGCAGTAGCGGCCAGACGCAGTATGTGGTCGAGATCACGGCCATCTTCCAGCTCGATTGCATGATCTCCGGCATTGCGCCCTACGGCCTCGATCTGCTGGTGCTTGCCTATGTCGCTGAGGATGTCTACAATCCGGACTCGGAGGGCGACTCGAGCTTCGAAGTGCAGCGGCGTCGCGAGGCGCTGCGACCAGAACTGCGAATAATCAGCCGTGCTGGTGAGGAGCTGTCGTCAGACGTGCTCAGTCTCAACGACTATGCCCGCTTCCAGTGCAACGACTACCTGCTTGTGCCATCAGCCGAAGCACGTGCCTACTCAGCCGCGATGCTGGCCGGACGCAAGGTCCGCAGCGACGCCACCGAGGCGTGCCAGTTCTACGTTGTCTCGCCCAAGGACATTGTCGTCTCCAAGCCTCGGGATGAGAAGGATCATGTCGAGTGGCTGCTCGAGCGTCAGCGATTCCAAGAGGCTCTCGTCAAGGTAGAGGCAATGGGCCGAACGGCGGCACTCGAGAATGGCTTCGACGCCGAGGAGATCGGCAAAAAGTACCTCAACTACCTCGTCGAGAGCGACAGATACGCAGACGCCGCCAAAGTGGCGAGCAAGATCCTGGGCCGAAACGTCGGAGCTTGGGAGGACTGGATCTTTTTGTTTGTAGAGAAGGGAAAGCTGGCGACTGCGATTCCGTACATCCCGACCAGCGACCCTACGCTGTCTGGACTGGTCTACGACATGATTCTGGCACACTTTTTGCAGCATGATCCGCAGAAGCTGCTGCAGACCGTACAGGAGTGGCCTCCAGAGATCTACTCGACCCAAGCTGTCGTGCTCGCCATCGAAGACCAGCTTGCCGATGGAACCGATCTCAAACAGATGAAACAGATCAACGGCGCCAAAGCCGACCAGCACAAGGTGCTGCTGATGGAGTGTCTCGCCGAGATCTTTATCCGCAACCGACAGCCGTCCAAGGCGCTGGTGTGGTTCTTGCGCCTCCGCAAAGCCAACGTCTTTGACCTCATTCGAGAAAACAACCTCTTTACGGCGGTGCAGGACCAGGCGCTGCTGCTGATCGAGTTCGAAGAGGATCTCAAATCCCGGCGTGGGCAGGTAGGTGATGGCGAGGCCGGTGTCGATGGGGACAAGAAGAAGCAGCAGCAGGAGCAACACACTCGAGCCATCGCGGGCGGAGGTATCTCAAAGCACGGCGCAGCAATCGATCTTCTCGTGGACCACACATTCTCGATTCCCATTGGACGAGTGATCCAGCAGCTGGAAGGTCACCCCCGGTACCTTTACATGTACCTGGACGCGCTGTTTGAGCGGGACACGGCACAGGTGACACCGTTCTGCGATCTGCAGGTGAAGCTGTACGCCGAGTACGAGCCGAGTCGACTGATGGCGTACCTGCGAGCCATGTCGTCGTTCTACTCGTTCGAAAAGGCGTACGAGGTATGCAGCGAGCACGACTACATTCCGGAGATGGTGTTTCTGCTTGGCCGAGTAGGCGACAACAAGCGTGCTCTGTCTCTCATCATTGAGCGACTTGGAGATGTGGAACGGGCCATCGACTTTGCCAAGGAACAGAACGACGACGATCTCTGGGAAGACCTGCTCAAGTATTCCGAGTCCCGACCGGCGTTTATCCGCGGCCTGCTTGAGAATGTCGGCCCTGAAATCGACCCCATTCGACTCATCCGTAGGATCAAGGATGGTCTCCACATCCCAGGACTCAAACCGGCACTCATCAAGATCCTCTCCGATTTCAGCCTGCAGATTTCCCTGCTCGAAGGGTGCGAAGCCATCTTGAGCCATGATGTCCAGGTCGCCGCCCAGGAACTACAGAGGTCTCAGCGCTACGCTACCTTTGCAGATACCGACTCGGTCTGTTCCACTTGCAATCTTGCGCTTTTTTCGTCCCCCGGGTTGGCAGGTGCTGGGGCAGCGGGCTCTGAGTCTAATTCGAACTCGAAGGGTGCCCAAAAGACAGTGTCGGCAACAGACACGTTTGAAGCAGCCCGACGTACCAAAACCGTCGTGTTTCTCTGCGGACATTTGCACCACCTTACCTGTCTGATCCCACCGGCCAACCTGCCAGCACCCAAACCGGAGCCGACGCGATCACTCGCATCCCTATCGACTACCTCGCAGGCATTTTCCGCTTCCTCCTCTGTGCGGTTGCGTTGGAACCAGTTCGACTCCCTATCGGATGCGGCTGCAAGCCGTTATGCTTCCACCTCGACTTTGAAAGCCACGGCAAACGCTGCTGCCACGTACGGCCCAAAGGCAAGAGCCGACTCCCAATCAGATCTCTTTATACATCGCCTTGCGTACGACGCACGACTCAGACCCGTCTTGTCCCGTAAAGGTTGCCCCACTTGCAAGAAACAGGGCCTCTTGTCTCACTAGCCCCCCAGCCCCCCGCCCATTCGTTCCTGTCCCTGTTCACTTGGTCTAGTCCATTATCAGCCTTTGGCAGACAATACCACGCGCTTTCCTACGCAGTGTGACAGGGGGGGTCGGTAGCTCGGCTCCGAGATCTCCTATCGCCCATGTTCTGTGTTTTGTGTTTGGTGTTTTGCGTTTGATACAAGTGCCCATTGATATTGAGAGCAGAAAAGACCGAAGGCCCAGTAGGCATAAAAGTACAAAATACGAGACGGGAGAGAAAACGCCCAGAGACTGCTTGCTTGGGTTGGAGAGACCAGAGAGGGCGGAAGAGGTATACCTTATGGAACGAGGCAAGGGGGGGTTGGTGGGATTGGGAGGGTTGTGTGATGCAGCGATTTGGATAGAGACAAGAAGGGTGGGAGAGGGGGGGAAAGACTACAAAAAGTATTCTGGTGCAGGACGTTTTGCAGGCACGCCATGCGCTTCCTGGGCAGCAGCGTCAAAGGTCTCGTACTTTTGATTGAGAGCGTCGTCGAGTTTGAGGATAGAAGCGACGTTTCCGCAGCGATAGCAGTAGTTGGGGGCAGACCATACGGTGACGATGGTCTGGTCAAACATGAGTTTGTAGCCTTCGAGCACGAGTTGGTGGGCGCGGGCGATGAGGTCTAGATCGTTAGTGTGGACGAACTGGGCGACCACGTTTCCGCCGAATAGATAGCCTGCGCCGCGGGGCGAGACCCCCCATCCCGGGAAATCGTCCGGGTCCGACCAGAGCAAGTCACACATCGCACCGTCGTGTGGAACCTCTTGCTTTCTGTCAATGCTGCGGATCTGATCGAGCGTCGTGATACTCGGTGACAGGCCACCATGGACGCAAAACACTCTGCCATCCACCACGGCACCCAACGCAAGATAGTCAAACACCTCGCAACAGTACCTCCACACATTGACGCTGCCGTACTTGCGAACGCATTCGTCGTAGAAGCCGTACACCTGTGTGATCTGTCGCGATTCGTGGTTGCCTCGTATCAACGTGATTCGGTCGGGATACCGGACCTTGAGCGCTAGCAACAGCAGGAATGTCTCGACCGAGTAGAATCCACGATCGACAAAGTCGCCCATAAAGAGATAGTTGGTGTCTGGACACATGCCGCCATGCTTAAAGAGCTCCATGAGGTCAAAAAACTGCCCGTGAATGTCGCCGCATATTGTGACAGGCGCATCGACGTGCTGTACGTTGGCCTCTTCGATGAGGATCTCGCGCGCCTTGAGACAGAGTTCCTTGACCTGCGTCTCGGAGAGCGGCTGGCACTTTTTGAGCTGCTCGATCTGAAGGTCGAGATCGCTCGGCATGATGGGCCACGATCAATGACGGCTGCGGTTCAGGCCCGTCTAGTGGAGCCAACGGTTCTGCGTCGAAAGCAGCAGACAGGGCTTCTACGCCAGAACCTTCGTATGGCGAGGAGTGGAAGCTGTTCAGAAGGCCGATGTAGCAAGGCGCGCGCCAGTGAGACCGGGTACGATATATATGGTCGCTGCTGTCTCTTTCTTCTCTGAGCCCCTCGCCGATGGATGGCGTGCTGAGGTGATGCAAGAGAAGATGTTGATGCTGGCTTGATGCGGTCTATCGACAACGTGCTTTCAATTGGCTAGCGGTCTGCAGGTTGCCAATGGCAGCTGATATGGATATGTGATGGTATAGCTGAGAAGCGTCGGTAAGTCCGGAACCGTGACGCTGCCAAAGAGGTGACTGTTGAAAACAATCGGTGATGCTTTTGGTTGGTCGTCAAAGCGCACTGCGTCAAGAAACAATGGTGAACGGATGCTCGATGGCAAGCGTGACTGCAAGATGTGAATGTGCCGCTGCCAGGTGAGAGGGTGGATGGCGCTGAGCAAGATCGAGTTAGACTTGGCAAAGGCAAGGTGTATGTCGACGATTTAGTGATTTCAAAGAGAGGGTCGAGTCCGGCGATGCGGCAATCTGCACGTCAAGTCGGGCTGGAGCAAGTGGTTACGAGGCCGCCAGGCAGCACAGGCAGATTGGCCACCGTCTCGGCTTCCCCGGTCCAGTGTCCACTGTCCACTTTGGAAATTCAAAAGTCCACACACACACACGTCCCGGCAAACGCCATTTAGAAACTGTCCCTGTCCACACGAGGAGGCGGCGACAGACAGGGAAGAAAAAACTCCAACAAAATCGAACCCTGAAAAGCGGAACGAAAAAAAACTCTCTCTCTCTCTCTCTCCAACGTTGGCGCGGGCTCAGCTTGTCACTTTGGTCACATACCGTCCCGTCAGTGCTGTACATCAGGCAATATACAGTAATCCTTAAAAAATTTCCGAATCACACACGACGCGAACAATGCAATGCCAGGCCACGCCACGCCTTTGATTGAGACCCGAACACGACCTGCTTGGCCAGCACCTACTGATATGACAGCCTTTCGACACTTGTGCCTTGGACTCTCGACATGCTTGCTGCACGCAATAGCGCTTCTGTCCTCGAAGCAGACCCGCCACGACTGCCGTAGCCGAGCACTTTTTCTTATTTGTGTTCTGTAGTTTACCCTACGAGAATTGACATCACGATCGTCTCATCGAGGCGATTAGTGCTGCTTCGACCTCGTTCATGGCGTTGACATTCCGTACCAACGACGCATGGACGGGTGAAGCAGCGACTCGATGCCGGCTATGCGAAGCTCAGATAGTTACCAACAGGCGGTCAGAATCCAAAGAAAGGCGTATTCAACTCAGTGTCTGGGCCTGATGCTCTCGCAGCTGTGCGATCGCGTGAGTAGAAGTCTATGTAAAGAACCACGCTGCTGTACTGTACCTGGATCGAGTCGTGTGGGGTAGTGTTCCTATAGCCATGCTCAAGTGACCTGCAGCAGCCCAAGTGCCAGTTGTGACGGCAGCTGTCAGATCACCGCAACGAGGAAAATTGAGGTCGGCTCGCCCCGAAAGCTCGGCGCTTCTCCGTCTGCGTCCGAGCCATCGCGGTGGGCGGCACTTGGCCGTGCCTGATTGATGGCTGGTTGGTTGGTTGGTTGGCTGGGTGAATGCTTGTGTACGCTGCAGCTGGTCCCAGCGCCAGTGACCTTTTCTTTTCGAGAAGATTAGACAAGGATCAGTCCTAGATTAGACTGCATTGCCGCCTTGCCCTGGATCAGGCCGTGTGCAGAGCAAGCCTACTGTCCTGTCAGTACACTAGCACCTCAGTGACTCTGACTCAAAAATCTCCACGAATGGGCGAGCATCTGATGCTGAAATAAAGTGGCAAGCTACTGTATACAGAACCCTGTCTTGGATCACCTTCTGACCTACCTCACTTATACTCACACGGGAAAGAGGTACGCCGAGCCTTTTGCATCTCGACCACTTCCCAGTCCCACATCTCCGTAGCTCTTACGACCAGATCGTCTCGTCGTAGTCATGTTCGCAGCCACCTCGTCCAGAACGAGGGCCCCGGGCCGTCTTCTCAACCAGCTCGTCCGACCCACCGACTCTGTGACCGTTGCGGCCCTTCCACGATTCGCAGCTGCTCGCTCCCTGTCTCGCCTCGCATCCGCCAGCAACAGCAGCCGTTTCGCGTCTCGACCCTCGCATCTGCCTCTCCACCACAACGCCGCTGCACTCTCACCATCACGTCAGAGCCGCTACCTGGCCACGGCGGCACGTTCCGACGCCTTTGCCAAGCTCACCTCCGAGGATGTCGAGGCATTTGCAAAGATCCTCGCGTCGCCTTCGCAGATCCTCACTACCATCTCGCCATCCGATTCGTCTTCAGCTTCCTACAGCACTGTAGACGCGAGCGAGCTCGACCTCTACAACAACGACTGGATGAACAAGTACCACGGCAAATCCCAGCTCGTGCTCAAGCCCAAAACCACCCAGGAGGTCTCCGAGATCATGAAGTACTGCCACTCGAAAAACATCGCGGTCGTCCCTCAGGGCGGCAACACCGGCCTCGTGGGTGGTGGCGTGCCCGTATTCGACGAGGTCGTCGTCAATCTCGGCTCGCTCAACCAGATTCGCCACTTTGACGAGGTTGCCGGTACGCTCGTCTGCGACGCTGGCTGCATTCTCGAAGCGCTCGACAACCACGTTGCCGAGAAGGGATACATGATGCCTCTGGACCTGGGTGCCAAGGGCTCGTGTCACATTGGCGGCAACGTGGCGACCAACGCTGGAGGTCTGCGATTCCTCCGATACGGCAGTCTGCACGGCAACGTACTGGGTCTCGAAGTGGTGCTGCCGGACGGCACGGTGATGGACAACCTCTCGACGCTCCGCAAGGACAATACCGGCTTCGACCTCAAGCAGCTCTTTATCGGATCCGAGGGCACCATTGGTCTCATCACGGGTGTCTCGATCGTGACTCCTCGTCGTCCCTCGACGATGAACGTGGCCGTGTTTGCACTCGACTCGTACGAGGCGGTGCAGGACGTGTTTGGGCAGGTCAAGAAGCACTGCGGTGAGATTCTGTCTGCGTTTGAGTTCTTTGACCAGACGTCGTTCGAGGTGGTTCAGAGCCACGCGACGGCGGGAGTACGCGATCCGTTCGAGGCACGCCACCCCTTCTACGTGCTGATCGAGACGAGCGGATCGAACAAGGACCACGACGACGAAAAGCTGCAGGTGCTGCTCGAGGATCTCATGGAGTCCGGCTCCATCCAGGACGGCGTACTCGCCCAGGACGAGACGCAGCTCCAATCGCTCTGGGCGCTCCGAGAAAGCATCCCCGAGGCCGCGGGCAAGATGGGCAAGGTGTTTAAATACGACCTCTCCATGCCGATCAACAAGATGTACGACCTGGTGCTCGACCTGCGCACCCGCTTCGACGAGCACGGCGTCCACGGGCCCGACAAGGACGTCGGCGCCGTCTGCGGCTACGGCCACATCGGCGACGGCAACCTCCACATCAACATTGTTGCCAAATCGTACGACCCCAAGATCGAAAACATCATCGAACCCTACATCTACGAATGGACCAGCAAGGTCAAAGGCTCCGTCTCTGCCGAACACGGTCTCGGCTACATGAAGTCCACCAAGATCGGCTACACCAAGTCGCCCGAGTCCATCGAGTACATGAAGAAGATCAAGGACCTCTTTGATCCCAAGGGCATCCTCAACCCGTACAAGTACATTCAGGTCTAGAGACCATCCTCGCTGGCATCTCTACTTTCATTGGCGCCTTTTATTTCTTTTTGCCGTATTTCTTAATCTAGATTGTACCAAATGTGCAGCTGTCAGCTCGTCAAGCTCTGGTCTGTGATTGCAGCGTTGAGAAAACAGTCCGGTGCACACAACATCTGAATCGAGAAACCACACGTACGTTCATATGGCGAGTGGATAGGGGGGCAAGAACAAAGGACCAACGCTGAGTCGTTCGTGTAAGGTCGCGTTTGAAGTGTTTGTTCTCCTTTGTGTGTGCTCCACTTTTTCTTTTTGCATTCTATATGTTTGGCTGATCCGAGGTGGCTCAGGACCCTCGACAACGGCGAAATCCGGTTGTCGGATTACGCAGTCAACCTAATTATCGAAAGTGCCGAGAATAGAAGAAGAACACATTAATTGAACGCTCTCTGCTTCACACGGTGGCACCATACTCTTTGTACATTTCTTGTTTCTGTCGCTTCCACGGATCGCATCAACATCTGGTTGGACAGTATCGAAGTCGGGACCGAATTCAAATCGTCAATCGGGAAGAAGAGGAGGGAGGCAGCATGTCGTCGTGGGTGTCGCCGTCCATGTCGCGGTTCAACCGCAGACCTGGCGGTGCTGAGTCGACAAACGACACGGACGCAAATGCGGCTGCTACCGCAACATCGACCTCAACTAGTGCTGGTGCTAGTGCAGGTGCTGGCGTCGGGCCGTCGTACGAGGCGGTCCAGCTCGGATCCGGATCAGTAATGAAGCCATTGACGCCGCCCAAGGTGGCCAATCTGACGGAAAACACGTGTCTGTCGGTATCCGCCTTCAAAGAGCTACTCCGACAGTACCGATCGCTGGACGACGGCATCACCACACGACTCAACCGCAGTTTTGCTAGATCCAGAGACCTGGGCGACTCGTCTGCTCCATCCCTCCTGTCTTCGTCGACTGGAAGATCGACAGACTCGAAAGACCTCGGTACTTCGACCTACGGGACTCCGACCCAAACCGCCTGCTTGGAGCTCTGGAACCAGCTCACGTCGCTCTGGATCGGACGGGAAGAGGTCGTCCGTTTCTGCGTCAATGTCGTCGATGCTCAGACTTCCCCCACCACCACTACCACCCTGGCAAAACACCAGCAGTCAACAATGGCTCCGCCGTCTCCATCGAAATTCGCAAGGGACAGTAGATTAGATGCAGACCTCTCACCCCCGTCTTCCTCGCACTCTTCCTACACTTCGTATACAACCTCGACATCACCCCCGCAGCAGCAGAAAGACGACGTGGGAAGATCAGGAAGCAGAGCAGAATCCTCCATCGACGTCCTGAAACGCCAGCTCCACAACGAACTCACCATCGAACAGATTATTCGCGCTCGCAGTCTAGATGGTACGTATCTATTTCTCCTTCTTAGGGTAGAGAGGAGCTAGAGAGGAGAAAGTAGAGATCTCTCACACTCGTGCAAGAGGAAGAGAAAGAAGAAACATGGCTGACTCTTTCGAAACGACATTCCATCCCTTCTTCCCCAATTGGGATCGCCACGCCGAATCGGGTCGGAATCCACAGCTTTCAAGTCAAGATGTCGATTCTTCCAGCCGAATCCACCGCCAGGTCCCCAAGGCGACAGAGAACGCGCCATGTGGGCAGGCAAACCCACACCCTTGCATCAAGAGACTAGAGACAGCCTCTGAAGCCTCTCTCAATCTCTCTCTCCACACGCCTGTGTGTCACTAGTTTCAAATCGCACCACTTGCAATCAGCGTCCCCACTCTTTCATGCTGTGATCTGCGCTCTTGGTTCTGCGTCGCATCGACCTTGCCTTGCTCTGTGTTCGTGGGCCAAGATGGTAGATCGTAAATTTGTGGTGAAAAGGCAAGAGACTGTATTGCAAACGTCAAGAAAGAAGGATGAAAGAAGAAGGGAAAAGAAAAGGCTGATGTACATAGAGAGATTGACAGAAGGGGCTGTGAGGAGACGAGGCAGCATACAGAGACACCGGTTACTTTCAAGCGGCTAGACGTGGCTGTGGGATGATGTCCGTGAACCTCTGACCATGCGAAAGGCGCCTCATGCGTGGCATCGCTCTCACACACACACACACACACTCTCTCTCTTTCTCGACAGGCGTTCTTAGTAGCCAGCCGCGCCAGGAGCAGTCTCGCCTTCACGGCGGAGAGAGAGGTAGAGCTCCTTCATTCTGGAGAGGTCCGAGGCGCCGGGTCCGGAGCGCGCGATGGTCTTGGACTGCGAGTTCTGAAGCTCCAGGATCTTGGTGACACGGTTCCAGGTGGTGCCATCGGCGAGTTCGCGTGTGCGCTGCTCGGCGAACTTGGCTTCTGCCTCTTTGTTGGCGGCGATGTTTTTCTCTTTCTTGCTGTTGTACTCGGCGTAGAAGTTGTCGATGTCCTGTTCGGCTTTGGAGATGGCTTCGGCCTTGCGACGCTCCGCCTCGGCGTCTCGCTTTGCGATGGCCTCGGCTTGCGAGTCGCGCCACTGTCGGACAGCTTCGGGCTCCTCCTCCGGCTCCTGGTACGAGTACGAGTACGATGGCTGTGCGGCCGCAGCTGGCGCTGCTCGAGACGCAGCTGGTGCCGCAGTGTTAGGTGTGCTGGCAAATCCGTTCGCATCGTCATGGTACGAAGACGAACCGTTGGCAGCACCCACGGGCTCGTCGTCGAGCTCGGGGAAGTTTTGCTCAAACTTGCCCACATCGTCATCAGCAGCAGCAGCAGGCTTTGGCGCAGATCCCGAAACCGGAAGGTCATCATCGTCGTCGAATCCAAAGCCGCCAGAGCCGGCGTTAGCGGTACTGGAAGTAGGCACGGGAAGTCCATCGTCATCTAGTGCTGGGAACGCGGAGGCAGAGCGCTCGTAGTCGTCGTTTCCAGAAGCGCCACCTGCGCCGCCTGAAGAGCTACCAAAGAGGCCTGCATCGTCTCCGAGCACGCCTGCTGCCTGCGCAGCCTCTCGCTCCCGCGCCAGGAAGTCGGCGGTAGGGTCAGAAGGCTTTGGCTCTCCGAAGTCGAAAGACATGACTATGGATGGGTGTGTGGCTGTTGCTGGTTCGGCTAGAAGCGATGGCCGTGACTCGGTTCAGAGACTCAGTCGCTAGTTGTGTAGGGCGTAGATCGCTGGAATGCGCCGATTTGACGAAAGATGCCCGCTAGAGATTGTATCGATGCTCGAGGTCAACTCTGCAAAGTCGAATGCTCAGATGTGACGGATCCGTGTGTGTCGCGCAGTGATATGCCGGATGTGCCGAGCTGTTATGAACAAGCCACTGTGACTGGGTAAAGAAGTAGTTGTAGTGAACGTGTGGAAGGTGAAGGTGGAGCTCCAGATGTGCAACAGGAAGACTAGGACTGCGTGTGTGAGTGTGCGTGTTGCGTCGACGTGGGCCGAACCGCCAGGTGAGAGTGTCGGTCTCGGGCTCGGGTTGCGCGAAGGGTGTTTGAGTGGAATCCAGGCTGTGTGCCTGTGCCCGTGCTGTACAGGATGTGAGGCGAGTCTCCATGAATGTCTGTGCGTTGTCCAGTCCCGCGCTGCTAGAACACGCCAGTACAAGGCCCCAAGACGTCCGCACAGTCGCACTCCGAAGGTCTGTTAGAGACTCACCCTCCATGCCTTTTTTGGCGGGCGAATCGCCTTCGAATCGTGATCGATTTGACTTCGGCCTCGCACACTCACTACTTCACTGTTAGACTGATATTTCTCAGGGCACGAATAAGATGGTGGCCTCGAGACTACTATTTCATATCACAGACCTAGCGTTTCGCAAGATCGACTCAGTCCTCAATCACATGCCGTCTCTCGGAAAGGTCACACACTTCAAACCGCCTTGCACATGACAGGACAGAGCTTCAACAGAGCGCTCCCAATGCAGGCGACCCTTCGAAGCCACACCAAACCCCATGCGGCAACCATTGTCCGAAATCTCACGTCATTATAGATGCGAGAAATGAGTTGTATATGTGATTGAGCGAGAGAGAGAGAGAGAATACATGGGTAGATGCATGTCGTATACAAAAGATCGAACGGGCTCTCGTCCTCCCGATATCGACCTTTACGAGACCTTTTTGGGGGGTGTATGTGAAGAAAAGTTGCTAGTCGAACAAAACGTAGATGTGTGTGTGTTGCTTTTTGATTGCGTAAATGGGGGTCGGTGTGGGTGCAGATCGCAAAACGTTCCAGATGGTGATTCAAGATGTTCTGCGTCGGGGTGAACGGATCCAGAGTTGGATGAGAAGACTGTCGACTGAATGTAGGCATGCCGTCATCCTCCGTGTGCCGTCAACCTTCGATCGACGCGGAGTCGGGTGTCACAGCATCACCGACTGATATCCTGACCCCCTCGATCCCTACACTACACAACGACCCAAATCAGCATTGTCCATGATCCCCCGCTGTCGCTGGATGCCGAAAGACGATTGCTGGTGAAGAAGAGAAAGGACCGATTCTGATGAAAGCGCAGTGAGAGGTGGGCAGAAGCTCAGCGCTTAGAATCGACCGAACTGCTTGGCGGCCTTCTCAGCAGACTTGTTCTTGGAGACCTTGAGGACGTTGAAACGAACAGTCTTGGAGAGAGGGCGGCACTGGCCGACGGTGACGGTGTCGCCGACCTGGACACGGAAGGCGGGCGAGACGTGGGCGGCAAAGTTCTTGTGTCGCTTCTCGTAACGCGAGTACTTGGGCACAAAGTGAAGGTACTCTCGGCGGATGACAACGGTACGGGTCATCTTGGTCGAGACAACCTTGCCGGTGAGGATACGGCCACGGATCGAGACAAGACCGGTCCAGGGGCACTTCTTGTCAATGTAGGTACCGTTGACGGCGGCACGGGGGGTCTTGAAGCCAAGACCGACATCCTTGTACCATCGGCGGTCGCGGGTGGTCTTTCGGGCAGCCTTGGAGTTGTGGAAGATGGGCTGCTTCTGGAAAGCCTTCTCGGTCTGGACACCGAGCTCAACGTTCGACATGTTGGGCTAAATGTATATGGGTGGGTGGAGAAACGGTGAAGAAAAAGGTGGTGGTGATCTTGACGAGGGGGAAAAAGGAAGGAACTCGTTCACGCGGTGATGGCGACGACGACCTCAATTGGCACACACACACACACACACACACACACTGACAGACAGACCGTTGGCCACTAGTTCGTCCCAAGATTCCAGCTTCACTTACCCTGCTCGAATGAAACTGAGGCAGCCAAGGTCGCGAGGCTCGAATCTGGAATTGGTCACGGTAGGCTGGCCTGCAGCACTTTGGCAGTGCTCCAACCTCCGACCAAACATTGAGAATCCTGGGAACACGGTGCAAGTGCCGTGTCCTCGAAGAAGAAGGCCAGCATTGTTAAATTTCGCGTAAAATATCTGTTGGCTGCGCTGCCAGTCGAGATCCCAGTCACACGTGATGCAGGTCTGAGCTCGGCCGAGGCTTGAACCAAGCCCGAACCGCGATCTAATTGGCCTCATCCATAGATGTGGGAAGAGCGTCGAAATCGGACCCGAAGCCGATTTGAGGTTTTTTGAGATTCGTGGTCAGACACGCGAAGGCGGACCTGCGAGGCTGGCAGGTCGAGCGAGTGCGGCGGCACCGCTGTCGTGGGTGTCCGTATAGAGGGACTGTATGGCATCAGGCTATGGCTATCCTTCATATCTTGCTCACCACCAAACACACCTTTTCTTGCTATTCCGCACCCGCCCCTTCACGAGCGCTGAGTAGGAATCGCACCGTAACTTTTGTTTTAGCGATCCCTTTCGAAGAAGCCTACACTTTTTCTTCCACCAATCTTTACCATGTCGGACGTTGAGGAGGTTCCCCAGGAGGTTCAGGAGGTCGAGCAGACCGAGGCCGCCCCCGCCGCCAAGGGCGCCATGTCCATCGAGGACGCTCTTCAGGAGGTTCTCAAGAAGGCCCTGATCCACGACGGTCTTGCCCGTGGTCTCCGCGAGTGCGCCAAGGCCCTCGACCGACGACAGGCACACCTCTGTGTTCTCGTCGAGACCTGCAACGAGCCCGAGTACCTCAAGCTCATCGAGGCTCTCTGCAACGAGCACAAGATCGACCTGCTCAAGGTCTCCGACCCTAAGACCCTCGGCACCTGGGCCGGTCTCTGCAAGATCGACCGCGAGGGCAACCCCAGAAAGGTTGTCGGCTGCTCTTGCGTCGTCGTCAAGGACTACGGAGAGGAGTCTGAGGGTCTCAACGTCCTCCTCGAGTACTTCAAGAGCCGATAAGTGCGTCGCCGTTCAGGTGTAGCACTCGCTCCATCGGCGCTTGGTTCAATACACCTTGAAGGTTAGTACGCCCTGACAACCACGAAGCACTACAGCGGCGGAGACAGAGATTTGGGATGGCCAGGAATGGATAGTCTTGATCAGAGCTAGGTCATGGAGACCGTCAACGAATGTAGGCGACAGCCCAAAGGTGCGGCAGTTTGATTTGGGTAGATTGGATCTTCTGGACACACACACCACAATGATGATATATAGGACTCCCTCAACGGATAGTGCCCTTGTCTTTGCGACTTGGGTACAGCGAAGAAAACACCCTATCCGGAATCATTATAACTTGTCTGACATCAATGTCTTGTGGGGATTGCAGTACAAGATGAAAGGCACGAACTTAGCTCATGTGGCACAGATGCTGCGCGATTCTGCTATTCACGGAACACGAAAGCTGACCCGACGATACAATGTTACTGCTTTCTACTCTTTGTCGTCACACCAACAGTCTCGATGCGTTTCTCATCGTGATCTAGGTACTCCTGTTACTAAAAGGCCTCAATCCCATGGCCAATTCACTCTTTTTTTTCAAAAGCTCGACAGTCCGCTTGTCTGTTGTGATTGCTTGTTCGTGGTTCATAGCACCATGGTTCTGATTGACTTGGCGATTGCTATCGGGATCGACAAGTGTGGCTGCGCTGTCCGTGATGTTGAGTCGGGAATGCAAGCACAAGGACGATGCCGGGTGAGGTAGGGATCGATGCGGGTATCTGCAGCCGCGTGTGGCCGTGAATAGAGTAACTAAAGGCCGCGTTTGGGGTCTATCTGCGGGACCGTGAGGAGAAGGGGTCTCTAGACCCAGACCCTGGGCCTGCGGAAGGTCTGGAGGCTCGACTGGGATCCGCTTTGACTACGCAGTCGAGAAACTCGCCGCCTCGCAAATCTAGTTGACTGATGGTGATCTGAGCGGCATCCTCGTCGACCTCATCTCGGAGCAGGTCCAGACCTAGTGTTGCGATGATGGGCTTTTCAGAAGCCTTAGACCTGGTGCCCCTGGTGGTGGTGTCAGTGGCTTGGGCGCCTTGGGTGATGCCCTCGTCATCCACAGCCATGTTTGAGTCTTCTCTCATTGAGTTGTCCGTGTCTGGGTCTTTAAGTAAATCGCAGATGCTGTCGATGGGCACGCGAGTGACGCCGATACCAATGTCCCTAGCAACAAAGGGTCCATGTATTCCGTCCCGTCCGACGACTCGGAATGCGTGCAAGGCGAGCGGCGTCGATATTGATGGCTCGACGTCGTAGAGCATGTGAGCAATGTCGCGGAGCGTGTGACTTTTCCTGTTAGTGTAAGATGTGATGGATGCGTTCCGCAGTGTCAGTAGCCCGACTGGCCTAAATTGACTCGGATTTGAAGAGCTTACCATACGTAGAGCTTGTACTCGTCCCTCGAAGGTCTGGCTTCATCCTCAAACTCTGCCAATGGACGGAACGGAGTGGGCTTGACACACACCCTCAACAAGAATGGGGTTGCCTAGAGGATAGGAAAGCAGCGTTCGAGCAGTTTGGCATTGAGACGTCAGCACGCACTGTTGATGAGGTTGACGATGAGGGAATAGTAAAATAAAGCACTCACATCGTCGTCAGAAGATGTGGGCCTCGCCATGACTATACAGCGGGGCAGTGGTGAGTGCAGTAAGTCTTTGAGCTAATGGTGTCACCGACGCAAAGCTGCGACGCTGAGTAAAGGAGAAGAACCCAGTGGAGCACTCACACGTACTCGCACTCGTATCGTAACGAGCACTACTGTACTGTGATGGGGCATGCATTAAAAGTGACCGACGAGGCGCAAATCGTGTTCGCACCGGAATTGCCGTGTAGCCAACAGAGACCCTTGAATTATATTGTCATGTGGAGCAGATTGGGTTTCAAATGGGCGGCGGTTGACGACTGACACCGCAAACGAAACAGAAGATTTGGACGCGACAGGTACGGAACCAAGCACAGTACAGTAGCAGCGAGGGCCTTTCTGGTCGGCGTTCTGAAAGACACACGCAAACGAGGGGCACGCCTGGATCGACGCGAAAAAGGCAAATCTAGCGGTTTACCAAAGTCACCTCACGCAGCCAGGACGTGGCTGTTTGCAAACACTGAGCGAGAGAACAACACACGCGAGCATCACTATCCACAGAGCCGAGGAGGCACGAGTACAGTACAGTACAGTACAGTGCAGTGCAGTCTCGATGTATGCTGCGTGCAGACAGAGTTTGGTTTCGAGATGCGTCTTAGCCATCGTGCACATTACAATACCGTACTCGATGAAGTCACACACCAGACAGAAACCGCAGGAAGCTCAGCCTGTCACTTGATCACTCGAAATCCTCATCACGTCTGCAGTATAGAGCATTGCGACCACTAGTGCGTACTGCCACTAGTCAAGCTAGGTTGTCACGGGATCCGACCGCCCATCCACGGTAGCAGCTTCGGCTCTTGGCTTGCACACGCACAGATCTCCCAAGGGTGTTCTCTCGATTCGCTCTACCATTCAGCACTAGCTGCGACCTGCTACGACACCTGCGGATCATCACCAGCAACCCCATTCGGAACGGCATCTTTCGCTGCCACGAGTAGCACGACGAGCACCACCACTCTCGACTTCAATCTGCTGGCTTCGGATTGCGTAAAGCTCAGAGCGAGACCGACATCTAGTAAGAGCCACCCACTAACACGCAGTATTGAGCATATACCCTCCGGACATGTCTCAACGTTAGCCACAATCGCACCAATCCAGAAGTCGTAGTCTCGATACCTGCCAACAGCAACGCAAGCCAGTCGATGGCGTAGCCCGTAAGGCCAGAGCAAGCTCAAGACACTCTCCTGTAGCTGCTGCACATCAACTATATGCGGTCGCTGTAGCCGTGTTGGCTTTCCTCACGCCGAACTCCTTGCATCGGTAGTAGTACCCACTTTGCCCTCGTGCAAAACGGCGCACAAGGAGCGCTCTGGTGAATCTGTCAGCCATGACAGCCGATCCTCAGCAGCTCTATGATGGTGCGCTCCGCTACCACCAGCATCTTGACAGCAACCACCATCAATACGACCACGCACATCACCACCACCACCAGCAAACTCAGCACCTTCAAGACAAGCTGTTGCCCGACCCAACACTCTCCAGAGCGCCCTCGGAAACGCACCCAGACTTGCATCAATCCATAGCGTCAGCTCCCTCAATACCGCCAGACATTGTGTCCCCGCCAGCACTGCATCCTGTGAACGACTCAACATCAATGGGCAAGGCACCGACTCATCGGGCCTACGTTGCCGAGACTTCGGAGGAAGAGCAGCAACCTCGCCTTATCATCCCGAGTGACGACAACGACGCCGATGATACTCTCGATCCAGAACGCGGCGCACTCGAAGATGAGGAATTGATGATGCAGGACGAGGAGGAGGCCGAGGAGGACGAGCTTGCAGAGTCAAGCAGCCGCGGACCCCTGCCGACGGAGAAGGAGATGCTCGAGCTCGAGTGGGAGATCCACGACCTCGAACAAAGCATCGATGGGCTGGGGAGCCACTACAAGATCGTCGACCGCCTCGGCGAGGGCACTTTTTCGTCTGTCTACAAGGCCATCGATCTCCAGCACTCTGCCTTTGACAACGAGCCATGGATCTCTCGCGGGCCACTGGATCCACGAAGGCGCGGTGTAGTCCATGTCGCACTCAAAAAGATCTATGTCACCTCCAGCCCCAGTCGCATCCTCAACGAGCTGTCCATCATGGAGGACCTGAGGCCTGCCGAATATGTCTCGTATCTCATCACCGCGTTTCGCGCCGAGGACCAGATCGTTGCCGTAATGCCCTACAGCAGGCACAGCGACTTTCGCGACTTTTACAAGACGCTGCCACTCTGCGATCTCAAGCACTACTTCCGCTGTCTCTTTGCTGCACTTCAAAGTGTCCACGAGGCCGGCGTCATGCATCGCGACGTCAAGCCTGCCAACTTTCTCTATGATCCTCGCACTGGCTTCGGTACCCTCTGCGATTTTGGTCTCGCCGAACGCTTCGATCCAGCCGACTGGCGTGGCAAATGCCACCATCGGTGTCCAACGCTAGATCACCCGCATGGTGTGGCCAGCATCAATCGCAAAGTCGACTCGATCCACTTTGAACCGGGGCGTGCTCTCGCGTCTACGCTGTCATCGTCGTCTGCGGCGGTCTCAGCCTCGAATTCGGCAGCGATGGGCACTTCGGCCAGCGGAGGAGGATCAGCGGTCGCAGGCGGTGCCAGTGCTGCTGCCGTTGGATCTGGGGCCGGCGGTGGAGGAGCGGCCATGGACCCCCCGCCAGAACGTCCTGGCTACCAAAAGATCGACCAGCGCCATGGAGTGCGCGCAAACCGTGCTGGCACCCGAGGCTTTCGTGCGCCGGAGGTACTCTTCAAGTGCCAAGATCAAACCGTAGCCATCGACATCTGGTCCGCTGGTGTGATCATGCTCTCTTTCCTGACACGACGCTTCCCCGTATTCAGCTCCAATGACGATATCGAGGCGCTGCTCGAGATTGCGACTATCTTTGGGAAAAAACGGATGGAGCAGTGCGCTCTGCTTCACAACCGAACGTTCCAGAGCAACATTCCATCGGTGGGATCCGCAGGTGGCGGAAGAATCACGGATTTCATCTTGAAGCTCAATCCAGGCTTGTTGAACTCTGAGCACCACCCGAATCCCCGGCAGTATGAGCAGGACGTCGCCGATGCTCTCGACTTTGTCAAAGTGTGCATGTTACTCGACTGCACCCGTCGATGGAGCGCCAAGGCCTTGCTCGAGCATCCGTTCCTGCAGATCACTGAAGATGAATTGCTCGAGCAACAGCAAGCCTATGACGCCATGCACGACGATGTCATCGATTACTATTCCAACGCAAACGACCCGAATGAGGATCAGGAGCTGGACCCAGGGCAGGAAGTGGAATCGGAACGCCATCGGCTCAATCACGGACCAAACGACACTCTAGAGCCCGAGATGGACCTCACGCAGGACGAGATTGTCAATGTTGTCCAGCAACGCACTCGGGCGGATGACTCCCAACCGCAATACTCAAATCACCAACACCAGCAGCCGCAGCAGCATCAACAGCAGCATTCACATGCACTGCAACGTATTCACGCGGATGAGCACATAGCAGGTGCTGGCCCAGGTCAAGCCTTGTAGCCTCCCAGTGAGGTCTGCGTCTGCAGGCCACGACGCTGTCTCCCGTAGCTGAGCGCATCGTCTCTCTAAAGCAATTGCATCGGTTCCCCCTGTTCGTCACCATTGGGTCTCTCTTAACTCCCCCCTTTCTACCAGCACTTCATCTGTAATACTACACAATCTTAGCAGTCTCTCCTCAGAAATCGCATCATAATTCTGCGTCAGGCTGTTTCTGGGGTCTGATATGGAAAGTCCGCCGATCGGCGGCACAATTTTGGCATGCATATTCACAACCGGACAAAGTGCATGTATGAATGCATCGACGCATGCAAATACAGGATCGGAAATCAAGAACGGGAAGACAGGGGATGTGGCGCTTAGGCCTCGTCGTCCTCGACGGCCTCGTCTTCGTCCTCGTTGATGTCGTCGAGGTCCTCGCCAAAGTTGGCGGGGACGGCGTACATGCGGACGACCTGCTTGTTGGGGTCCTTGAGGAGGACGTATTTGCCCTCTGGGGCTTTTCGGGCGAGGTCAGCGATGGTGCGGACGATACCCCAGCCGTTGCTGATGTTGACGGCCATTTGGCCAGCGAGCTCCTTGGGCTTGAGCCAGGAAGTGCCGAGGATGGTGTGACGGGTTGCGTCGCGCGGGGAGGCACGGGAGATGTAGCCGAGCTTCATGCTATCAGCGCCAGCCAGCATGGACTGGACGGCAAAGCGAGCGAGCTTGAACGAGTTGTTCTTCATCTCGGTAGCGACGACGGCACCACGCTGGGTGTCGAGCTTGGAACGCCAGTCGGGAGCACCGCCTGCGCCCTGGGCTCGCCAGTCGAACTCGTTGAGCGTCTTGATGGTGATGAGCTGCTTGGTCTTGTTGCTGCCCACGCCCGACGACATGTAGGCGTCCACCTCGGCACGGATCACGAGCTCGACAGGGTCGCTCTCCTCGGACGAGAGGTTGAACTTTCGGTATCGGTAACCGCACGACGCGAGGGGGTCGGTCTCGTCGGCCGCCGAGTAGAAGGGGTTCTCGTGCTCGAGCTGGTGGACGTTCTTCTCGTTGACGATCTGGAAGGCAAAGTTCTGATTGATGTAGGTGGCCTCGAGGCTGAGTGCCGAGGGGGTGTTGAGGGCATTTGCCTTGTTGGCCGCCTCGTTCTCCTTGCCCTCTGCGGCCTCCTGAGGAGGGTCCGCTGCGTTCTCGTTGACGGTGAGGAAGTCAAAGGGACCGCCGTCTCGCTTGTCGAAGAAGATCTTGCCGTCGGCGGTCTTGGTGATGATAACGTCCCACGAGTAGACGGAACGGGTGGCGCACATGAGGAGCGCGAGGATGGAGTCGGTCATGAAGATCTTTGCGTCGTTCTTCTGCGCAATTTCCTGGATGACGGGGTCGTCGGATGTGGAGATGTTGTATCGGATACGGTCGACGGTCGAGAGGGGCTGGGAGGTCTTAACAGTGATTCGGTCGTAGCTTCGGTCGTACTCGAACAGGGTGCCGTACGTCGAGATGTCCTCGGGCTCGTCGACGGAAAGCTGGAGCTTGCCGAGACGGACAAAGTCGATCTCCTCGATCTGGTCCCAATCCTGACCCACGGTGACGGAGGCCTCGCGCGTGCGCTGAGGCTTGTCCCAGTCGCGGTAGCCGAAACGTCCACCGCCTCGTCCGCCGCCGCGACCGCCACGACCACCACGAGCACCACGGCCACCGGCACCGGCACCGAAACGGGAACCACCTCGAGCACCGGCACCTGCAGCACCACCACGTCCACCTCGACCGCCACGCTGGCTCATCTGACCGAGACCGCCGCGACGGGAGCTGGCAGTTCGAGTGTTGTCCACAACCGAGAAGGAGGCCTCGTCATCGCCGTGGAAGTAGGCAAAGGCGGAAGCGGCACCCGAAGTACCAAAGTTCTGCTGCACATCGCGGCCACGTCCGGATCGGCCACCTCGCTGGTTCTGGGCATCGTTGGAGGCGGAGGCGTTGTTCCAGTCGGCAATGCGGCCGACCTTGTCAGACTTGGCGTAGGGGCTGAAGGGGATGTCCTTGAGCTGCTCCGGAAGCGCATGCGAGCCCGAAGCGGGACCCCAGAGGTCGTTCTCCGGCTGGAGCTTGGGAAGTTGGAAGCTGGCCATCTCTGCTGCTGAAGTTGTCGAAGTCGAAGTCTGTCCTCTGTGAATGAAGGAACAGTTTCGATCTAGAAGGATAAAGAGAGGGTGTGAGAGAGTGAATGCAGAACGGCATTGAGGCCAAGCTGCGTGATATCACTATTACTTCTACTACTGTACTACTGCTACTATCACCACCACTACCACTACCGCTGTCTGCTACAGTACACCTCCTCTCTCTTTTGCTTGCCCGCGTCCGTTGGCGAGCGATTGTGTGTGAGCGTGTGTGAGTGTGGGTGTGTGGGCCCTGTGTGCTGCTGCGCGGAGTCGACACTTGTCCAGCCTCGGCTTCTGCAGTGCACTGTTCTGTCCTGTCCTGTACTCTATCTAGCCTGTGCCGCTGCGAATTGGAAGATTTTTTGCCATTTGCAGGCAGCTGCCCTTTCTTCTCGATGCCTTTTGCAGCGAATTTAAACATGTTAGACTTGATATTCAAGAGTCGCCATTACACGTGATGGAGACACGCCGCTGTGCTGGTGAGGCGAGCCGTTCGTGTACAGTCGCGACCCTTTGGGTTGTTAGACTACACTCGAGCTGGACCCCATATGCAGCTAGTGCTTTGCCACACTCAAGCAACGTGGGATGGGGGACAAGTACAGTATTGGGGCGGTGGAGAGGTACAGTACTGTACACTGTACACACTCGTGATGCGGCGGCTGAGTCCATTCACGTCATATCCAACTTTCTTTCTTTTTTCTTTTTTTTGTGTCTGCCTGCTACAGTACAGTACAGCACAGTAACTGTGTGCATGTGCGGAGCGATTGGAGTGCAACACTTTCAACCTGCGGAGCACACGGCTCGACTGCCTCCATTTTGTCGTTGAGTCTCGTCGTTCCACAGAGCGACATTGCCGATAGAGTAGACAAAGTGCATCACCTCGTCACCGGAGATCAAAGCGTCATGGATCCTCCCGCACACTTCTTCCGCTCTCGCCACCATCATCACCCTACGCTACCTCTTATCCATTCCTCCTATTCTTCCTAGTATCGCCACCTGTTCCTTATTCACGCCGAGACAGTCGTGCCATCGGCTGCCGACTGCACACAAGTGTCGAAGACAAAGTTACACAGCCTCTTCTTCATCAGCGCCCCCCTGCCTAGCCTCGCCAAATCCATAGCACTACGCTTATCTATTTTAGGCAACTCACATATCTTGGTCAGCTCTGCGGTCAATTAGACACCGGTCAGAATCTACCGCCATGTTCATGCTCAAGAGTCTGTTTGGCAAGATCTGGGGAGATGCCAACAACCAAGAACTCATCCAGATCCCTTCGGGTTCTCTCTACCTAGTACGCCCCAACGGACCGCAGGGCTCGCGAGAGTGCATCTACGAGGATGCAGTGCTGGCCATTCGAAGAACCACCACCGAGTTTCACTACCAGCTCGTGGCAACCAAGGCCTTCCAGGAGTCACAGACCGAGCTGGTCGACCAGGAGGATGACGACCTCGAGGATGAGCGCGCCTTCCTCATTGACCAGTCGCTCGAATTTCGTCTCTCAAAGCGCGGCAACGAACGCACATTGGTATGGAGGGACTTTGAAGGCGACGAGGACGATCTGCTCGAGTTTGTGATCGACAGCAAGCAGGTCAACGAGGTCACCATCACCATCTTCGAGATCACCTACATGCAGTGCGTCTACGAGCATGCCTTCCGCACCAGTCACGAGCGCGCCACAGAAGAGGACCTGCAGAAGCTGCGCTACCAGGACGAAGCAGACCAGCAAGTGCGCAGAGACCAGAAGAAGGCCCTCGACAAGAGGCTCGAGAGTGCCGGCGTCGGTTCAGCTGCCGGTGCTGCGGCCGCCTCATCCCCCAAAGCAGAGAAGAAGACTCGCGCGCCAACCGTAGCCCCCGTCGCCGACACAAGCGGCCCCAAGATCGATGACAAGGACGCAATCTTTTCGGCCATTGCTGACCTCTACCTTTACGACGTCAGCTCCGGCTTCTTCCTGGTGCAGGAGAAGAAGATCGATGTCAAGGTCATTGAGGCCGGTCGCTTCCTTTACTGGCTCTCGATCCACGGTGCCGAAAAGATGTGGCTCTCGCAAAAAGTCGAGGCAGACATGAACATGAACTTCTCCCCGGAAAACACGTCGGCGGTGTGGAACTACTTCACCGAGGACCGCCAGTGCTTTTCGTGGTTGCTGCGCTTCGGCGAAAAGGACGCGTATTCACAGTTCCACAAGGGCTTCAGCCGCGTTATGTACGAGACGCTCAACGAGGAGTCATGGGCAAAGGCAAAGGCGAATGACCAGGAGTACATGGAGACCGCCTACGAACAGGGCGAGCCCATGGACGTCGACGAGGTCAGCGAGAGCGAGGGCGGCGACGAATCGGTCCGCACTGCACGCGAGATCTCGGACGACGAGGATGAGGACGAGGTCGCGGCAGAGCTGGACGGTGACACGTCAAGGGACGGCGGTTGGCCCGAGGAGGAGTCCAAGGCTATTGTGGGCGGCAAGGCGGACGTCAACTCATTGCTCGCGGTTGGTTACAAATTCGATCGCTCGTTCGTGGCCCGTGGCGACAAGATCGGCGTGTTCCGTCATACTGACGACAACAAGCTCGAGTTCGACACGACCATCAACAACGTTGCGACACCTTCAGGCAAGGGCTTCAAGCCGCTCAAGATGATGCTGCACAACCAGGACGCGCAGATGGTTATGATGGACCCGTCGAATCAGCACGCAGTGTTCAACATGGACCTGGAGTACGGCAAGATTGTCGACGAATGGAAGGTGCACGACGACGTAGAGGTTCAGAACGTGGTACCCCACAGCAAATACGCCCAGATGACGGCCGAAAAGACCATGATTGGACACAGCCACAACGGCATCTACCGCATCGACCCGCGTCTCGCAGGAAACAAGCTCGTCGACGCGCAGTTCAAGCAGTACGCTGCCAAGAATGACTTCTCCGTTGCTGCCACCGACGAAAAGGGCCGACTGGCCGTGGCGTCCAACAAGGGTGACATCCGTCTGTTTGACCAGATCGGCAAGAATGCCAAGACGGCGCTGCCGGCGCTCGGCGACCCCATCATCGGTATCGACGTTTCGGCCGACGGTCGCTACATTATCGCTACCTGCAAGAACTATCTGCTGCTGATTGACACCCTCATCGGGTCGGGACGCTACCAGGGCCAGCTTGGATTCGATCGTTCGTTCCCCGTCGACGCCAAGCCACAGCCAAAGCGACTGACGCTCAAGCCGTCGCATGTCGCCTACATGGGCTCCGAGATCTCGTTTACACCTGCGCGCTTCAACACCGGCTCAGACTCGGAGACGAGTATCGTGACCAGTACCGGCCCGTACGTTGTCTCGTGGTCGTTCAAGGACGTCAAGAAGGGCAACTATGGCTCCTATGTTCTCAAGCGCTACGGCGGCGAGGTCATCTCGGACGAACACACGTACGGTTCCGACCAGGCCATCGTCGTCGCCTTTGAACACGACGTTCAGATGGCAAAGCGAAGTCAGCTCCTCAAGCCCACGCGCAAGTCCCTGGCTCCCGCTGGCTTTGGCCGCTGAGACCGCTCGGATTCGAATGCGGACGCGGACATCCCTCTTCCTCCTCTCCTCTCCCATCCCTCCACCCAGTATACCACGCGGATCCCGATTGGTTTATTCCGCCACTTCCTTTGCTGCTGCTATACCTTGTACAGGCTTCGGCAGGCACTCGTTGCTTCGCCAAGCCATCTCCATCCATGTAGTTTTAGTGCACAAGAAGGTCATGTCTTTTTTTGTCCCTCTCTTTCGGCTGTGTGCACACACGTGTAAGTGTCGTCGTGAATTTCGGGGCCCCTGTTTTGTGTCGCATTTAACGCATGTTTTTTGTGCGGTTGCGAAATATCAACATTGGCTGAGGTGTCACGTATGAGAGGTTTGAATTGAACTTGCAGGTCAAGGAACACAACGCGCCGTTAAATCGCGTTGCTTGGTTGGAAAGCTCGTGGGCTCGGGAATCGGGCTTTCGAGCCACCTCCATCTGCTTTGTTTCTCGACCACTTGCTCAGTCTGCCCCGTCTGCACTTTGATAGTCGCTATCCACTTCTACCACACCGCCAAAGATCAAACTCGCATTTACTAACGCTTCCAGGCCCTCTTAGAAAGCGCGATACGGAAAGCCGCCACACTCACACGCTTCACTACTAGCCTAAGGGCACACCGTCTCGAGATAGCTACACGCAGCTGGCATACCGAACTTTGGAACAGCACCTTGCCTTTGAGCTTGTGTCCGTCTTGGAAGCATCGATCTCCTCCCATAAAACAAGTCTATAGGAAGCGACACTTGAATTGGCGCTCTCAGCGTGAATCGCTGTCAAGATGGCGCGAAACCAAGAAAAGGCACAGTCGATGCTGTTCCGGTTCCGGGAAGCACAGGCCAATTCACTGGGACTCTCGTCGGGCAGCAAGAATCTGCGGCGTCCACGCCTAGCGTCATCCGTGTCCTCGATCAAGGAATGCGAGAAATGGCGAAGCGAAGTGATCCGGGAGATCTCACGCAAAGTGTCCAAGATCCAAGACTTTGGCCTGACCGACTACGAGGTGCGCGACCTGAACGACGAGATCAACAAGCTGATGCGGGAAAAGGGGCACTGGGAGACGCAGATCCTCGCCCTCGGTGGGGCGAACTACAAGCGGGGTGCTCTCCCCGCCGGACTCGACGACACAGGCAGGGAGGTCAGAGGCGGCGGCAGTAGAGGCTACAAGTACTTTGGCCGGGCTAAAGACCTGCCGGGTGTGCGGGAGCTGCTCGGGGGCGGTCGGGACGGCACGGGTCAGAAAAGCCAGCAGGAGAAGGATACGGAAGACAGTTTCAAGCATGCCAAGTACCGTCGGTTCCGCCATCTCGACGCGGAATACTATGGCGACCGGGACGAAGACGACGGGCTGCTTCTCAGCCACGAAGTCGAGGCAGAGCGGGAAGAATGGAGACATGCATACCTCGAAACCCTCCGTACGTTGCATCCGGACATGGACACCGCCATCGACGCCGAAAGCCATGGCAGCGCGTCGATACCAGACATCCCGAGACCCCATCCGAAACCTCTGCACGAGACCATGCAGGCACTCCACGCCTCCTTCTCGGAGCAGTATACCGCACCAGCTGCTGCCGTCGATGGCCAAGATGGAGACGAGACAACGAGGAAACCGGCAGATGCAGATGCAGATGCAGGGACAGAGACAGAGACAGCCAATGCAACTGCATCGGTGAAACGCAAGCCCGATGCATCGACCGCAGCGCGCTCGAACAAGAAGCTCAAGACTCAGTCTGGCGATTCTGCCGCTGCTTGTGCCACTGAGATGCGAACAGACGGAGGAGAACTCGACAGCGCAGTTACAGACTCCCACCCGCACCCGCAACCGCAACTGCAATCACAAGCGCAGCAAGAGCGGCATGAACCACCAGCGCGAATCGCGACCAACGGCACAGCCGCGCAGGCAATCAGCTACTCGCTCTTCTCGCCCTCCGACCTAGCTGCCCCTGCCACCCCGGACCGCCGGGCCATCGAAACACTCATACTCCACGCCAAGAAGCGCCAGCTGTGGGAGGAATATATTGGCGCCTCCACCTCCCCCGCGCACCTGGCTGGCTCGAGGTCGAAGTAGTTCGCCCCCTTCCCCCCCCCCCCCCCCTCTCCCTCGGGGGGTTTCACCTCTTGGTGACTGGTGTATTGCAGATACAGGTGGCTCTTTGTCCACAAGTGTGGATCATGCAATAAGCGTGAAGTAACTCGGTCGAGGTTTACGTGTCCGAGTGCTTGACAAAGGGCCGTGAGAAAACGCAAAAGACCAGCTTTAGCTTTTCGCCGCCGCCTTTTCATCCCGAGTAGCCAGGTATCCAGAAAGCTCACGTCTCACTCCTACACCCAGGCAACAAGCCCACCGGACGCAACAATAGCAGACAAAAGAGCCACGACTCGAGCAGTAGAGACATAGTATCGTGAATTGCGATATCGCGATGGGTTTTCGTGTTGTAGCGGTGGTGGTTGGTGTGAGTGTAAGAACTACGAAAAAGGGATGAGGGGGAGGGGGGTTGGTGGTGTAGGGAGGAAGTTGGGGAGCCAGGTGTGTGGAATCGTGTTTTCTTTCATGTTTATGATATCAGCAAGTAAGACCGGACATCACGAAACAAGTATGGGGTAAAAATAGTACATTGACAGAGAAGAGTTGCAGATGATGTGATAAATGCAGACCTTTTTTGGGGGTGTGGTTGGAAGGTTGGAGTAGGTGGGAGTAGAGCAGACAGGGTTTCTTGATCCGACATGCGATTTGTCAAGATGTGGTTATGAGAATGGGCATCCCTCGAAACGATGACGCGACAAGAACAAAACACAACAGAGAACACGTTTGCCAACTTCCTCCCAAAGAAAGCCATGTCGATTCACAGATTGTGTCGATTCCAACCAAAAGTGTTTCGCCGTTGCGTGATGTTTTGCTGTGGTCACCGAGATCGAGTTGCGAGATCAGCCGGCGCTGACTGAGCCCACGAACCCCGTCTGCATGATCACCACATTGTCGAAAGAGCAAGAAAAGCTGGCTGGACTGGTCGAGGGCACCAACCGGTGGGCGGGCGCCAAGGCATCAAGTGTGTTGCTGGTAGAACAGAAGAAACGTATCGATTGATAGAGCGAACGAAAGAAAGAAAGAGTTGAGGAGATGCGGTTGAAAGATGCTGGAGAGAAGAGGCGAAAAGGGTGTAAAAGAAAACGAAGGCAACTTTACACCTTGAAGCCTCGGGAAGCACGACGACCACGGGCCTTCTCGAACTTGCGGCCCTTGGATCGGATGTAGGGCTTCTTGTTCTTGTGGGGGCCGAAGCCAAAGTGCTTGACGGCCTCACGGGCGTTCTTGGGGCCTCGGATGAGGAGGGTGTTGGAGCCGGTGGGGGCACGGGTGGCGAGCTGGTCGAGGGTGATGCACTCACCGCCGGCGGCCTCGATGCGGGCACGGGCAGTGTTGGTGAAACGGAGAGCGGCAATCGAGAGCTTGGGGAGGTCGAGAACTCGGTTGTCGTCGGTGACGGCACCAACAACGACAACGGTCTTGGGGGTCTCGGAAGCCGAGGCGGCAACACCACCCTGGCTCTTGGTCAGGTAGATGACACGCGAGACAGAGACCGGAGGTCGGTTGACCTTGGACATAAACAGACGTCGGAGCACAGCCTTGTTGAATCGCGAGTCAGTGCGGCGGGCGAGGAATCGGTAGAGCTTGACCAGGAGCAGCAGGTAGGGGTCCTGGCTCTTGGGGGCGGTACGCTGACCGTTCTTGACGTGCTTCTTCGCAATGTCGATACCCTGAAATGTTGTCGAATTGGCAAGTTGTCGAGCAAGGTCATGAATATAACGGGTCGAACAGGTGCGGGAAAGTAGGTCAGTCGTCGATTCGATACAAAGGCGAGCGCGACATTGTCGCTCGATCGGGAGGCAGAGGCAGCATCAACATGTAGAACCATTTGTTGTCGGTAGAGACTCTTTCGAGCCTGATAATGCAACTGTCGAACGGAGCGGTCTGTCTGCGATCATTGTCGTCCGTGTGCCAAATAGACTACTGTGCATTTCCCATGTCGTCCAAGAGGGCTTGTATGCGCTAGGACCTAGCATCTGTCCAATCGACATAGAACGTTGCAGGACTTTATTGTCTCCCATCTGAGCGGATTCCTGGTGTCTGCCTAGTAGCTACGAGCGGTCTACGTGCGGATTCTTTCCATGACAATACCGCAAGCTGTTGAAAGGTTGTGGGGCCCACTAATGCTCGTATGTGTCGGTCATTTTCCTCTCTGCCATCTGTACATGTTGTGTCTCTGTGCTGCATGTCGGCTGGTTGAAATCGATGTCTCTGATGCTGTCGGAGGTTGCTGGATGTTGATGCTGCCTGCACTCGTTTGCAGCACTTACCATTTTGATATATGCCTTGAGGGAGGGGTGAAGGGATGGTGAAGGTGGAGAGGGCGACGATGTCGACGAGGCTGCAATGTCGACCGAGCGCTGGCTTGCGAGATTGCAGGTTGCGGGCTCGAGTAGGAACAAGTGGCTTCAGAGCTGTCTAAGATTGGCTGACGGTAGTTGGCCACACAAGCTTGGCTAGGCTAGAATAGATGCAACCTTGGTCTTCCAGACTCTGACATCCAAATGTCGATTTGGCCTGCGACTACGGCTGACCTACTGTCCTTTGGACGGAACTCAACAAATTCGAGTGTCTTGTCTCATTGGCCGTGTATTGGCATGCGAGATGGGTCGGGGCCGTTCAGTGGGATGATTGGCCTTCGACGACCTCGGCCGAGCTTGCTCACATCACGTGTCTTTAAAATCGTTGCCTAAATCTGACAATGTATAATATTTTAAATTGCTGTTAGAGGTCTGGGGGATGCGATCGGCGATTTTGACCATTTATAAATCTGATCCGAGATCCGCAAATGTTCTATGTCAAAGATGTTCAATTTGCCTCTGACCGATCGCGCGAGTTCTGATGGCCGGGCAAAAGAGCAGTGTCGCGAGACATGATGCAGAGACCGGACCGTCTGGCGCCGTTGGACGAACGTCACTCGATTGGACCGCTTCTCATGCTGATCCATGGTTCTGTGTACTGTACTGTATGCAGTAGACTGCATCTAGCTTGCGCCTCTTGTTCCACCAACCAATCTTTTTCCCCTTTGCAGATCTCGGAAGCTTTCTTCAAAGTAACACGGCAGGATCAACAACGGAAAGCAATATGGTGAGTCTACGGTCTTGCTCAGTTCCAAACGGCCTTGCTATACCATGGCTGCAAAGCGACCGACATTCTGACACCCTTTCTGCACAACCTCATCCAATCTCTATCGACGACTGTTGCCCGCGATGGAATCCATGGGTGTTACTGAATACATCGCCAAACGCAAACCGCAGGACTACTCCGACGTCGACGCTGAACGACAGCCCGAGCCCGCTCCCCGCGGCCGCTCCTGGTCTCGATCGCCCTCGCGCACCCCCCGCGCCGAGATGCGAGACGTCTCGCCGCGTGATCGCAGCCGCAGTCTCAGCCGTAGCCGTAGCCCCCCACCTCGCTTCCGTGACCGCTCGCGCTCGCCGACTCCCCGTCGTGACGACCGAGACCGACGTGATGGCCGACGTGGAAACCGAGATCGCTCGCCGGGCCGGTTCGAGAGGTGAGTAGCAAGGTCTTTGAACTGAGAAACCGATCCAAAACTACAACGCTGACGACAGACACACGTACGTACTATGTATCCAACGCGACACTCACAGCCGACGCCGAACACCTCCGCCGCCGCCCAAGCCCCGTCACGTCCCGGCTGAGGTGGAACCGACGAACGTGCTCGGCTGCTTCGGCCTCTCTATTCGAACCGTCGAGGCCGACCTGCAGAGCGAGTTTGACCGCATCGCTCCCGTCGAGAAGGTGGTGATTGTGTACGACGCCCGTTCTGGACGCTCGCGAGGCTTTGGCTTCGTCACCATGAAGGACGTGGATGGTGCACGTGCCGCCATCGATGCGCTCAACGGCAAGGATCTCCACGGCCGTCGCATCCGAGTCGACTTTTCCACCACCCACAGACCGCACGACCCCACGCCTGGTGTCTACAAGGGCGATCCGCGTCCCGATGACCGTGATCGCGACCGTGATCGCTACCGTGGTGGTTCTGGTCGCAGCTTCGGTGGAGGTCCGCCTCCTCGTTCCGGTGGCGGTTACGGTGGTCGGTACGAAGGCCGCGGTGACCGGGCCTACGACCGAGCTCCTCCCTCGTACCGCGATCGAGAGTCGCACGGAGGCGGAGGCCGTGGCGAACGACGTGGATATGCAGACAGCCGCGACGACTGGCGACGGAGACCTTCGCCTCCCCGTCGCCCCCGCCGATCTCCTAGCCCTGCCGGTCGAGGCAGCGGTCGCGGCAGCCGATACTCGCGCTCCCCCAGCCCCCGTCGCGGCGGCGGCGATCGCTATGCAGAGGACCGAGACCGTGACCGTGACCGTGCCGACCGCGACCGTGAAGACCGCGTGCCTCCGCCCAGCCGCAGTCGCCACGGAAGCCACCTCGACAGCCCGCCCCGTGACGACAATGTCGAGCCCAGCCGATTCTACTAGACCCACCCACCCTTTCGTCTCTACTACTAGCGCCTCGGCCTGCCATCCCCAGTGACGGTTGAGCGGTGTCACTGATCCCTTCCCCCGCGGGATCCGGGACGGGTGACTTCATTATCTAGTTTTCAAGCACCTCAAACACGTCTCATGCGTTACCTCGTCGTTGCTCCTACTATTCGGATTTCTTCTTCCACAAGACCAAGTTTTACTCTTCTTTCTTTTTTCGAATCGATGTGTGAATAATGTTGTACAAGCTTCAAAACCAAGCCGCTCCTTCTCCCATCGTTATCCCCACCAAGTCCAGTCCTCAAACGTCGCAAGATACCTGTCGAGTGAATCCAGTGTTGTTTCTTATTTTTTCTCCATCTCAAGTCCGGGTCAAGTTCTTCTCAAAGTGCAAGGCATCAGGCGTAGAATCCACGTTGACAAGTGTGCTTTGGATCAAGGAACAAGAGTACGAGCATGTTGGGTTGGGTGGGGGTGGGGGACGGTTCAAGGACAAGCATTCGGCATTCGACATCCAGCAAGCAGGGCAAGCCAGCAAGTCGTCCGGCAGACATTGAGAAGCGTAACGAAAAAAGTCCCGTGCTTGCTCGCATCCTCGGATCAAGGTCGAGTCCGTGACTCCCCCCCCCGACCGCAACGTCAATGTTTCAGGTAAGTAAAAGCCAGGCCTGACAGCTTTTCACGTGGTCCTGCCGTGGGCACCTACGTGTTCTAGCTTCGTTGCCAACGACGCGTTTCGAGTGAGTGAGATATCCAAGGTGAGTCCCGAGGTCCCTGGCGCGCACGCAGCAGTCGCTACAGACACACTGCAATCTACACAGATCGGTTCGCCACAAACTGCGCGGCGATGTTGCAGCGTGTGCGTGTATGAGTGTGTGAGAGTGTGGGAGTGTTGCAAGTCTAAATGTTTTTTTACATGTGGTGGTCTGCAAGGTCTTGTCTGATGCGAACCATGTCGTCGATGAGGTCTGCTTTGTCGTCCCACCGTGTATCGTGCTGGATTTGGATGTCGGCTGATGTCGAGAGCACCCGGATGAGTTTTGCGTGGGGCTGTTGACCCTGGTACCATTCCTTGGCAGCTGCTTGCTGATCGCCGTTCAAAAAGATGCCAAAGGGTTGAATCCACGATTTGAGCTTGCCCTCTTCCTCCCGCGTCAGACCCGAGAACCACCAGAACGGGTCGTCAAACGAATGGCTGACACCCTTGTACTGCGGCAAAACGCCATCGATCGCCTTGGCGCGGTAGTTGATCCGATACCGGAGCACGTTTTGCGCGGGAACGTGTCGGAGCAAGTCTCGGACCAACACGCGCTCAGCAATGTATACCTGGGAGTCGGAACACACCTGTCCGAAGATCTCGCCGGCTTCGTCGGGCGTCAGATCGCCCGAGTCGTAGCGCACGCGAACATACTCGGAACAGCCACCGCAGCCCACCACGTCCACTTCGCCCCGGATCTGCGCCTCGCCAATCACATAGCTCGATCCACAGCGACACGGATAGGTGAATGTCAGCCCAGCCTCGGAACCCTCCGCCCCCTCTTCATCCATCGGCTGGAACGACTCAAAGTCCACAACCGCCGAGATGCGTGGCGAAGCAGCAGCAGCAGCAGCAGCAGCAGCGGCCGATGATTGACCGGCCGTTGCTAGTGTAGAGTCGTACTGCCGCCGCTGGCCGTCGTCGATAAGTGTGGCGTATGCGCGATTGAGGTTTCGGATCAACCGATCTGAGGACATTGTCGCGTCGTTGGGTTGTGCGTCAGGTGATGTCGTTGTGCGCTTTTGCTGCTGCTGTAGCTTGTCGGGATGATGCTTGCGCACCATGTCGAGGTAGGCAGCTCGGATCTCTGTCGAGGTGGCCGATGGCTTGACGCCCAGCAGCTCGTAGAGAGATGCTACGTCTGCTGCAGAAGTTGTCCCCGGCATGTCGCCATCGTGTGTCAGAGCAGGCTTTTTGGGCACCATGACACCATACAGCGGCAGCATGGCAGCTACAAGCGGGTATGTGTAGTAGTTGTTGAGCTGGCGAATCAACGAGGCCTTGTCTGTCGGCGTGTTGATGTACCGGTAGACCCAAGCCTCGTCGTCACACTCTCCCATCACAAAGCAGACCCAATGCACCTCGCACCACGCAGCAAACCGGCCGTCCATCATAGCCCGTGTCCAGTCCGGCTTGACAAATGCCCTGGGCCTGTCGTCTCTAGTTGCGCGGAATGTGTGCATGTTCATCAGGGACAGGACCTTGGCGAGTTTCACGTCCTCCACCTCTCGAAGACGACGGATCTTTTCGGCTGGTCCGGACTCCAGGGGTATCGAGAGCAGCAGGCAGAGCTCGTCGAGCTGCTCGTGCGTCTCCTCGACCGGTTTCGAGGGCCACGTTGCTGCATTGGACTGTTGAAAGACACGGCGAATGATCGGAGTGTATGTGGGATCTTGCTGGCATCGGTCAAACTCGTACAGCAGCTGCGAGTGGGTGCTGTGTGCACCTGCCGACAGCCCGCCGACAGTGATGTTGTTCGGATCACCGCCGAAATGCTCAATGTTGCGATGAACCCATTCCAGAGCGGTTCGCTGGTCCCAAAACCCATAGTTGCCGGTGAGACCGTCCGCATCTTCGGATCGCAGGATGTCGTGTGCCATGAAGCCAAAGACGTTGAGTCGATAGGCTGCTGTCACGACGATCGCCTTGACACCAGAGCGACCGATCAGGTTGCTCGGTTCACGGTCATTCTCGAATCGAGCGCTGCCAATCTGTAGCCAGCCACCGTGGATGAAGAAGAGCACCGGGAGCTTCTCTCGTGGTCTGTGGCCATCTTCATCGACGGGACACCAGATGTTGAGGTATAGACAGTCCTCGCTGTATGGGACCTGGGCTGGCGGGAATTTGATTCCGTTGGTCAGCGCATAGTTGTCTGGCTGCGGACATAGCGCCGCAAACTGCTCGTAGGTGCGCCCATCACTGTCGTATCGGTGTGCATCCGGAAGGGGTCGTGGTCGGCGCCATCGGTGCTCTCCCGTCGGAGGTTGCGCGAAGGGTATGCCAGTGTATCGTTGAGACTTGGGCTTGCTCGTCTCCTTGTCCGAACCCAGCGAGCCTCGTATTTGACCCTGTCCCGGGATCTCGACTGTCGCCGCCTCAGACGACGCAAAGCTGCTGTTTGCCTGGCCCATGGTAGCTTGACACGCCCATACAATTAATGGTATTGGTGGAAAACGAAGGTGTGATTCCGAAATATCTCACCTGACGAACCCATCACTGAGTCACCTTCTTTCCCCGTCGCTGGATCCTCGTAAGCCCATATGTTACGGAAGCCAGTCCGTGCGCCAGAGTGCAAAGACGAGGTCGGTTATGCTATACGCTCTTGAGCTTGCGTCAAAGACACTACTGTACTGTCATGCAAGGCATGGTCACCTGTCTTACTCCACGTCCATGTTCGGCTCTCGAGTGCTTGTTGCCGAAAAAACGACACAAAAGGCCGGTCTTTGCAGCCTCTTTTCCCTCGTAAATTGCGCTCTAACACTATCTTTTGTTACATTTGGACTGTCGCCGGGCCGGTTTTTTGACCGAGCCATACATGTCCGACAGTGATTTCGAGCAGAACGAGGATATCTGCAAGCAGCTCTTGAGTTCGTCTTGCTGACTTTGATAGAACAGACACCAAAGATTATCCCGTCAAACAAGAGCAAAACGCCAGTGATCATCGACAGGCCTGACAAAACCGGAAGCAGGACAAAACAAGATAAAAAGAGAAAAAGAATAAAAAAGGGAAACTGCAGCACCCAGGATTCCCGCGTGGTCCCCCACCGCAGTACTGACTGGGCGATACCTTGCTTAACTTCGCAGATCGGACGGGATGCGGTGCTTTCAAGGTTCTATGGCCGCAGATGGAATGTAGGATTGGTAATAGCAACATATATTCAAATTAATTGTATAGTAATTGCACCGAGCTTCCACGTTGCTGTAAAAGAATCTAGCTTGGGATGCTTTCCCGTGGAGTTGGCCTGAGTATCATCCTGGATGATAGCATAGAAGCAGGTGGGAGGCCGAAGCGCACAGCTATAACGAGCATCTTCGAGTTGCCGTGTCGGATTCACGACCGCTTGCCACACGCACGTACGAGGTATTGTGAGCTTGAGTATCCTTCTCTATTATAGACAAAATTGAGTTGGAAGGAGAGATCATACAGATTCACGGCTGCTCCAACTTTGCAGCGGCGTGAAAGACAAACATTTTGATGAAACATGAACATGCAATGTGGGATATGTTACAGAGGGTTTTTGTGCCTCCGAATAAAGGGGCCCTGACTACCGCCTAGGTGGACAGAATCGCAGAATAGACTGCGGACCGTTGCAGCGCAAAAGAAAAGTCTCTGGTACTGCAGAATAACTGGGAGAGGAATTCACAAACGCGAGATGATCTTGTCGGTGAAAGCGCGGGTGCCGAGCTTACCGCCAAGGTCACCAGTTCGCTCGCCGGCAGCAATGGTCTTGAAGATGGCGTTCTCGATGCGGTCGGCCTTGTCAAAGAGGCTCATGTGACGCAGCATCATGATCGACGAGAGGAGCAGAGCAGTGGGGTTGGCCTTGTCCTGGCCAGCAATGTCGGGAGCCGAGCCGTGCACGGCCTCAAAGATCGAGGCGTCCTTGCCAATGTTACCCGAGGGAGTGAGACCAAGACCACCGATGAGACCGGCGCACATGTCGGAGAGAATGTCACCGTACAGGTTGGGCATCACCATCACGCGGTCGGCGTAAGGCGCGGGGTCCTGGACGATTCGGAGACACGCTCGGTCGAGCAGGTCCTCGTCGTAGGCAATGTGGGGGTACTCCTTGGCCACCTGTCGGCAAGCGTGCAGGAACATGCCGTCCGACATTCGCATGATGGGGGCCTTGTGCACGGCAGTGACCTTGTTTCGGCCGTTTTGCTCGGCGTGGTGGAAGGCGTAGCGGGCGACGCGCTCCGAGGCCTCGTAGGTGATAAGCTTGATGGACTGGACGACACCATCGACAACCTCGTGCTCGATGCCCGAGTACTCACCCTCGGTGTTCTCTCGGATGAGCACGGTGTCGACGTTGTCGTAGGCAGTCTTGAAGCCCTCGATCGACTTGCATGGTCGGACGTTGGCAAAGAGGTGGAAGGTTCGTCGAAGGGTCAGGTTGAGCGAAACGTGGCCCTTGCCGATGGGGGTAGCCAGAGGGCCCTTGAGTGCCACCGTGTTCTTCTTGATCGAAACGATCGACTCCTCAGGGATGGTTTGCTTGCCATCCTTGATGAAGGGAGCAACCGAGACCTCCTCCCACTTGATGGGCACGTCGGCAGCGTGGTAGATCTCCTTGACGGCGTTGGAGACCTCGGGGCCGATACCGTCACCGGGGATCATAGTGACAGTGTACTTGCCGTCGGAGCCCTTCTCCTTGCTGTAGGCCGAGGTAGGAGCGTTGGTGACGGGCATGGCGAGGCCGCGCACCGACATCTTGTTGGCCTTGAGGGCCGACGAGGCGAGCGCGGGTCGCTTGGCCAGCGAAGAGCCGGCCATTCGGAAAGCGGGAGCCGAGAACATTATGGCGATATCCTGTGATGAGGGGTTTGAAACAGGGTGGTGGTGAGATGGAGGACGAAGAGAGTTGCGTTTGGGACGAACAGCGACAATGACAACGACGACGACGACAGCGGAACGAATAAGACGGCGATGCGAAGGAAAAGGAAATTGGGCGAGGGCGACGGTGAGGAATCGGGCCAGCGGGACGAGGGGACCTCTGCGAAAATCCACATTGGTCCCTGGCCAAGTTGGCCGTCCAACGCGAAGACCATACACACACACAACGCACAAGCACACATCGTCGGCGACGCACACAAGTGAGGACAGGCCCGCAAGGCGTCCCTCGCCGTTGGTGGAAGGGCGGCTCTTTCCATGCCTCTTGACTTGCGGTAGTTTTTTCTTCTTCTTGTTGTTTTGTGCTTCCAACCTGCCTTTCTCTGCCTGTCCCGCTTTGACCTCTTCGGGCCGTTTATCGAAAAATCAATTCGAAATTAAATGAATTTCAGACTGAAGGTTGAGGTTTTATTTCTTTGAAAAATATTATTCTTTCCGTTGTGTGGTCGAATGCCTCTGGTACATCATAAACGACCAAGTAGGCGAGCTGTCCAGCAGGGAGAATTGTAAATTGACGCAACATCGAAGAGAAAATAGCGATCTTCGCCGAGGGATCTGCAACTGCACTGCAGCAGTGGCGATGATGCCAGGCCGACCCGATCAACATCTCTGACCTCGCCTGGCCGGCAGGTGGTGCAATAATATACTCTACTGTAGTTACAGTACTGAATATATTAATCGAATGCACAGGGCAACGCGTGCAATCTGGCGCCTGTCCAATGTGGAACGGATGTTTCCGCTCTTGCTTCGAGCCAGAGTTTTTTTTTTCCGCACCGAAGCCAGTCAGACCAGACCGTCTTCAGTCCTACCGTATTCATTTGCGCCTGTCTTGGCCTGGATTTGGCCGGCGCTGCACGGTGCATTCGCCAAGCTCGAGGTCTTTGCTCAGACTACACGACTTAAGCCGAACTTACGCACTTTGACCGGTCGATTTTTCTTTCTGCAGACCCTGACTTTTTATTTTCTTCGTCGCATCGCCTTACACCACTCCGTGACTGCCGAGAAGCTACAGTCGTCAGCATCGACATGCATTTGGTCCATGTTCAGTGTTGTACGGGCAAGATAAAGCCAAAGAGAGAAAATAAATTAAAACGACAGCTGAAGTATATCAGATGAGTCGAGAAAGAGTGGCACATGAACCGTCTTTTCGCTGATATCCGGGATCTTTTCTTTTTATTCAGACTTTCCACGAATTTTCCCCCTGTTTATTTTTTATTCGCTTTCCCGTGAGTGTATTTTGTCGTCGCTGGAGGTACGCATCCACGTACTGTACCAGCTGGCAGGGAGGGACAGGACGGATCTTCCCATGGTCGACCACTTTCGCAGAAGCTGGAAGAGCTGATGGCCCGCGCCGCCGTCGACCATCTTTGCCGTTGTTGCAGCAGGTTTTCGTCGCCGAGCCCGATAGCACCCCCTCCCCTTCCCCCTCTCTGTGTAGCAACGCTAAGCCCAGCAAACCACACCATCGCTCTTCGTCTTCGTGTCTCGAACCCTGTCCTCCGTCTTCTTCCCATTCACACCCTTTGATTGGAATCGCTGCCTGTCGTCGTCGTCGTTGTTGCCGTCGTCGCTTTTGCAGTTGCCATCCTTCTTACCACCACCAGCGCCCCTATCTCCTCCCTTGCTGCAAAGATGAACACGCTCCGACAGCTCAACCGGGCCGCCGCCCCGGCCCTCAAGCAGGCCACCAAGTCCGGCCTCGTCCTTCCCAACGTTCCCCAGGTCCTGCGACCCGCCACTACCCTGGCTGCTGGCACCCCCAAGATCTCCAAGGGCCCCACCAAGTACGGCGGTGTTTACACCGTTACCCTGATCCCCGGTGATGGTGTCGGTGTCGAGATCACTGACTCCGTCAAGGAGATCTTTGAGGCCATGAACGTGCCCGTCGAGTGGGAGCAGTTCAACGTCTCTGGCGAGACCCACGGCTCCGAGTCGCTCTTCAAGGAGGCCATGGAGTCGCTCAAGCGCAACAAGGTTGGTCTCAAGGGCATTCTCTTCACCCCCATCGAGACTGGCTCGCACAACTCGTGGAACGTGGCGATGCGACAGCAGCTCGATATCTATGCCTCGCTTGTGATCTGCAAGTCGCTGCCCGGTTACCCCACCCGCCACAAGGACGTCGACTTTGCCATCATCCGTGAGAACACCGAGGGCGAGTACTCGGGTCTCGAGCACTCGTCCTACCCCGGTGTCGTCGAGTCGCTCAAGGTCTCGACCCGCGCCAAGGCCGAGCGCATCTCGCGATTCGCCTTCGACTTTGCGCTCAAGAACGGCCGCAAGAAGGTCACCTGCGTCCACAAGGCCAACATCATGAAGCTCGGTGACGGTCTTTTCCTCAACACCTTCCGACGCGTCGCCGAGGAGTACAAGTCGAGCGGCATTGAGTCCAACGACATGATTGTCGACAACACTTCGATGCAGCTCGTCTCGCGCCCCCAGCAGTTCGACGTGATGGTCATGCCCAACCTCTACGGCAACATCGTCTCCAACATCGGCGCTGCCCTCGTTGGCGGTCCCGGTACCGTTCCCGGCTGCAACATCGGCCGCGAGTTTGCGCTCTACGAGCCCGGCTGCCGTCACGTCGCCAAGGACATCATGGGCACCAACGCCGCTAACCCGGCTGCCATGATTCTCAGCGCCACCATGATGCTGCGCCACCTCGGTCTCGACACCCAGGCCAACCAGATCGCCGAGTCGGTCTACAAGGTCATCCAGGACGGCAAGGTCCGCACCGCCGACATGGGCGGCAAGTCCAAGACCCACGAGTTCACCCAGGCCGTTCTCTCCAACCTCTAAGCGAAATTCGACAAGGTAGGATCAAGGATTTTGGTCACACTCGGATCTTGTTCGAACGCACACATGCATACATACCAATCAGGCCGACAAGGTTCGCTTCCTGCATTCAGGGCTTCTTGGTCACACAAAAAATCTTCAAACTGACATGACATCAGCCGATCGTGTCCGGTCACAATTTGGGCTCGATCGCTCTGCAGAGTAGGCTTCCTCTCTGGAGTCAAAGACGCCGGCAAGACAGCTGCCGGCAAGGCAGCTGGAAGAGGCTGTCTTGCCACATTGTATATCACATCTACCTCTTCTTTATCTCACATAATGCATCCTTTCTGACTCATACAACCTCAATGTGCTGGTTTGAACGGGTCATCCGCGCATCCACGGAGCAGACATCCACGCTCGAATTGCGAGACGGTGAATGCAGACGCTTTGACTAGAATTTGGGTTATGCGGAACAACTTGACTGCATGATACCACTCTCATCGCCCTTTTTGGAAGCCGTTCATGCTGCAACAGCCGCGACCGAGGAGCGGGTTCGGCGATGGATAAACGTCGGTTTTGGTAGTGTATGTGGAAGCGGCGATTGGCAGAATTGGGGCCCTGCATAGGCCAAAGTAGCCGGTTCTGCGCTCCAGTCGCTGGCCCCGTCTTGGCCCTGTGTGGTCATGCTTGCGTCAGACTCTTCGCTGAAGCCTGAGAGACGGGCCGAACGACGCAGCCGACTGGCGCAAGAATTCCTGTCTGTTGAACAGACGTCACTTTGCTCTGACTCGTAGAGGAACCATTCTGGAAGGTCGGACATGGATCGTTGCCTCCTCTTTCCAGTCGTCTTCCTGCCAAGCGTAGTGCGGGAAGATCGACTGCTGGGAACATTCCCAGAGTTCAGCCTGAGCTCTTTCCCATTGACTCGGAAGATGCCTTGCTTCGTCACACGAATTGCCGGCAGCAATGGGGCTTGTGAAGCTATCGACGTTCTACCAAGACTGCGCTGCTCGAGCATGTCTTTCTGCTGCCAGGTCAGATTGTTTTCGCTCGGATGCTCCGATGCTGATTCCTCGACGCGTTCGTATGTTTCTGCCGTTTGAGCACGCCACGGCTTCGTGCCTGCGACTTGGCGCTGGGTGTGTTCTTTCTTGGTTCGCTGACCGTGTGAGCGCCCGGTCTCTGCCTTTTTCGGCGAAATGTCTGAGTAAAGCAGACCGTTCGGGACCTTGCTTGTCATGGAGCGCCCATGTGACCGACTGTGTTGTCCTGACCGCATCTTCCGAATTCTCGTGAGGCTAAAAGACCTCCTGGCTAAGCTTGGTGGCGTAATGTGATGTGATGTGAAGGTGATTCAAGCTTCTTTTTCATCTTCAACTGTTCACAAAGCTCGTCGTGTGACCCTGTTCCACTTGCCGGAATGAAGGCTCTAGCAGGTCATTATCACGGCGAGGTGCCCGCTCAGAACTCGCGGTCTCAGCGGACTAGATGTTGCGAACGAGGCGCGGACAGGGACGTGACGCTGCAGCTCACAACTGGCCCTAAAGTAGTGATATGTCGCACGCCGTCGTATCGTGGCCCACCCTCCGGCTAACACGTCTATTTCTGCATTTCGCTTCGCCGAAGCCGATCTTACAGTCTGTTCTTCGATAAAGTAGCATGCACCCATGCCGCTGAACCAGCGTAGGTCTATGTTGAAAGAGATCGACCATATAGCCGCTCTGGATGTTGTTGGCGAGACGTGGTCTAGAGGGACGAGTCGGATCAAATAGCGCGGCAAGTCAAATAAAACCCCTGTGCTGGGAGAGGCATTATCGGTGTCCATTGAACAATCTTTCTGTCAGATCCCTCCCTTCTCGGCTTTGCATATTCTGACCTGCCGCTCCACTTTGAGCTGCATCCACAACGCATCTTTAGCGGCCACGCCTTTCTTCTTCAGGGTCCAGCGGGAAGAAGGAATATCGCGAGGAAGCCTTTGAACTTGCTGCATCAAGCCAACGAACGAACTTGGCTAAGAAACGCCTAAAATGCTGGCTAGAGTCTGCACCGGAATTTAGAGCTGTGGCTCAGTTCTTCTCGTGTCGGCTGCCGAAACGCTCACAGGCGTCGTTCGCGAACCTCTTAGGTTCCATCGCAACACCATCGCTTAATTTGTTCGACGCCTCGTTGCGGCATCGATACCAGCACTGGGATCAGCATCACCTGATTCTGGCAGACTCGAAACGTTTCGTCTCATGTCCTTGCGAGTCGTAAAATTCCCCAATCGAATTGTCTAATGTCGTTTGCGTCGGAATCGTCGTGCAAGAGTTGACAGGATCGTGTGACATCGGCAAGATGACCGACACTACGGCCAAGATGGGCGCTATTACGACGGGTGGTCCGAGCTTGGATCCTTCGTACCGCCAGAGGCTGAGCGATGGATTGCGAGCGTCGCGCATTCTCACGGGGCTCATGGACGAGGAACTCGGCATCCAAAAGGCAACCATCAAAACCAAGCTCGGAGCCAAGAACGAGGCGGAAACAACTGCGACTCTTCACGCCACTCTATCTACACGGCTGCAGCATGCTCTGGAGACACTTGGCGAGCGAGCTCCCGTCTCGCTCTCACAAGATGACACGGAGCTGGCCACAGGCGACCTCGCACTCTCACTGCTGTCGGATCTGCATAGCTCTTTGCTGGACAAACAGCACGACGGGGCGTCAAGGGTATCTGTCCGGGAGCATAGTTTGCGACCTGCACAGCAGCGAGCAGAGCCAAAGGAAGACGTCGGCCTTGGCATTAAGGACGTCAAGCTCGTCGGTACGCTACACTCGCTTGCAACGCGATGGGCTCTGTCGACACGAACGAAGCAGTACGACGAGGCACTGGCATCTCTGAATCCCAAGCTGTTCACCAAGCCGAGAGACAGAGTTCTCTCGCGGTCCTCGTATGAACCTAGTTGTCGCTTTCAAGAGATAGCCGAAGAAGACCCTCAAGAACGAATGCGGGCACGCCAGACTTTCGATACTCGCAGAATTTCGTTGGCAGCTGTGCTTCACATGTGGTCTAATATTCTCGTCCTGCCCCCGACATCATCAACAAGCGACACGGATCGCGGCTCCGTAGCTGCTACGACAGATGTGGCAACAGTACTACTCCGCGTTGGCATTGTCGATTATCTTGCATCACTGCTGCGACTCGGCTTTGGACCTGGATCGATGCCGCAACCTGGCCGACCGCCTGGATACAGAGACACACATCAGGTCCGCGCAATGCAGCTGACAACGCAGCTGCTAAAGTTCTTGTCTGCATCTTCGGCAATGTCGGCCCTTTCTTCAGTTTCTTCGTATAGCGACAGCAGTCCGGGTATCCCAATATTCGTCCGAGCCATGACAAACCGGCTGCTTGCTGCACAGCTGCTCAGACCAGATGGTGTCCGCTCCCTTCTGATGATCACGTTCGGCAACGCCGACCCTGACGGCACCATCGGCAGTGACAACAATGAAGCTCAGCCCGGCCAGGGCAGTGGATCACTGAAAAAGTTTCAGCAGTCAGCTCAGCTCCTTATGACTCCGCCGCAAGGCATGCCCATCGATCTCTACCTGCCCATCATTCTTCCGAATTTGATCGATGTACTAGCCCCCGATCCCGATACAACGGCAACGACACCCCCACAAGATCTTATGCGCGCTGCAGGCTTTGCGCTGACTCGCATCTCAGAGCAACATGCTGAAGCATTCCAGCAAGCACTGGACCAGAAGGTGTTTGCCGCTTTCCGACCATCATCTCAACCGAAAGAGACCAACCATACGCAAGACATGGAACGAGGCGGTCCTGTTACGGTTGACGCAAAAAAACTGGACCGGGCACTGTCAACACTGTCATCTTTCCTGCTTTTCTCGGAACCATCGCCCACACTCTACTGCGCATTATTTGAGCCTATCTTGCCGCAGCTCATCACGCTGCACGACTACCTTGGCCAGGCAAAACCAGGTGGAAAGGGGAAGATGCGATCCGACGCATCGGCAAGCGTCCTGGACCGGGTCAAGGACGAAGTCGAAGGCATTCTCAAGACGTATATACGCCTGGTGGATGCGGAGCACGGCAGTCGCGCAGTCGTCGATGCGATCCAAGCTGCCGAATTTGGCATCGGTTGGCATGTTCCCGAAGACATGGCGAAGGACTACAACGAGGAGAAGTCCTTCTTCTGGTCCGAGGACGAAGACGCCTTCGGACCGTGTATCAGGTATGGTGTGCCACAGCGCAGCGCCGGCGTCGATCTTGTGTCGATCTTCAACGATCTCACCTTTTCAACACTTGCAAAACAGATCAGCGCCGGTCGCGGGCTCGAGAACACCGACATACCCGAACTTCCAGATGACCTGGCCAACTCGTTGGGTCTGCAGCCAGATCCTCGCCTCGTCGTGGCTCTGCTCAAAGAGGCCGGCCGGAAGGACCTAGCTCGACTAGTGCTGCCCCGTGTTCTCGATGCTTACATGGCTAACAAGCTGGGCTCTCGTGCCAAGATGTTGTCTGAACGACAGCAATCAACGACAGAGTCACGTTCAGTCCTGTACCTACAGCTGATCCTGCAGCTCTTTGACGCATTTGGGTCCGAAATGTTGCAAGGCGATACCGCAACGACGCTCGCGTTCATCGATTTTTCTCTTTCGGCTCCCGGCGCTCGTCATCGTACTCCACAGTCGACGCAAAAAGGTAACCAACAAAACATGAACAAGGAGGTCTACCCTGCTGACGACATACCTTTCATCTCATCAAGAAACAAGCCAGACACGAGCAACTCGCTGTTCAACATTGCCAAGCCGGTCCCGGTATCAGCTGTTGGAGATGCTGATTATGAAGATGAGACTGACGTACAGGAATCGGAAAGAGAAGAGGCATCCGAAGCGAACCAGGACGATATGGAGCTCGTCAGCACGGCTCTCACTCTGCTCTTGTCGCTACTTGAGGGCGACAGTGGTCTGTCGGGAGAGTCAGAACCAATGCTTGTGGTGATCGCCGCCAAGATAGATCACTTCCTCGAGAACGAAGACGAAGAAATTCGTTCGCTGAGCCGAGAAGCCAAACTGGTGCTGACGGCGCGTAAGAATGCAGTCCGAGGTCCCGAGATCTCGGCGTCGACCTCGACAGACAAAAGCGATATATCGAACAAAGCATTGGGCTTTGCGAAAGCGCACGAGACGTACCAGGAGGCTCTGAGGCTGTTGCAGGATCCCATCATGCCGGTTCGAGCCCACGGACTTGTGCTCTTGCGCAAGCTCGTCTCTGACAACAAAAAGGAGGGTGGACAGGCCGAGCATGTCGACCCGGCACTTCTGCCAGCTATCCTCGACATCTTCCTCCAGACGGTCCAGGACGACGAGAGCTACCTCTACCTCAATGCAGTGCAGGGCCTCGGCGCGCTAGCCTCGAGCGGAGGCAAAGAAACCATCTCGCGCCTGGTTGGTGTCTACATTGGTAGGGACGATCAGCTGGCTTCGGTCAAAATGTCGTCCAGAGAAGTCGAAAAGCGACTGCGCGTCGGAGAAGCCCTTCTGCAAGTTATTCAACGGTGCAGTGAGGCGCTTGGTCCGCATGTTTCGATCCTTGTTTCGCCGATCCTTGCTCGTCTGCGTGATCGAGCGCTTCCCACGGTGCTCCGGTCATCGTTTTTGTCGATTCTCGGGACAGCTGTGGAGGCGGTTCCTCTCGCCATCATTTCGGCTGGCTATGCAAGAGATCTCGCTGAGGTGTGCATGGATATAGTTGCTATCGAGACGGTGCAGAGGCCTGAAGCCAAGCGCGAAGCCGTCACGATGAAGGTGCAAGGTCAGACTCAGGATGTCTCCGACGAGGCGGCTGATGCCAAAAGGGCCGAGGAGCAGCGAAAGCTCGACAGCGCCACTGTCACCGATCCCAAAGTGGCACATTTGCGACGTGCAGCCTTGCTGCTCTTGGTACTCCTGGTTCGGGGCGCCCGACATCAGCTGCAGGATGCCATGTCTGTAGAGACGGACGGAAGTCTTGCACCTGTAGAGAAGCTCACCTCGCTACGTCTCCCGGGAGGCGGTATGCTGCCTCGCTTGGTTGAGACCATCGAAGACGGCGTCGGCTCGAACACCAGTAGGCATGAGAAGCGGATCAAGGACGCCGATCTGCTGTTTCCGCTGGACAGGATGCAGCGCCTCAAGCAGCTTGCGAGCTACGTACAGGCAAGGGACACTGACAGCATCGTGCGACTGCAGGCCCACGACTGCGTCAAAGAGGTGGAGGAGCTGGCGATGAAGGCAGTGGCAGCAGGGCTGCAGCGCTTGTAGTCCATACGACGTCGTATGTTTCGGGCTTGCTGGGCGAGGCTTTCTCATACCGTAATCCTACTTGTCAAAGTAAAGATCAGGCTCACAGCTTGGCCTTTGCCTTGTCATCAGACCTGGAAACGACTGGGAAATCCGACTTGTCGTCCTGGGGCTGTTTGAGTTCTTCGCCGACGAGATCCTCTGCCCTCTTGTTGCCAAAGAGAGCGTCCTGTGGTCTGAGAAATTGGACTCTGGGCTTGACGCGGTATCTTTTCAGGGCGAGGGGACTGGAGAAAGCGAGTTTGATGAGGTCGGCGCGGGTGGGCTCGCCGGGGTAGTCAAGGCTGAAATCGGGAGGCTGTGCGTAGGCGATGGAAGCGGCGTGAATGAGAATGTCGGCGGTGAGGCCGCGGATGGGATTGCGCTCATCCCAGAATGCATGCCGTCGGATTCTGTTTCCGCCGAGCCAGATAATGTCTCGGCACGTGTGCCAGTCGGATGCGCCGAGCACTTCGTTCTTGGGCATGTACTTCAAAGCCTGTGGATCTGGTGTTGGCGGGAGACGTAGAGAAGGTCGTAGCCAGGTTGGTGGATGGTGGTATAGGAAGGATACGAGCGGCAAGGAAAAGAGACTGTCGACCTCCCGAGGGTTGAGATGCGGCTGGACGGTATGGTCGGTCAAGAGCATGACGAATGGCGTGACGACAAGCTCGTTTGCGGAGAGGAAAGGGGGCAGCTCGCAAAGCTTGATTGTCTTGGTCGGGTCTATGGGGAGGCCAGTCTCTTCGTATGCTTCTCGGCGGGCTGTATATTCGAGATTTGGATCGGTGGGCTCAAATCGACCGCCTGGGATGGCAGTGTCGCCGCCGTGCGACCGAAGTCGACTCGATCGTTTTGAAAGCACCACGTACAGCTCGCCATTTCTGCCAGCAAAGAGGCCCAACAGCACTGCTGCACGTCGATATGCGGGCACTGCTTCTGGACATGGCTCTGATCCAGGAGGAGGCGTGTAGGCACACAGGATCTCGAGTGCCTTGAGTGACCGTGTCGTGAGTGGTGCAAGAGCTGAAGGTGGAATCGGAAGCTTTGAGGTCGAGGTCGATGGAGCTGGGGAACGATCCGGGCCAAAGAGAATATTGTAGATGGTCTCCTTGACTGTCATTGCTGAAGAGCCCTGACAATCTGGTGCTGCGGAGGTGTTGGATGACGGTGGCGTTAGATTGGAAGGCTGGGATGGCAAAGGCAGTACGGAGGATGTTGGGGAAAGGTTCAAGGTTCAAGATTGTGGGGGTGGAGTACTGTAGTGTACTGTTCATACTGTACAACGCCCGCAGCATTTGCGAGACAGTGGAACCGGTCAGAGCGCTTGCCGAACCGGGGCGAAAACCCTGAAATCACGCGGAGCGAGTTGATTTAGGCCTAACAGTCGTCATCCCTCCCTCCCTCCCTCCCTCCCTCCACCCTTGCCAAGCTCGGACAATCCACACCGCCGATCCTGTCCTCGGACATCTCTGTCCAGATCTGACCTGATTGACCTTGCCCAACCGTCATCCATGCCCTCATCCCATCGACGTCGTCCATCATTAGCCTCGATACCACCACGGCACCATGACCGATTCGCCGGCGTCCTCGTCGTTGCAAACGAGACTTACACATACCTTTCCACAAACGTCGGGATTGACGCGAGAGGATCTGCAGGCGTTACTCGGTGAAACTCCGTTACCATATCATCCACAACACGCATCGACGGACTCTGGCCAAGACCAGAGAGCTGCGGATGCGGCCTACTTTGAGGCCTTCTTTCACAGCTTACCACAAGCCCAGCAGCTGTATGCCCAGCATGCGGCACTGCTGCGAACAAACGAAGAGAAGGCACAGAAGAACACACAACTGCAGAAGCCACTCGAGGAGCTCAGGACAGAGACGCAGCAGCTCTTTGACCGTGCCAAGTCACTGGAAGCGGAGCTGCCAAGGCTTGAGAAACAGATGAATGACGAATACAGGCGGTTTGCTCCGAGCGCACTGCACTTCAGCCTCACACAAAGCGCATCCAAGCTCAACGACCGCTCTGAAGATCTGGCCAACGCCTACGTCGAAGGTCTGCCGTATCCTACCGACGAAAGTGGCACAGCGCCAGAGGCTATGCTCGACGACGTGAGCTTTGTGCGCAGGTACAAAGCGCAGCGTACACTGTATCACAAGCGTCGGATCGTTGCCGATCGTTGGGCCCGTGGTCAGGTGCACTGGACCGATTAGGCCTTGTGCCGCTTAGCCATCTTTCGCAGCAATTTTCTTGGATCCCGCCACAACCTCCTTGCAGCTATCATAGCTGGACTCAGAGCTTTACGGAATCGCGCCATCCCCTCACCCTGCAATGCCCTCACTGTATTTCTATCACTATCGGCAATCACGAATTTCTGCTACAATTGCATCACCACCATCAACATCCTCTAATGTTCGGCTACTTTTTACAATGTCACGCATCAGGCTACTGGCGCGTTGGGCTCATGGTGCGGCTAAGCTCGATCGTGGTGAAACTTTAGTAGACATGCGTCGAGAGAAAGCTCCGTGAGTTCATCTCGGTGGCTTTTGACACGGTCTTCTCATCCCACCTCCTCCTTTTCCTTCTCTCCTGAAACTCCGTTGCACATGTGCAAGGTTCGGAAAGCCCCCGAATGGTGGATTATCGCGAAGTTTTCAAGTCTGAACAACTTCAGCAACAGCCCTTGCATCCAGCATGGCAGCGTACAGTAGCGGCCAATACTTTTGGCTTTCATCTGTGTTGGCGGATGCGTCCCACCATATGAAAGCTGCTGGCACCGCAAGGGTCGCCATTCCGATGCTCTGCCGCCACCCTGAAGCACGCTCGGCCGCCTAAGTTGGCTCGGAACACTGCACTTCGGCTTTCGACCCATGCTGCCCGAACATTCCAAACACTCAGGGATGGGTTAGCTCGTTCAAACCCACATTCCGAAGAACCCATCGCACGGAAAAATGGCGATACAGATGAATTGCGGGTCACAATGCAGTATCAAGTGGTGCTGACTCCGGCGGCGACGTCTTTCACGTAACTTTTGTCTTTCCTGGCAGTCAGTAGCTCAAAGCTGGTAAGATTTTTTTGGATCACCGATGTTGACGCCATCTGACACACTACGTATAAGAGCCTCGAAGCAGTATACATCTCCGTTCTCAGCCATTCTAGGTGCGCTATAAGCCAAATTGCGAGTCCGCACTGCAATGCAAACACAGAGTCAATGAAGCTCTCTCTGCTGCTCCTGATCACGCTGTCTGGGTCGAGTCTCTTCGTCGAGGCTTCCCCGATCGGCATTGACCCTCGATCCTCTCAGTGGCGACGATCTCGACTTCGCGGCGAGACTAACTATCGACGCTCTCAAGTCGTTCAAGAACCAAATTCACCCTTGCACGTACGCAAACGCGGCTCCGAAGACGAGCTCCTGCAGGTCGAACAGGACGCTGTTGTGGTTGCCAAAAAGGCAAAGGCCGCTGCGGAAAGAGCCAAGAAGCGACTCAAGTTTCGGATTTTGCTCGGACTCGGCACGCTTGGTCTCTTTCAGACGGCAGGCTGGACGTATGTCGCAATCAATTCCTTGCAAAACAGCAAGGAAAACCGAGACGCCAAGCTTCACCTGCTTGAGGCAGAGAAGAAAAAGCCGAAGCCAAACGTTGGTGACACCTTCTGCACTGTCTCGGTCTACTACACCGAAAATCAGGTCTCGACTCGCAGTCCGACGAAGGTCACCATGCCTTGCTACCGTTTGGGCGAGAAGGCTGACAATGTCGCGGCCGTCGAGCTGACTTCCAAAGACGTCGCTGGCACGACCTCTGGGCTGCCTCGATCGGGTGATGCCGGCGGGAGCGACTCACCATACCCCCAAACGACTACAGTTCAACCTGACGCGAGGGCCAGCGACACTGGCATACCCGCCGCTCACGCTCAGTCTGAGCCCGGCACTATTGAAGGAGGAAGTACAGTACCGTCCCAACCTGCCTCATCTCAAACGGGTCCATTCTCGAAACGAGGTCTCATCGCAGATTGGGATCCGCTTAGACCGATCATTCGATGGATGCGTGGCGACAAGGGAAAGGTGATCCAAGGCTCGGAGGAGGAGGCTCGGCGATTGATTGGACAAGCTAGCAGTGCGGCCTCGTCGTCTGCCGAGGATCTCGGTGGACTGATGTCTTCGGGATCGTCCGCCCGTGGTCCACCACGTCCTGACGTAGGTGGTGTCCACGCTGCAGGGCCTCTGACGGACAGGATGCGACAGCGAAAGCCCATCGGTAGCGTCGAGATGCCCGAGTTGTCGAAACAGCATGCTCCGAGCACCGTCACTGCTCCAATCCCGTACACGATGTCGAAGCTTCCCGAGCATCTGCCGGATCCGGGACTGGCAGCATCTTCTCCAAAACAGTTGCACGAATCTTTCCGATCGACGTCGTCCGAGTTCTCGGAGCCAGAAGACGAGATTAAAGACGCGCGAGAGCGGCACGCGTCGACTCCCATGCCTGCCGCGGCTTCCGAGATGCATGGTGCCGCGCAGCTCGAGAAACCGGTCAGCGACACAGCCCCAGCTGAGAAAGCGAAGGATGGAGAAGAGGACGACGACGACGAAAAGAACGCCCTCAATACGGAAAACGTGCTGATGGGCATGACGGTTCTCAACGCCGTTGGATCCATCCCGTCGCTCTTTATCACCATGTACAACTCGTACTGCTGCCGCGGCAACCCGAAGCTCGACTGACTACCTTTTCAGATCAGCTACTTTCAAAAAAAGATATCACACTCGAACAAAAAAAATGCGTGGCACGCATGCTCAATACGTTAAAGAATATATGTTTAAAATGTCCAAAGTATGATTGCCTTGTTCTTTCCGATGACGAAGAGAGTATATACACAGAGCTAGCCCAGGGGAGTCTAGTTGGCAAAGGCCTGGAGACCAGTGATGCCCTTTCCGAGAATGAGGGTGTGGATGCCGTAGGAGCCTTCGTAGGTGTTTACGGTCTGGAGGTTTTGGACGTGGCGACCGCAGTGGTATTCGTCCGAGGTTGCGTTACCGCCAAAGATGTCGAGGAGGCTGCGGGACTGCTGGAGGGCCTTGTTGCAGTTGTTGCGCTTTGCGAGGGAGACCATTTCAGGGCTCCAAGCGCCAGAGTCCTTCATTCGGCCGAGCTGGAGGGAGCAGAGGAGACCGAGGGCAGCCTCAGTGGATGCGTCGGCGAGCTTCTGCTGGATCAGCTGGAATGCAGCAATGGGACGGCCAAACTGCTTGCGGTCGAGTGCGTACTGACGGGCTTCGGTGATACACGCCTCGAGAGCGCCCATGGCACCCCACGAGATACCGTATCGGGCCGAGTTGAGACACTCGAATGGCGAGCCGAGGCCGGGACGGGCGTGTGGAAGCAGGGACTCGTCGCGCTTGACTTTCACGTCCTCCATAAAGATGCTACCGGTGACAGAGGCTCGGAGCTGCAGCTTGTTCTTGATGGCGGGCGCCGAGAGACCCTTGGTGCCCTTCTCGACGATGAATCCGCGAATCTTGTTGTCCCACTTGCACTTGGCCCAGATGACAAAGACGTCAGCGTGGGGCGAGTTGGAGATCCAGGTCTTGGAGCCGTTGAGGATGATGTGGCCATCGCCAGTGTCGGTGGCGGTGGTCTCCATGCTGCTGGGGTCGGAGCCGTGGTTGGGCTCGGTGAGACCGAAGCAGCCCACAAGCTCACCCTTGGCCAAACGCGGTAGGTACTTTTCCTTCTGTGCCTCGGTACCGAACTGGTTGATTGGGCCCATGACTAGCGAAGACTGGACGGACATGATACTGCGGTAGCCCGAATCGACACGCTCGACCTCTCGAGCAATGAGACCGTACGAGACGCTGTTGACACCGGCACAACCGTAGCCGTCGATGGTGGCGCCAAGCAGGCCGAGCTCACCGAGCGATGGGAGAATGGTGGGGTCCCATGACTCATTTCGGTACATTTCGGTGACCTTGGGGAGGAGGTTCTCCTGGCAAAAGTCATGTGCGGTCTGAGCGATGGCCTTCTCATCTTCCGAGAGCTGCGACTCAAACATGGACATGGGGTCCTCCCAGTTGAACTTGCTGAACTTGGTCATGTTGAACTGCTCAGGCGCAGTATCGGGAGTGGTGCCATAGCCTCGAGCGTGAACAGGAACTGAGGAAGAGGAAGCAGCGGATGTCGAGGCAGTGGCGAAGGCGGGCGCACGCGACGAGGCGGCGGTGGCCCGTCGAAGAGCCGGCAGGGTGTTCTTGAGCGCGTTGGACATGATGACTAGCAGGTGGTGATGATATGAATGTGGACTTGGCTCGGGCGTGATGAGGTGAATAGAGCGGATGTATATATGGTAGGAAGGGATGCTAAAAGAAGAAGAAGAAGACGAATATGTTTGCAGATCGAGGATATGTTGAAGCGCGGGGGAAGGTGCAGCTGCAGAAGGACGAGATGCCGGGGGTTGGGCAGAATGACAGTGTGGCAAAGCGCGGAGCAGCCGGAGTTGGGAATAGACAATGCCGCTCGCAAGCAGCAGCAATCTCACAAAGCAGTATGGATTTGGCACCGCGGCCACTACAGTTCTCGGAGACCGTCGGCTAGCCAGTTGCTGTGTAGAGCAGGTTGTGCGTGTAGAGCAGGCTGTCAGGCTGTTCTGTCGGCTGCCAACATCAAAAAGTCTGCAAGATTGCTGTGCGGTGCGGTGTGATGCAACCATGGTCTCCGGCCTGTCGGCTAGTCCGTTGCAGGTCACCACGGCTACCTGGAAAAGGCCGACTGGCCGTAATACAGTACAGCACTACTGTGGTCAAATTGTGACGCACACTACTGTAGAGTAGTAAATAATGGCTCGAGGAAATTCAAAATCACAGTGCGTAGTGTGTGCAGTGCGGGGAAGAGGGCGTGAGGCCACACATCGTCATGTACAGTTCAGTAGAGCACACACACACACACATCACAAAACCATAACCCGTTGCTCATTCCATCTCTGCTCGAAGTTGCTTGGCACTTAGATGCAACGAGGCCGAATACTGCCATTTCGGAGATGCTGATAGATGTGTCCAAGACCCGTGCAAGTCCGTCACGCCTAGAATAGCTTTGCAGTACTGCTCCTGTCAAGAGGGTCTGGTGGCAGGTCTTGGTGAGTAAGATGGGACACCGCTGTAGCTGTGCTGTGTGAAGACCGGCTATGTGCATGGGCCGGACACGCGCTATAAATCTTCCGGTTCGCTTCGTGCTATTTTGCCCTGTGCCTGTGTGAAGTTTTTAGGACGCAGTTCGCTTAGCTCACCCAGGCAACGAAGTACAGCAGCCAACCACTCATCCTTCAAAATGATCTAGCTACTGCCTATTTTCGGATGCTGGCCCAGTCGACGGCCGAATTTGACCGAAACAACAAAGCCTTTTCCGACATGGACTCTACGCCGTCGTAACAGTGACAGTCCCAGACCCCATATCTGCTGCCCCCGCAGCACAAAGAGTAATTGTACCGGCATTAATTGTCGCGCCTGCTCTTCCGGTGGTCGGCCGTTCGGACATTTACCGTGTTTCGCTGCAACGCAGTACCGCCCTCAGATCCAGTCCTTGGCCTATCACTGGTGCCTCCTGTGCCACCATTCTGGGTCTCTTCCTCTAAAGCCGTCGTTCGCTGCCTCTTTGACACGTCGCGGACATATTCGCATGGGGGGCACGGGCACGCCTCATTTGAAGACATGTAGGGCATTAGTATAGATATCATAATCGCATTTGCTGGCAGCTGTCAAATGACGACCTGTCGTGGTAGCGCTTCCACCGCTTCGCGCGACTCGCGTGCGGCGCGGGTCTTGGCAGTGTCGACACCATCGATTCCGGAACTACCCCAATCCGCTGCAGCAACGCGTCCGAGAATCCTCCAGATCGGTACGGACCAGATGCAGATGGTGAGCACGGCGCACACCTCGAGGTTCGACATCTCTGCGTTTGTTGGCTCGGCGGTGGGGTCGATGTCCCAGTCTAGTCTGCCTCCTGGTAACTTTGCCCGATGGATCGTATCGTATCGGTGCTGGGACCAGGCACGCGCGGTAAAGGTGTGATGTCGAACCAGCCAGATATGTGACATAAGTGGGAGGAGAAGAGACGCAGCGGTGCTTGCAAGACGGCCGACCTGAGAGCCAGTAACCGCCGTTACGTAGGGCCACTGGGTATGGGAAAGGGCTCTTCGGTGTAGCAAGCTCGCGAGTAGGTTTGGCAGAATTGGCACCAGCGGGACGTCGTCAAAGACGACAATGACTATCTGGATCACGGAGCTAGCATAGAGCAGATTCAATCCCAGCCTCCTCGCTCTGCCAGAATGCGTCTCAATATACTGAGATAGCGAGAGCAGGCCGAGAGCAATGCACACCAGCAGTCCTATCGCGACAGCGGCTGCAAATGCCCAAGAAAGCAGCTTGAGAAGCATGATCTTCTTCCGCTGGCCCGGAAGCGACGCTGCACAATGATAGGATGGACTTTGAGCAGACCGGATGCTAGAGAATGAGTGTTCTGGTGTAACGTAGTTCTTCAGGGTCCTTGATTGGAGTATTCTTCCCTCCACGTTCGAAATTTGGCTCGAGTTCATTGCGCATCTTACGTGTTCCGAAAGCCGCAAATTCCTAGAATTTTTTGGAAAACGTGAAGGTACAGCAGTATTGTACAGTACTGCAGCTGCAGATTGGCCATGCTTCGGTGTGTACTCACACAGTTCAACTTGTGACCATCATCTGTACGCTGTGACTCCATCATTCTTGCTCCAGCACATCACGTCCAAAATGCCGCCAGTAGCCAACGGCTCAGCTGCGGCTGGCCCGTCCTCAGCAGCGACGCAGACAGAATCCATCACAGTCACCAAAACGCCGTCGGATCAACCGAAGCACACCTCGTTCTCCTCCATTGGCATCTCGCCCATGCTCATCCGATCGCTTGCTTCTCTTCAGATCCGTGTGCCCACTCCTATCCAGTCCTTGACGATACCCTCAGTGCTTGAAGGGCGTGATCTCGTCGGCGGAGCGCAAACAGGTTCCGGTAAAACCTTGTGCTTTGCTCTGCCGATCCTCAATCGTCTGCTTAAGGACATGGTGGGTGGCTTCGCCGTCATCTTGACACCAACCCGCGAGCTTGGTGTTCAGCTATACGAACAATTTGTTGCTGTCGGAGAGGGTGCGAGAATGGGTCTCCGTTGCGCGCTTGTTCTTGGCGGCATGGACATGATGAAGCAGGCGTCCGAACTCGCCAACACTCGTCCACACGTTATTGTCGCCACACCTGGTCGACTGGTCGATCATCTTCGCAGCGGAGGAGGACAGGAATGGGGACTGTCGCGCTGCAAGTTTCTCGTGCTTGACGAGGCCGATCGACTCCTCACGCCTACCTTTAAGCCTGAGCTCGACTATCTGCGTTCCGTTCTTCCTCCACGCTCACTTCAGACGCTTCTCTTTACGGCAACACTGACACCCGAGGTCGAAGATTTTGCAAAGGCACAACGTCCAGAAGGCAAAATGCCACCGATGGTCTGCAAGATCGAGATGGACACAAAGACACCCGAGACGCTGGAGCAGAGATACATTTTCGTGCCATCACACATTCGCGAGCCCTATCTCTACCACGTCATGCGAAACCCACCCATCGAGCCATCGTCGGAGCGCGTGCGCAAACTCAAAGCAAAGAAGCAGGCCGAGGAGGAGCGAAGAGCAGAGCGAGAACGCAAGGGCAAGTCGACGCGGCCGAATCGCCATGACGACGATGACGAAGAAGAAGACCTATTCTATCCGGCCACTATCATCTTTACCGCACGATGCAAGACGGCAGCGACTCTGTCGAGGATGCTGACCGAGCTACAGATTCCGAATGTATCTCTGCACTCGCACCTTCGCCAATCGGAACGCAGCGAGAATCTGCAAACATTCCGAGCGCAACGAGTGCCGATCCTCATTGCCACCGACGTTGGATCGCGAGGTCTCGACATTCCCGATGTAGAGCTCGTGATCAACTGGGACCTGCCCACTGCATGGCAAGACTACGTACACCGTGTCGGTCGAACAGCCCGTAACGGCAAGCGTGGCTTCGCTGTCTCCTTCATCACCGAGCGTGACATTGAAGTCGTGCAATCCATCGAAGAGAAAATCAACGTCAAGCTCACAGAGCTCGAGAACTTGCAAGAAGAAGTCGTCCTCGAAAAACTCAAGATCGTCGCAACCGCAAAACGCGTGGCTACCATGGCACTTCACGACGAGAAATTCGGCCAGCGACAAGAACGAAACAAGAAAAAGGCCGAGCTTCAGATCAAAGCCGACAAGAAGGCCAAGAAGCATGCAAAGTCGTCCACGTAGACTCGTTGTCTTTCCGCGCAAGATATACCTGCAGTACCTCTGCCATGTATTTCAAAGGTTCTCGTATATCCATATTGTGTACCTTGGTCTTTCTTTGTCGTATCATGACGCAGTCGTCCAGTAGGCTATTCGTCTTTCTCGTCTGTCTGATAAGAAAATGTGAAACAGAATAGAGAGTGGCGAGGCCAGTTCAGTTGAAAATTAACTCGAAGGTGGGGGAAAAAAGCAAAATAAAAAAAGAGTCCGGACAGCCGGAATCGAACCGGCGACCTATGGTGAAATTCCGTTGAATACCGGATTAGGGTTGCCATTACAAACCATCGCTACTTCCAACTGAGCTATGTCCGGTCCGGAGATGGTCTCAAGCGGGGAAAATGCCGTATATAATGCTACCATAATATATAGCAGAACACAGATCAGGCTCTCGCGATCGAAAATGCCAGGTCTAGATACGAGGCTCGGTCGGGCTGGTGTATACGATTCAGAATCCAAGTGAGGGTAAAAGTACAATGTTTATGCGTTATCTGGGTGACGGACTACTGTATATCAGTCTTGCTCGTTGGCCATCTCCACATCGTCGGATGCACCAAGCAACGGTAGCCTAGTGGCCATATCAAGATTCGACTCGGAACGCTGCCCTTCTGAGGCATCTGTCGGCGCCGCTGAGAGACTGCGTTGTACGTGTGCATCGGCAGCGTGTTCGTGATCGGCCAAAGCATGCGGCTGTGTGTCGATGTCGTTGTCGATTTGCATGGAGTCGTGCTCGCTGTGACTATGGTATGGTGGCGTGTTGATATCGGAAGTCGCATACCGGTGGATTGGAGGAGACTGTGCACGTGAGCTCGGCGACCTAGGCGGGGGCGACGCTGGCGTCTCGTGTGGTGTCGTGTCTGCGCTGTCTCGATCCCAACCGTGGATTGCACCTTTTTCATAAGCACTGCTATCGAAACGGCCACGATCAGGGTGATCAGTGACTGTGCGATCCCCGTCATCCTCATCTTCGATCATAGCCGTAGCAGGCTTGACACCGCGCGGGTCCGCTTCCGGTGTCATCGCTTGGTCAGCCATGGCGCTGTCGACGATTTCATCGAGGGGTTTGGCCTTGGCAGCATAGCGGTCTCTGGCCAGTTGTGCCTTGCGCGCCTTCTCCTCGGCTTCCTTGGCGGCAACGGCTGCGACCTTGGCCTCGTCCGCCACATCATACCGCCACATTTCGGCTAGATGCTCGGCGTAGCGGTCGCATAGAGGCTTCCACGTCCTCTGAGCAGCCGAGCGGCCTTCCTCTTTCTGATCGGCCAAGGCGCCATCATGCCCTGCCTGACAGCTCGCTGCTTCTAGTGCTGCTTCGAGGTTGTCTGGTGGTGGGAACCGAAACCCCTCTTCGCCAGCCACTAGTTTAGCTCTCGCGCCGCCGTACACGGAAACAAAGGGGAAATAACCGAGCGCTCCGTCGTCGAATACGTTTTCACGAGCCTTGATGTTGATGTTGAGCTCGGATCCTTCGCCCTTCTTGGATGCCGAGTTCCCCTTGCCCGTCTTTCCGTTACCGAGCTTGAGCGCGCTGGCCTTCAGGTTTGTGAAACCCCGAACTCGCAGCGGCCGGAAGTCAAAGAGGTCGCGGAACGCAATGCCTTGCGGCTCGCCGTTGATGCAGAATCCGATTTTGGAGCCCTTTAGCTTCGGCACCGGCCGAAGTGATGGCTTCGGAGGACCCGAGGCTTTGTCTTTGCTTGCTGGATTCTTGCGGCTGTTTTTCACCTTTGCGCTGCCACCGCCTCCTGCCGCTGTTGAAGGCCCTGATTTAGCCGTGGCACTGCCACTGGCCCCCTCCGATCCCGCCGCCATGCTGCTTGACGGTTCAAAGATGCCGGTCCCTTCTATGCCCTGCAGTGCCTCCTCCATGCTATTGCTTTTGCGACTTCGCTCCATGAGCTGCTCCATCTCTCGGCTTCGTGGGTATTCCAAACTCTCAAAGTACAGCTGATTCTTGTACCGAATGGCGATCCGTTCGCGCTTGATATTGGCGGGATCGTTTTCGTCCTCAGGAACGCGCTCTTCTGGAAGTTTAATGTACATGCCCACCACGTCACCTGCCCTGAACGGCTTGCCATAGGATGTCGGACGAGACAAGGTCACCTTATCTCCCGTCCGGTCACGAAAGCCGTACGAGTAGCCATCGAATCCAACGGGTGCATTGACAGGAGCCTCTCGGCGCCCCCAGCCGACACGCACGTGGGCCCCGTCTCGCATGTGCACTGGCATCGGTCCTGGAGATCCGGTCCCTGGAACAAGCTGCTCGGGAGACAGAATCTCGACCTCGGCGTACCATTCACCCGATCGGACGCCGACGTTGGATCTCGCGCTGCGAAATCCTTTGTCCGTCGAGACAACGGATGCATCGGCAGAGATTTTGGTGAATGGCGAACGATCTGACCAGCACCAGTGTATGCTCTCTGGCGCTGTTTCCAGCGTCTTGAACATTGTTCTAGGCAGATCTTGGCTGGCGGGCCCTGCGGCTGTATACCTCCACCCATTTCGGTTGACGGCAAAGTTGGCTGTGTTGTACATGGTTGCCGATCCGACTGCGGGAACAAGAGCGGGGCGAGGAGCGATGTCCTCCGCATCTGATCTCCTCAGTACTGGTCCGCGATAGCCCGGAGGTAGTATGTGGTGAGACTGGTTGGCTGCGGATGTCGCGGATCCTGGTGCGTCCGGAGTGAGTCGGTCGTCATCGGAGCTCGGACTAGAGCGACCGGATGGCGGCTGCGACGAATTGCGTGAGCCAGATGGTGTGGGAGTTCGCTCAAGTAGATGTGGTGCAGTGCGAGCAATGTAGGCCTTCTGCGCCTCCGTAGAAGCGATTGGAGCTGGCGTGGATGACAGTGACCGTCGCTCGTGGGGCGGGGACGGTAGCCGCTGCGGCGATGAGGCCGGCGGAGAAGAGCCATAGGCTGGATCGCTTTCCTGACTACGGAGGTCGTCATACTTACGTTTCGCCGAAGACGACGAGCCCAGCGAAGACAATTCAAAGTATGGCGGCTCTGATGGGGTTGAGGCCGAGCCATCTTCGGCCTTTACATCGATGTCCATGGCATCGGTGCAGGCTTGTTGTACGGGCGGCTCAATACTCCCGAGATGCGTCACCAGCCGCTATGAAGATCGTGACGATGGCAAGGGGAGCAAGAGAGTCGACTGGCGCGTTACAACATACAATCGCTCTAGAAGCTTGGACAAGACTACGCAAGAAGGGCAAGACTTCGAAATGTGTGACCCTGCAGAAGCCAAGGACATACACGTGATGCAGGCTCGAGGTGAGTCGTGCAGAAAGGCTTTGCCATTCGCGTAAACGCGCCGGCGCGCTTCATTCGTCCTGGATAGTCCAACACCTGCATTCAAGCAGTGCTCTTGGGAAATTGGGGGAAGGGAGGGTGGTCCATTCTGATCGGGAATGGGCCCGATTCGGTGCTGCAAGTGTCACTTGAAAGATCAACACTTCGACCTGTGCAACCAGAACTCGGGCTCAGCTAGGCCTGATCTTTTGACTTACACCACACCACGCTCATCACTCGACTCCTGCATCTCAACGACAGATCTCGTCTCAGCATACATCAGCAACCATCGGAAACGACACGGCCAACACTCTACCCTTTTCATTGACCAACGCGTGAACTGGACTTGGAGAGAATGGATCCCTCTCGCCTGGCACCAGAGACACCACGACGCCATCTGCTCAAGCGCATCAATCGAAGAAGCTCCATCCTCCCAAGCCATGACCCAACTGAATACAGCTCAGCATCGACGTCCGTCTCGTCCACTGTGAGAGCCTCTCGTCGCGCATCCCTGATCTCTGACAACGCCGGCTCGGCAAACCGCACACCCGAGGCCATCAGAGAGGACGAAAATGAGGTCGATCTTCCTGACGATCACAACAACAATGAGTCCTATGACGTACACGCCGAGGACGAGAATGGAGAGGAGGCCGCTTGGGCAGAAGTTGACGAACTGATGGATGCCCTGCAGCGCAGGAACCAAGATATCCTCGAGCTCGAAAAGAAGAATTCGGAGCTGCAGCGAGAGCTGCAAGCCGAGCGGGAAAAGACACGAACAGGCCGAGGCGACCGTGGAGGCGAGGGTGGGCTGACAAGAGCCGCTGCAATCAAGCTAGAGCGCGAGTTTCTTTCACAAGAGATGATTCTGAAGGGCTTGCAGAGGGACAACGAGGACAAGACGATAGAGGTCGAGGGCCTGCGCCGCAGAATGAAAGTCATGTCTGACTTCCTCGCAAAGCAGTACGGCGAAGACGACTGGGAAGCCGTGGTTCACGGCTCTGTCGCTGCTGTCCCACTCAACCCTGTCAAAGAAGCCCCCTCGAGTCCCGAGAAGGAGCCTCGCGAATTCAGTGCCGTCGCTCGAGTCCTAAGTGCGGTGCCGGGTCGCAACGCAAGCCCGAGAGCCCAGAACAAGGGTCGCTTCGCTCCTACGCTAGGCAGTGATGCTGAAATCAACCCTTTCTCGCCTTCCAAGATGAGCCCGAGCAAAACCATGACGGCCATCAACAACGACGATGTTGTGATCCCGGCCTTGGCTCGCATGCAGACACCACTTGCAAGCCCGACAAAGATGTACGCTTCCGCTACAGCTGGTCGAAGCTCTCTTGGCAACGAGTTCACCGTGGCACATAATGACGAGAGCTTCGAGGCGGAAACCGACGAGGTTGAGGCTGCACTTCCGACAACGGAGAGAGCCACTGGGTCACTAGACGCTGGCCACCACGCATCGAAGCAGGCAGCCACAGCGGCCGTGTCTGGCGTACATGCCCCAGGTCCGACGGCTCTCAACTTTGACCCAGAGATGTTGATGGCCTCGATCGAAAGTGTACGCTTATTGATTCAGGGCTTCGAGCGCAACAACGCCATGCGCCGCGCAGAACTGCAGGACACCATCGAGAGGGCGGTCGAGGCCGAAAGACGGGCCGAGAAGCTCAAGGCCGATGCTGCATCCGCCGCGCTTGCTCCTGTTGCCACTACTGCGACTAGCTAGGTGCTTACCTCCATAGTGTGCGCATAGCCATGCGGACTTATCTTCTCTGTAGCTGATCGGCGCCATTTTTTTTTATCACGCGCAGCAATTATGATACCCTTGTTGTATTGAGCTAGTGCATCCATGGCCTGTGGTGGGTGAGCATATATTCGGTCCTGAACGAGCATTGAACGATTGAAAGTTACACTTTATATATGCAAATCATCTTGATGAGAAGCATCGAAGGCAAGATGGCCGAGTGGTCTAAGGCGTAGCATTAAGGAAGATATCTCGAGCATTCGAGGAAACCTGCTATCTTCGGGCGTGGGTTCGAATCCCACTCTTGTCACATTATTTTTGTTTTTTTTTGCTCGATTTTACTGATCCTTTTGGAGTGAGTATGAAAACACGGTCTTTCGCTTCTTCTATAGCACAGCGATTTCGTCGTCGCCATGGAAAGATGTCTTGCCAATTCACCGAGAAGCTATTCATGGATAGAGTCACACGACGGGCGCCTTCGGGCGAGGGTACTGCCCTATCGGATAACTCAAGTTTCGAATAGGGACTCGCCCCAACAACGTGCACGAATAGCAACGGGCTGACGAAAATTGGCTTGATTGTGCTTGGGTCGATTGCTGAGTGAGGATACAAGTACAGGATATGCTACGGACACAAGTGGGAATGGTGTGGCAGGTTTACAGGACGTGCCGAGGCGACTGATGCTTGGAGGCAGTTGAAGATGTCTACGGCTTACGTGTGGACTCGGCAATTCGGCGGTCCTCGTCCTGCTGCTCCTTGATGCGACGTTTAGCAAGCATGTCGCCGATGACGGATCGATAGTAGGTGCCATCGAAGCCGTGTTGGTCCATTCTCGGATAGTTGGGCAATCCAACCTTGCCCTGCCGCGAGACACCGCCGTCCGAGGAAGCCCCGAGGAAGACGTATGGTCGCAGCTGTTGGTAGACCGTTGTCAAAACGTTAACACAGTCGGAAAGGTCAGCATGAGATATTGACGTGGGGCAAGTATGAATTTTTGAGCTGCACCTTGCTTGCGATGAAGCGTCTGTCCATAGCATCTCTTAGATTACCTACCTTTGTCTCAGCAAGTCCTGGCGGAACAACATAGCTCGGAAGTCTCGCCTCATCGATACGCTTGGTCTTGAGGTGCCAGTACCTGCCGTTGCCGTTCTTGTCAACGAGCTGTCTGCCCTGTGGGTCAGCAGTGGCAATGCGTTTCCTGCGCATGATGTTACCGGTTCGGGTACCTTTGTAGAAGTCCTTGTTGGCCTTTTTGGAGTTGAGCGGGAGTCGGCTCGCTTTGGAGCACAGCGTCTGTGTTGGCTTCAGCATGATTGCGATCGTATGGCGACTAGCCGCGCACCCTCAGAATAGTGATAGAAATGGTGTACGTTCAGAGACGAGTCCGAACTGAGCTGCTCGATACCGTTGATACTGGTCAACCACAAAAATGTCGAAAACGGCGAGAAGACTCGTGGATTATCCGATCCACTCGGAACCGGCCGTGCTCACATTGAGCCACCAGCATGCCGGCGTCGGACGACCAGCTTTCGCGCGGCTGAGACGACAATCGGCTCGGCCTAACACTGAATACAGCTCTAGCAGGTCGCGAGCTGCATCCTGGCGTCAGGGTGCGAAGCTGCCAGCTTCTCTACTGTGCTATGCTGTGACACTCTGGTTGCGACTCGCTCTGCCTGTCCCGCCAACGAGCTTTCGGGTTGCTCTCTGCTCTTCGGAATAGACTCCACACAACAATACTGCCTCGTCCTTTTAGACGGCAAGCTACCCCGTAGCGGCCACAATGCTGCAGGTCTTTAGATAGTTCAACTCATGCTGGAAGAGACAGAGAGCGAGCCAGCGTCAAGGCGGCTGCGAATGGACGGGCACAGCTGCTGGGGGTGTGACACAGTAGTACGCGTGATGCGTTTGAAGTGGGGAGTTACAGCGGCTCAGGCGAAAAATTTTTGTGATGGGAAGGGCGAAATTCCACATTTTTTTCAGCGTTGGCGACGGTTGGCACTTCGCCAGTCAAATTGACCGAATTTACGACGCTTCCAAAAAATTCTCAAAGCTGCGTTTTCTATTCGCGCTTTGATGATGTTTGACGTGGGGCCTGCTGAGCTGCCGAGGCAAAGGACGGCGGCGCTGAGCACCTGACGCACCTTGACGCCGTGCGACGGTACGAAGAGCCGCAGACAAAATTAACAGCGTCGGTGGCCCCTTCTCGCTCTGTCGCTCAACATCGATAGGCACCAAAGAGGCACATTAGCAGCACGTTCAACAGGACTACAGTACTGTACGTTATACTGTACAGTACCGTACAACCCCGAGCTGCGGCCAGGATCCATTCGACGCTCAAGGACCTTGCATCTCTTGCCTCCACGCTCAGAACGTCCATCCTTCCCATCACCTGCACCCTTTCACCGCACTTTTGTTCGTCCTCCTGTTGCAGCTTGGTCATTTTTCGACTTGCTGCTTCTCTGACGACGTTTCTGTCTCTTCTTTCTGGACAAGCAGGCTTGCCTTTGTTTCGCCTACTTCCAGAAGAGCTGGCTCACACCCGTCCATCTTCTTGCGACGCTCTTGAGCCCCATTGACCATCCTAGGTTCATACAGCTTCCTTGCTCCACATTTTTAGCGACACTAGCCCAGCATGCCGGTTTCCGCTTCCAAGGCCAAGCGTCAGGCCGAGAAGGCTGCCAAGGCCGCCTCCAAGGGCAGCTCCAAGGGCTCGTCCAAGTCATCGGGCACCAACGGCACCTCCGAGACCCCCATGACCAACGCGTCTGCCAACACCTCAGTCGAGGAGCTCGACATGAAGAAGCTCGCCATCGCCACCGAACGAAACGCTTCCGGTGTGCTCACCTCGGACAAGCAGAGCCGAGACATTCACATCAGCAACTTCACCATGTCCTTCCACGGCCGACTCTTGATTGACACTGCTGAGATTGCGCTCAACTACGGTCAGCGATATGGTCTTCTTGGCGAGAATGGCTGTGGTAAGACCACCTTCTTGCAGGCTCTTGCCGGCCGAGACGTCGAGATCCCGGACCACATCGACATCCACCTTGTCACTGGTGAGGCTGAGCCTTCGGACGTCAACGCCGTCGAGTACATCGTCGCCTCTGCCCGCGAGAAGGTCGCCAAGATTGAGAAGCAGATTGAGGAGATGTCGATCGCCGATGAGGTCGACGAGGTTGGTCTCGAGATGAAGTACGAGGAGCTCGAGGAGCTCGATCCCAACACCTTCGAGACCAAGGCCGGTATGATTCTTCATGGTCTCGGTTTCTCGCAGGAGATGATGAAGAAGCCCACCAAGGACATGTCTGGTGGTTGGCGAATGCGCGTGACCCTCGCCAAGGCGCTCTTCATCAAGCCTCACCTGCTCTTGCTCGACGAGCCCACCAACCACTTGGACCTCGAGGCTGTCGTGTGGCTCGAGGCCTACCTCAGCACCTACAACCACATTCTCGTGCTCACTTCGCACTCGGCTGATTTCATGGACTCAATCTGCACCAACATTCTTGACCTCACCCCCCAGAAGAAGTTCCTGACTTACGGTGGTAACTTCTCGACCTACGTCCGTACCAAGCTCGAGAACGAGACCAACCAGATGAAGGCCTATGCCAAGCAGCAGGAGGAGATTGCACACATCAAGAAGTTCATTGCCTCGGCCGGTACCTACGCCAACTTGGTCAAGCAGGCCAAGTCCAAGCAGAAGATCATCGACAAGATGGAGGCTGCAGGCCTTATCGAGCCCGTATTCGTCCCACGCCCGCTCCGATTCAACTTTGAGGACATCCGCAAGCTCCCGCCGCCCATCATTGCCTTCAACGACGTCGCATTCTCGTACAACGGCAAGAAGGAGGACTACCTTTACAAGGACCTTAGCTTCGGTATTGACATGGACTCGCGTGTTGCCATCGTCGGTCAGAACGGTACCGGAAAGTCGACGCTGCTCAACCTCATCACTGGTGCTCTCCAGCCCGTCGAAGGCTCTGTTCAGCGCCACGCCGGTCTCAAGCTCGGCAAGTACTCCCAGCACTCGGCAGACCAGCTCCCATACGACAAGTCGCCGCTCGAGTACATGGAGTCCAAGTACAAGGAGAAGTTCCCGGAGAAGGAGCTCCAGTTCTGGCGTGGACAGCTTGGCCGATTCGGTCTCTCGGGTGCCCACCAGACCTCGCCCATCCGCACTCTTTCGGACGGTCTGCGAAACCGCGTCGTCTTCTCGCAGCTTGCCATGGAGCAGCCTCACATTCTCCTGCTCGACGAGCCTACCAACCACTTGGACATGGGCTCCATTGACGCTCTTGCCCTGGCCATTAAGGAATTCGAAGGTGGTGTCGTTATCGTGTCGCACGACTTCCGTCTCATTAGCCAGGTTGCCGAGGAGCTCTGGGAGGTCAAGGACCGCAAGATTGTCAACCTCTCCAAGCAAGACATGTCGATCGTTGACTACAAGAAGCAACTCGCAAAGAACTCGTCCGAGGCCATCGAGCGTGCCTCGAAACTCGCAAAAGGCAAGGCGTAAATCTCTCCTTTGATATCCCCACGCATGCCCTTTTCCGGTTCCTCTCTATATTTTTGTGACTCCTGCCTTCGCTCGCAATTTGCATGTCTTTGCTGCTACCTGTTCACCACTTGTCCTGCATTCTCTGCACTCCGCGCACGCGCCTAATCTTCCCCTTCTCTTTCCTTCTTGTACATGATATGCCAAGTTTTGGCCTCTCTTGCATGCTTTCAAAAACGGTTTACAGACATGACAACGCCTTCGAAGCATGTTGAGGCACGCTTTTGTTGCTTGTGGGGGAATCTCGATGCATCTTGAGAAGTGACTCGCGCCATCTCATCAGTTGCGTACGAATTCGAGACTCATGTAGAGCAGCTCTCGATGGAGTTCTAAGACGTTAAAGACGTTATTGACAGATTTGTCGTCTGGATGGATGCCGAGGTGGGCCAGGAACCGGTACCTGATTTCAGGCATCTCGTAGAAGCGGAGAATCTCGTCGAGAGGCGCAACGTTCCTCAACAACTTATCGCGGTTCTGATATCTGAGATTGTTGGGCTGCAGAAAGCTGGATATCTCGTGTTGAGTGAGCTGATTGACGTGGTCGAAAATCGGTCGCATGCGAACTTCATCGGCAACGCGAAGCGATGAACAGTGTGAGAGCGCCAGATGTCCAGCAAACATCACTCGAAACCACGTTAGCAAACAATCCCTTTTCTACATATATCGAAGCTGAACTTTGCCGCCGACAAGGTCGGCACTGCGATACGGCTCAATCTTGTCATGTGAGTCAACCTACCAAAATGAGGCTTGCTTGAGCGGAGCTGAGGAGAGGAATAGAGCTGTGACATAAAGTCCCCGAACAGCATGGTAGACGGAGGCCGTGCTCCGTTAAGCACGAATCCCACTGCGTGCGGATTGGCCGTCAGGCCGAGTCCTGCCACTTTTAGATTGTAGAATCGGCGATATTGTCTCAACGTCATTGCATTCGCCGCAGTGAACAGAAGAGAAGCCGAGAAAAGCGCAAGGTAGAGTAGCGTTCGCATGCTGATGCTAGTCGTCCATCTGATGCAACACCTGAGTTTCAAGAGGCAAGCTGTCGACTGGACCTTACAAAGATCCAGGGGGCTATAAGAGAAATACATGTGACGCCTCTCAGGTCAGACTCTTGCAACGGACGATAAGGTTACCCCGAGATAAAGTGGCAACGTCGGCCGCGAGGTTGTCCTTCATGTGGTTCCGGTCATCGGAGAGACACCCGAATGCTGACAGATCAAACTGGATGAGACCGTCACTCAGGTACGCATGACAGCATCCACACTCGTCTTGGCGTGCGCCGTGGTTCATTGCGAATGATCGGCCGGACAGATGTTGTAAACATACACATTTGCGAGCGTCTACGACCCAGGGTTAGCTCGGAAAGGCAGTGCAAGTTTGAATTACGTATGCTACGGAGACCGGGGATCACATAAAGATCACCTCACGAAAGGGTCTGCCGGTGGTCTTAAATGGAAAAAAGTCTCCGAGTCCGCTCGGTGATGTGGCGTGATGTAGTATCGGAAACAGTAGTCTGAAGGATTAATTAGACCCGGGTCAATTCACCGCCCTTGTCAACGAGGTCGATGTAGAGTTGCAGGGTTTTGAAAACGTTTTCAGCCGGTCGATCATGAGGGTCGATTCCGGCGTGGAGCATGAGATTCTGTCTAACCCAGAACTTGCTTGCATAGTTTACCATGATGCTTCTGTAGGTCCTTAGGTTTTCCCCCATCACATGGGAGGCGTGCTGGTTCACGATGTTGTCCGGTTGAAGAAAGACAGAGATCTCGTATCGAAGCATCTCGTTCAAGCTTTGCAGATTCGGTTTGATTGTTCCTGAAACACAAGAGCGACAACACCAAATAGATCAAGCGCAACGAGTACAGAAGCAAGTGTGAGTATGAGAGCCCAGAAGCAGAGTTTCCCATCACATCTGGTTGTTTGTGGACAAGTGTCCTGGACTGTAAGCCTTTGAAGATACAGCGACCGTCTTTGCAAATGTCGCTGACTTACTGTACACTTCAAAGTTACCAGAAGCTCCGTGATGTTCTCGTATGAATTGAAGAACGGTCTGGGCATTGGGATGGAGGGCACCATTCAGGACGAGCCCATTATTTTCTAGACCGGCTGCTATACCAAGTGGTACTGTATTTTCATTATAGAATGCTCGATACTCGTCGATAGTGACTGCGAAGACAGCGGCGCAGCACACTGCAAGCAAGACACAGGTACGACGAAGAATATAAAGCATCTGTGTGGTTAAGGGGACTTAGCGTGCTGCCAAACGTTGCAGAAAGGGCTCCAGGAGAGTGTTGCGAAAAAGGCTACGAACATCGAGGTCTTTAAAGCGGCGCGGGCGACAGAGTTGGATTTAATCTGGTCACTTTCGAGACGGAGGGAAGCCGTGTGAGGACCGTAAAGAGATTCGAGCCCCTTGCTCTGGCTGATCCGCGTGACAGCCAGCGTACGAGGCTGTCTGAAAGGACATGTAATGACTCCCGCGAGTCATTGGGTGGTTGTTGCTTTTGGCGTCAGGCTCTAGTCGGCCAAAGGCGTAGCAACATGGGCCATTCGGTGGATGACTTGCGGCTCAGTCCAGGTACAGTATGATTCTGACGAGTTGCGGCACTGCATTCTCGCTTCAGAGATTTGTTGGAGCATTGTTGGAAACCGCGGCACCTCTCTTCTGCAGCCGCACAAGACGCCGATGCCTCATAAGAAGGATGTCCCGTCCCGTCATCCGGAGCGTGAGAAGCTATGGCGTCAAAATGGGAGGTGAGAACAAGGCAAGAACGCACGTCGTGCAGAGCTCATGGAGAGACAAAGTTAGGTTAAGTTCGGAGCAGCTAGTATACAGATTGCAGGACACTGGAAGGATGACGGGCCTGGTAGAGCGGGCGCAGGCTTGCAGAGACGGAAGAGTGCTGAGAGTGCTGTAGAGAATGAAAGTGGGCTCAATGGAGGGCAGGACATCGGACTTGATGGCGTCGCCGTTGGTGACTCATTAGACGTCGGTGGCGGCGCCCGTGTGACCGTGTGAAGAGTCCGCTAGCGCTGTCCGATACATTCGGGGCCGAGCAGGCCCATGTCGACCCACTTTTCGATAAGATCACACACGCCTGGATAAGGTTGGCCGACAAAGTTGCTGTTGGACGAGGATGTGGACTGAGAGGCGCCGGACAGCTTAAAGTCACGGAAGTCGAATAGCCGGTTCTCTGTTCCGAATGCGATGAAATGGGCAAAGAGCGAGTTGAAGTGACCTTCGCAGCAGAGATGCAGCAGATACGGAAATTGGGCGTGATAGATGTGCGCAAAGACACGCAAGAGCTGCTTGTAGATGTGCTTGCACGTTGTCAAGAAAGTTGGGGGAAAGTCGCGCGACGCCTTCGTCGGAAACGTCGCCTCGTCCGACAGCAGCCCTCCGACCCAGGTCATCACGTAGTCGATGTATTGCGGCGCAGGCAGCTTGACCTGCTTTCGATTCTGGTCGATCCAGGTGTAGTCGAGGCCTGCACCTGCCGACATGGTCGGATTTGCCGCGACGGTGCAGAACTCGGTCAAGACGCCGTAGAACTGATTGAGGTTGTTGAAGAAGTCGAAAAGGTTGACGGCTACCCACTCCTTGGGGTCAACATACTTCGGGACGCTGCTGATGGTCTTGAGGCTTCCCTTGACAAGACTCGCACCCACGAAGGGCTGGCAGAGATAGAGCGGCTTGCCGTTGGATCCAAGACTCAGGTGCGAAGTAGATGATGGCGATGTAGGAGATCGAGGATAGCCACCCGCACCGCTACCAAACTGCCCTGGCTCAAAGGTTGGCATTGAAGGATGCGTCGGCGACTTCTTTGGTCTTGAAGATCGACCCATGGATCGCCCGATGCTGTTGAAGAACGACATCGTGCAAATTTCCAGGTACGAGACAGAGTGCCTTGCAACGACGCGATTGGTACGAGAGCTTTCAGCAAGCTGTACCGGGTGTGTGCAGAATTGAAGCACGCAGGCGACAGCGAATGTGAATGCTTGTCCTAGCGATTTGAGTCACACGGACTGAAGAGGCGAGGGCGCCGATGAGACTGCGCAGACGCTTTTGACGCTGATGTAGAGCCGAGTGGTAAAGCCGATTAGAGATACTGTACCGAGGCTGTCTGTGACGACGATGACGAGGACAAGGATGATGTTGGTGTTGACGATGATGGTAATTTGAGGTGTTGCATGCAATGGTTGTTCAAGCACGGTCAGTGTGTGAAGAAGAAAGGGGTCGTCCAACGCAGCAGGTGTGCAAACCAGCTTGGCGACCCGACCAGGAAAAGTGCGCAGATAGGCGTGCAGGTGATTGTCTGGGGACCAATTCCAGCGGTGATGGAAATTGTAGGCGTGTGTCGGCGTGTCCGCGTGTGTCTGTCCGACTGCTCGCTGGCCACAGCTGCGACTTGAAGAGTTGGCAAACAAGTGTTGCTCTCGACAGGGCGCATCGGCCACTCGACAAGACCGAAAAGTCGAGCAGCTATGGACTGCATCAGTGTCCTTGCTTGGTGACAGGGCTAAGTCGGCACCTACCGAACCGAGCCACTCTGCAGCCAGTCGCACAGCGCGCCAGCCCTGCGACACGCCTGGTTCACACTCGAAATAAACAAAGCACACTTCTGCAGTCCAGTGCTGCAAGTCTTGCGCCAAAAGTTTCCAGCCATGCGCACCCATACCCGAACCAACAGACTGAGGGCGTGGCCAGCCAACGTCTTCTCATCAGGGTGCCACTCGGCTGGAAAGAAACGAGCAGTAATGCTGATGCTCACCACTACATACTGTAGCACCTTTCTAGATTCGGAAGAAGCACGCACTGCATCTGTTTCCGCCGGGTCGGTGCGCTACCGTACCATGGCACCCGACTGGGATTCACACCAAGCAGCAAAGGGTTCTTTCTTAGCTTTTTAGCACAGTGACGGTGCCCGACCCTGACCCTAGGCTTCAGCTTGTAAGATTGCATGATTTCTCGGGCGAAGCACAGTCGGCGCGCCCCATTCACGTCGCACAGGATACTGTTGTGACAATTGTTGACTCGGTCAAGTCGTGAAGCGTTCATGGATACAAATACATGGCAGGGGCTGGCATAGGGAAGGAATGCGAACAGCAAAGGTATCGAGGGTAGGTAACCGCTCATCTTCGAGAGATACCATTCACATGGCCGTTGGCCTGGGCGGCCGCAACCACGGGCGACCCGATGCCCACTGGCGTGTCCATCTCCGTGTCGCTTAGCGGTGTAGCATCTCCAGGCAGGTTGTTGCGAGCGGATCTGGTAACGATGCCCGGAAAGCGCGGATGGCGATGTACGTGCGCGTGGTGGTGATCTTCGTCATCTTCATCGTCGTCAAGTTGCAAATCTGTGAGCACCGGCTTGGCAGCCCTTGCCGCGAAAAAGGTTCGCTTCGCTCGTCCTTTGCCCTTGCCCTGCCCCAGCCCGTTCTGGCCAATGTACTTGAGTCCAAGATCGTGCTCAAACGGTCGGATAGGATCCATGATGCCTGGACGCTTCTTGCCAGTCGAGGCATGTGATGACCTTCGACTGGTGTCGCGTTGCCACGCTGCTGCTGCTCCTTCGCCATCCGAGTCCTCATCGCCCGACAGCTCATCGCCCCACTTTTGCGTGTGCGAGTCGCGGAGGTGTTGGGTAATACGCTCGTCCAGCTCCGAGTCCTCGTCCTCCGAGATCTCCACGTCTGCCGGGTTGAGCGAATTCCTCGGTACTTCCTGCACTTGGACGCTCGGTGCTCCAGGCAGGTTGCGCAAATTGTCGATGATTTTGGTGCGCAGATTTTCGAGATACTCGCGCGAGTTGAGGTTGTCCATCGATGTCTGTGGCACCTCGAGCTTGTACTCGGGACCAAAGTATTGGATGTAGTCGTTGAATGGCAGATCCTCGTCGAGCTTTTGCCCCACCAGCAGGCCCGTCTCGTACGTCCAAGTTCGAGCTACGTTTCGCACAGTGTATCCTCCGCCGCCGAGGCAGATCAGCGGTACGTCGTAGGTCTGCATGAATGAGACGCAGTCGGCATGCCCACGCATGGAAAGATTGAAGCAGCCGAGCTTGTCGCCAGCGAGAGAGTCGGCTCCGCACTGGAGCACCACTGCACCGGGCCGGTACCACTCCATGATATGGCTGATGACGGGCCGGAAGATGTTTCCGAATTCGAGATCGCCGATGCCATCCCGAAGCGGTACGTTGACACTGTAGTTCTTGCCCTTCTTCATTCCGATATCGCGAACATCACCGGTGCCAGGGAAAAAGTCGCCGAACTTGTGAAAAGAGGCGGTCATGACACGATCCGTGGTGTAGAAGGCCTCCTCAACGCCGTCGCCATGGTGAATGTCGATGTCGATGTAGAGTACGCGAAGATGGGTGCGAAGCAGCTCCAGAATGGCAAGCACGATGTCGTTGACGTAGCAGAAGCCACTGGCCTCTCGCTTCTTGGCATGATGCAGGCCACCGGCCCAGTTGACTGCAACGTCAGACTCTCCCGAGTTGAGCCGGCTCGCTGCGGCAAGGGATCCACCCGCCGAGATCGAGCAGAACTCGAAAAGACCATCGAAAGCGGGACAGTCCTCACCCATCAGGTAGCGTGTGCCCTCGCTGGTCATCTCATGCACCGTCTCGGGTGTAACGCGGTGGAGAAAGTCAATGTACTCGTCCGTGTGAAATCTGGTCATCTGGTCGCGCGTAGCCCGCTTAGGTCGGAGGATGTCCATCTTTTTGTGAAGGCCGTAGTTGGTGACCAGATTGTGTGTCATCCGCATACGATGCGGCTTCATCGGGTGACCGAGACCATAGCTGAAGTTACCCACATCGTGGTCGTAGTAGTAGGCCACCCTCCGCCGCGGCGTGCGGAAGACGGGTGCTGGTTCCATGATCCTGGACACTCGCTCACCGTGTCTTGTGGTGGTGGTGGTGGTGGTCGGTGGTGATTGCCAGATGATGTTTGTCGCTTTCGAGATTACCGACTTCGAGGCTTGCTGTACAGGGAGTCCAGAGCGTCGTTGCTGTACCAACAAGGAGAGACGGATCGCAGAAGGCTGAGAACGATAAGGTTGCGTTCCGTTCAGAAGGACTGGCACGTCGAACGGATGGCTGGTGGACGACGCAGGAAATGGTGCGGAAGTCGGGAAAGGCGAGGGTCAAGGGAGGTGGGGATGCTCGGACAAGCCAACGAAAGAGCCGACCGACAGACGAACCCTTGCTCGCATCCGTGCATTCACCAAGATCTACCACAGCGGCACGTCTGCGCCGATTCAACCTGGCGCAAATCCCGATTTCTAAGAAGGCCACAGCAACGCGTCGATCCACCGCCAGTACAGTACTGCACGGTAGCGGTCGCCAAGGCTGGAATTTTTGACAAAAGGAACAGGCCAACACAAGGCAAGCAACTCCCTTTTCAGTCGCCGAGATGTTAGCTGCAGCCAACGCTCTGTGATGAAGCGCGAAATTGCTTCTGTAGGGTGATCCGACCATCCAGAGTATCCTCCGAATGTCACACTCTTCACACTGGCCTCCTTCACTCCCACCTCTTGTCTTCGAAGCGAGCGCCTGGCACCAGACCGAGCGGTGCTCCAAAAGACAAAGCATTGGTATCGGCATCCTTTCCGGTATCTAGAACATCGCTCATCATGCCGGCCGATGTGGCATCAGCAACACCGGCCGAGGGCCACATCGCCAACGAGGCAGCCCTTTCAGCGACTCAGAAGCTGCAGCTGGAGGAGGAGGCGACAGTCATTGCTGGTGACATCATGCCTTGGTTCATGCAGTCGGCTTCAGCCGAAGACATCTGGTCCCCGCAGCGGTCCACCTTCGTGTCGGACAGACGCTCAGCCGTGTATGGCAAACGACTCTTCTTTGACGAGCTGCTCTCCCTGGCCGCCGTGGACTCGTCGCTGTACCCACCTCGATCGTCTGAGCAACTCTCGACCCTGCTTCGAGCCATATTTGGCGCAACGAATCTGGACTATCTGAAGCAGCTCTCGCTCGTCTACTACCTTGTCCTGGATCTCGACCATCATCTCGTCCAGCAGCAGGCAGATGCGATGACAGAAGACGCAGTTTCAATCTCATCCAAGGCACAACAATTCGCCAGCACCTTTGTTGTTCTGCCTCAGTTCTGCGAGGCTATGCGGGGCTACTGGCTGCTTGACAACGACCGCTACGAGGATGCCGTGCCGCTGCTGTCGATAGCTGACTTTATTCCAAAGATCGTTCGGACCCTGTCGACGCCATCCTCGGCCAGTGACACCCGCTCTGATGTCGCTCGATCAAAGCTGCTGCTGCGCTTCTTGCGCACCTCGACTTATCCCACATCATCGGTACCTGGAAGCGAGGAGCATTTGCAAGAAATTGAACTTCAGATCACGGCGACTTGCTTCGTATCCGGTCCTACACGAGCCCTGGCCGAGATCCGCGCTCTCACCGCTCCCATTCGGGACGACGAGATACAACGGGTCTCCATTCGTGCCCGGCTGATCTTCAAAGTTCTCGAACACTGCTTCGCTCCGCCCCGCTCAGCTGCTATCCAAAACCTGCTGGCGTGCAGTCTGGATCCCGAAGAAGAGGTTGCACTTGAGAGCTTTGTTCTCTCACCCCCACCAGCCATGACAGCTACTTGGAGCTACGTGGCGGCGGATGCACTGATCATCCGCTACATCAACCAGGGCCGCTACATGGACGCCGTCGGGCTCGACCGCCGCCTTGGACCCGATGTTAGTCAGGGTCACTCCTCAGCCAAGAGTGCACACGAGCGCAGCAAGATGATGGAGCAGCGCAAGCGTATGATCACCGGTGCTCGAGAGATCCTGCCCGAGGTGCAAAAAGAGCTTTTGCGGATCGAAGAGTCGGTCGAGCTGAGCAACGGCGGCAGCAACGCTCAACAGACAGATAACTTTACTGCAGCAACGACAAGAGATGACAAGGCTGCGCCCGCATCGCCATACCCAACACTTTTCACTCCCCTTAGCGCTTCGCCTGCCACTCGACGATCGGCGACGCAGACGCCGACGACACAAGCCGCCATTCTGTCTGCTGTGGTGAGGGCTTCGGCATCGCCTTCGACCGGCGGCACACCTTCAAAGGCTGCGACAGCCGCATCGACCGCTTCACTTGCCACACTGAACGTTCTTGGCACTCCCACCAGCTCTTCAAAACAGCAACCTATCGCCATGATTGGATTTCTGACCAGACACTCGCTCGACCGGCGTGCGACCTCGCCGTCACAGTGCTCGGCCGCCGACGCGGAAGGCGAGGCGATGGAGGACATTGAAGGGAGTGGCGTTCTCGTGCCGACCGCATCCGAGCTGGCAGCGAGCGATCCGAATTCGCCCAACATTGCTGCCGACAAGCAAGCGCCGTCTGCGTTGAAGTCTGGCTCCGCTGCCTCGCCATGGAGGAACAAGCCGACCCTCACCTCCACCAGTCCGTTCTCCGGCCAGCCCAAGATACCCAAGCTCGCGTTGGGTGGATCAGCTGGCTCGAACTCCTTTTCGCCATACCGCCGCAGTCCGGGGTCGATGCCGGCTACAAACACCTCGCCTTTTGCAGCTGTTGTACCCAACCGATCAATGTCCGATTCTCCTTCGGCAGGAGGCACAAGACGTCTTCCCGGTGTTTTTGGCGTAGTTTCGCAGCAGACTCGCAGAAGCCGTCTCGGCTTCAATGATGCGAACTATCACGATGAGATGGACGACGAGGACCTGGAGGCGGAACAGGATGAGGACACCCGTGATGAGACACTTGACGATGACGATGATGACGGCGCCGAGGATACCTTTATTGCAATCTCTCGGGCCGCGACTGGCGCACAGAAGAGTAGCGGGCGAAAATCGGGTGACATCAGTATAGGACGGCTGATCCCGGGACGTCGTGGTTGGAACGAGGCTAACGGCGACGACGAAGGTGTTGACGAAGACAGCGACAACCAGCTGCTGATTTCATCGCAGCCACCGGCCAAGCGCCGCACTCGGTCCGCCAAGACTAGCAGGTCGGCCGCTGTGACAACTACTCCAGCACGCACGGGCAAGCTGACGCGCTCACAGACGGGAGCACACCTTTCGTCTACCGCACCAGGAACTCCGGGTGGCAAGATGAGCCAGAGCCGCTCCGACGCTGCTCTCACATCGAAGCGATCGACGCGGTCGACTTCTGCGGCCAACCGCAAGCCATTGACTCTCTCCAATCTGGAACAGCACTCGGCCGGAACCGACACGGCGCCCATAGCCCGCCGGACTCGAGCCGCTACTGCCGAGCTCGAGAGCCTGAACGGTGGCACAGACAACGGGGCCGGTGACGATCGGAACGACGCCACAAGCACCATTTACACTATCAGCGAGGCGGGCGATGACGCGCCTACCTCTCAGGCTGCGTCTCCTGTCAAAAGACGGACCACACGCAAGACCACAGCTACTAAAAAAGCCAGTGGTGCCAGTGTAAGACGTAGCAGCCGATTGACCAGCGTGGAACCGGAAACAGCCCCTCCTCCCGAGATGAGCGAGGTTGCTTCGCCCGCCAAGCGGAGGGTCACTTCTGGTCGACGAGCTGCGGCTTCCGCTGCCTCCAAGATGCCCGGCGGACTCGACTAGACTGATAGCCTCAGGTGCATCTTTGCATGCACTCGTGCCCTTTCCTTCAGCCATTCGTGACATGGTTGCAATGCTATCAATGCTATCATGCAAATGACATATCCGTTCCAACGCTCTAGCGGCACTGTGTTGCATGCCTGTGATGACACTAAGTGACGACGTAGGCCTGGTAGATGACGGCTTTGGGACGACGAATGGCGCTAGCGATGATGATCTTGTTGACAATGTCCTGAAGCTGAGTATCCGGACAGTCGGTCTCGAGGATCAGCTTGAGACGGAAATAGTATCGCGAGGGTTCGACGTCCTTTCCGGCCAAAATGGCAGCTTTGGCTTCTGGGTCGTTGTAGGACTCGGGCACGAGCCGAAGACCCGAAGACTGGAAGTACATGTTGTCTGCAGTACGGACCAGCAAATGCACCACAGTGCTCTCGTGGGCCAAGTCAGCCTTTGAACTGTTTCGCAATATCTGATCAGTAGACTCGGGGCGAATGCTTACGACCAGATTTCAGCTTGAAGTAGTATCTTGCGTCGAGACGCGTCTTGCCGTACTGATCGGTGCGGAAGTAGTCGCTGCCTCCAGGCATGAGTTGAGCGCCATCGAGAGCAGGACACTTGTCCGACTCGATAGCACCACGGCCGATCGGTACGATCTTGCGAAATCCTTCTCCAGAGTCTCCGACCGGCTCGGCGGCTTCGACCTCGCACCAAACCTTGAACATGGGCTGAAGAGCCGGGACAATTGGCTCGAAGCCTCCGCTAGTGTATGCTTCCGACATGTTTTGGTTCCCGAATATAGCGTTGATCGAGGGCTTCTGCTCCCAACAGTCGGAGAGCGAACTAAGTCGCAAATTGGAGCATCTGGTGCGGTACTTGTATGCTCCTCAAAACACGCCCAACACGCAGCAATCCCGGCGGCACCTCCACTCGTCGGCAATTTTGTTCGCCGGATGTCGCGGCGACTTTTGACCTTAGCGTTCATCCGACTCGGGCGAAATGTACGATTCGTATCCCACTCGGCCCTCTTCTCAATCGCCGCGGACCATGCAGAAATGTTTCTCATAGAGCCCGAGCACGAGATGGTATTCTGAAAGTAAGAGGGTATGCTACACACAATTCTCCGAGGAATCGAGACCGTAAGGACGAGGAAAATCAAGTATCAGGCAACGCCTGCTTTGAGAGCTTTGCCGGCTTCCACCTTTTCGCTGTCCTTTTTGACTTTACCAGCAATCACCATTGCTTCGCCCTTGACTTTGTTCTTGAGCTTCGTGCCAAGACCGCCGCTCGTGTTGCCTCCATCTTGGCCGGCATCGCCGTCGTCTTGATCCGCGTTGCTGCTACCATCATTCTGGCCTTCGACCACTGCATCCGCGTTTCCGTGTTGCTTTTCGCCTTGATCGTCGAATTGCATTTTGCCCTCAGCAGGCTTGCTGGTTGGCTGATCTCTGGCTGCGTCAGCCGTCGGACAAGGCTGGTCGGAAAAGTCCTGTCCTACCGCAGCGGACTTGTCCTTTCTGTTCGAGGTCTCCTTCTCGATCGCCTCTTTCACGTCGTCGTCGGGCGACACAGTGGTTCCGGCTCCAGCAGTGGTCGAGATGCCACTCTCAGTGCCGATCTGGGACTGCGCCTTGTCGACCCGGTCTGAGTCAGATGGACCCTTCTCCCTTTCGCTGTCGTGGTTGTCACGCTCTGGCACATCGTTGCTTTCAGGATTGTTGGAGCCCTCTGCCTCTTCGGTGCTGCCTTGGTGCTGCGAGGTGTTCTTGTCGATTTTCGAGGCCTGAATGTCTCCATCCGATCGATTGGATCCGGTCACGCTACCTGCAAGGCCTGCGGCGCTATTGTAGGTGGCACTTGCGCCACTGGCAACCGTGTTGTATGCATACGACGCTCCACTCGCGATACCTGCTGTAATGCCGCTCAGGTAGCCTTGTGTGCTCTGGGCGTTCTCTGCCTCGGTGTTGTCAGTGGCAGAAGAGGGCTGCTTGTTTTCTCGTGTGGATTCGACAGCATCATCACGGGCCGAATCTGACTGCTCAGTCGGGTATGGCGGGACTTGATCTACTGCGACAGACATGGTTGAGTATCTTTGGGCGAGAAAGGTCGGTCGTGGTGGTTGTGATGGGAATGGTGGTGCTGGAGCTACGCCGAAAGTGACCAGAGCCTTTTGTCACGTCCACGATCCTTTCCTTACCCACAGAGAATCTGCAACGGTGCGCTCCAATCTCAGGACAAAAGCGCCATTCAGAGGCGTGTTCGCGGCATCACATGCCGTCACGCAGCAGGCGAAGCCTTTCTCCCGAATCACAAGGAGGCGCAGCAGGCATAAGCACCGTGCTCGAATGCCCGATGTTCTAATCTGGTTTGTGCAAGAAGATACTATGGCCGGCTGGCAGCTATGCCCCGAGGCCAATCAAAACCTCTATCTCGCCTGATTTCTACAGTTAAGCGTGCACACGCCACGGCGCCGTAGCCGAGGTGAATACGGAAGCGGTGTTCGGATGGTTGTCAAGCAAGCCGGTAAGGGGAACGAGCACCGCATCACAGGTCCCAGGGAAGCCCAGGTGCACCGAGAGCACGCAGCCGCTGTGAGAGAGAAGAATGTCATCCGTGTTGCATTGCAGGCCAGAGTTGGGATGGCTTGGTCTCAGGCGCTGTCTTGCAATTAGAGGATGCATGCATGGCCATGTGCAAGCGTGGGCGCCAGGGAAGCGGTGCAAGCTAGCAAACAGCCGAACGGAGGTCGACGCGAGCTACGTAAGACGGGCCTAGCCTGTTCTGTCAATCTCGACCTACCACGCGGCGATTCTGGCTGGCCAGCTTAGGTGCCAGCCATAACAGGTAAGGAATTGCACCCAGCACGGGCAAGTCTGTTGCGTGTAGAGGAGTGTGACAGAAGTGATAGGCGGCTTGCTGAATGACCCCAACAATGCGACTGCTAGAGATACACACGTCGTTGGGCTTTGATGTGTTCAGTTGCCGCGTTCCGGAAGATTTCCAACGGAGGGAAACAAGCTAATCGTCAATGCAATAATAATAATAATAATAATAATAATAATAATAATAATAATAATAATAATAATAATAATAATAA
>KZ819188.1:2636636-2796222 GCA_003144125.1 Testicularia cyperi
ATAATAATAATAATAATAATAATAATAATAATAATAATAATAATAATAATAATAATAATAATAATAATAATAATAATAATAATAATAATAATAATGCTTCCGTGACATCACTTCTTGCATCGGCTGCAGCACTGTACTGTGGATATCGTCCTCCGACGCTCTGGGGAAAGAGAGAGGCTGACTGACCATTGGCACGGGACCGCCTCACGCTGACCCTTTCCGCCGTCTCAACCACTGTTCAGATCTTGTGAGGTTGACGGACGGCTTCATCAAAGCATCGGCTATATCAGCTTCCCGATTTCATTTTTTTCTTAGCAAGGTTGCCTCTTGACCAAAGCATGCAAGACGTAATGTAGGTACTGTCCGTCTGAATAATGAGCACATGGACCCGCATGAGCTTGCTGGACTTTTTTAAGGTGCAAACGGTACGAATATAGCGATGCAGCGTAGTTTCTCCACAAGAGCACGTTGATCCAACATTAATTGTTGAGATACCACACCTGCCGCAATTCAGTGAGGCGCGTCAGTCCACTCACAAGCCCTTGGACCGTGCCTGCCACCGTCGTCTTCACCGCCAAAATGGCGGGGCCACCACGCAGCGACTGGCGTAAACAGGCAGAGGCAAAGATCAAACGAACAAGTCTGGGAGCGAGAACTGCAGCTACTGTACGGTACAGTATCAGTATCACGCACCGGTCGCTCGCTCACGGTGGAAGTGCAGCTGATCTTTTTGGATTGAGCCCTAAGTCAAAATCGGGATTGCCCACTCAACCTCGATACAGTACTGCTACAGTACTGGATCGGTCAAGCACGCCTGATCAGTCGGCTGCACCGGGTTGCTGTATGCTGCTTGCTGAACCCTTCTTTCGCATCCCATTCAGCAGCGATACAGTACATCGGAAAGTCGTCGCAGACACTAGCTCTGGTCTTTCTCTATCTTCACCTCCCCATACCGGTCCCGCCCTGTCGCTGTCGCTCCTCGCTACGTTCGTTCAAGCAATTACGAAATCTGCAACTCTGCACCTGGTTCGGAGTCATCACAAGCTCGAGATTGTGCGAAGACTTGATCCCAACGACTCCTCTCTTTGCCCGCCTTAGTACCAGCCAGATCATCGTTCATCAGTCGTCATCTTGGAAGTTTCGCCATCCTTGCATTCATTTAGATCTTAGCCAGCTTTTTTGGCCCACCTCTGGTCCTTCCAGAATCGACATTACGATTACAAGTAATTTTTAGACGACAAAGCGCCTCTCGATACCGCGCCTAACCAGCCTCAAAGCGTAAGCAGCGAGTCGTGCACGGCACTCTGAGCCTTGTTTCCCGGCAATTTCTTGCAATCGCAATCGACTCGAACGCTAAGTACGCCCGTAACACATCATCCTCGACCGCAATTGATTGTCCGGGACAACCGGCATGGAGGTACCACGATTTCGAACAGCCTCCGGCAGCACCGGACCATCGGGCAGTGTCGATATTCCCGGCTCATCGTCTGTGTCCCACGGCAGTGCCAGAGTATCTGCATCTTCCAGATCTCGGCGCGAACGCGAGCGTAGCGGCAGGCCCAAGGATCGTCACTTTCTGGCGCTCAAGTCGATCCGCGACTTTCTCCGCGGGAGAAGCAGCTACGATGTACTGCCAGTTAGCTTTCGACTCATTGTACTTGACACCAAACTCGTCGTCAAGCCAGCACTCGACGTCATGTGGCAGGCCGGTGTAGTCTCAGCACCTCTCTGGCAATCGACCCCGCATGAACTACTGGGCAATCCACAACGCGAAGAAGACCAGGATCAGCAAGCTGAAAATGACTCTGTGCCGCAGGAGATCCAATCGCCAACGGATATCTCCGAAACTTCTGTAGGAGATGCCGGCGCGGTCAGTCCGAAGCATGCAGCGGATGAGGCAGCCAGAGCCAAGGCCAAGGCTAAAAGCAAAGCCGAGGCAAAAGCACACCAGATGTCGGGGTTCGCAGGCATGCTGACGGTCAACGACATCATCCATTTGATCCAGTATTACTACCATCACTCAAGCTACGACTCAGCGGCGCAAGACGTGGAAAAGTTTCGCCTTGAACGCCTTCGCGACATCGAACAAGCTCTCAATGTTCCGCCTCCGCCGCTTCTCTCGGTCCATCCACTTCGCCCACTTTTTGATGCCTGTCAACTCCTCATCAAGACGCACGCCCGCCGTCTTCCGCTGCTGGACTATGACGAGCAAACAGGAATGGAAACAGTCGTGTCGGTGCTTACACAGTATCGAGTCCTCAAATTTATTGCCATGAACTGCAGAGAGACCTCGGCCCTGTGGAGGAGCTTGCGTCAATTGGGGATCGGTACTTACTGCCACAGCTTCAAGCCGAATAAGGGCAACACCTCGACCGTTTCTTCTCATCGCGGCTCGGATGCAAGCGAGCCCGGCATAGTCAAAACCGATCACGGCCAGATCCTCGGCATGAGCGAGATCGAACCTGATGCACAGACATCGGGCACACCAGCGGTCCCAGATGAGTCACAGACTGGCGATCTGCGTCGGGAATCTGACGCTTCCGTTAGCTCATCGTCGTCGAGCGCTTCGAACTCGCGACCGACATCGGCCACGACCGCCACGACGCCTGGCTCTACACAGCGGAGCCCACAGCCAGAGTCGGATTCCTCGAATCCATATGCACCTCTAGCTACGGCGACGCTGGACACGACCGTCTTCGATGTTGTACACATGTTTTCGGAGCGCGGAATCTCTGCGGTGCCCATCCTGGACGAAGAAGGAAACGTCGTGGACATGTACGAGACCGTCGACGTGATCACACTCGTGCGAACTGGTGCCTACACGGCGCTCGACCTCACGATTCGACAAGCACTGGAAAGACGGCCGCCCGATTTTGGCGGTGTCTGGACATGCTCACCGGACGATTCGTTGGCTTCCATCTTTGCCTTGCTTCGTAAACGCCGTGTTCACCGCCTGTTGGTATTGGAGCCCGAGCCTCTGCCTGCGCACAACAACGAAGCGTTTAAGTCCGACAAGACTGCACCGCTGGAGGATCTGGACAGCTATGTCGATGATCTGGTGGAGGACGAAAAGGCGAGGGAGAGGGAGGAACGCGAGAAATTCATCAATGACCCCCGCGGCCCCCTTGACGATCGGCTAGAGAAGGGCGACCCGGTCCGCAAATCTCGTGGAAGGCTTATTGGAATGGTCTGCCTATCTGACATTTTGCGCTACGTGATTGGCGATCCTTCCCTCGCGTCAGATGATGCCAATACCGGTGCCAGTTCCGCGGCTCTTCGGAGAGAGTCGAGCTCCGCCTCGGCGTCGGCTCGCAGCCGCGGCGCCTCGATCGCCTCATCGTCGGCGTCGAACCCCTCCTCCTCAATCCCTCAGACCATGCAATACAACTCTGCGGATCCCACTTCGCAGTCTCAATCCTCCCAGACACAAGCACAAACAGCCTCCACCACGACAAACCTCGATGCCACGCAAACAATACCGGAGGAAGAAGTCCTCGACACGTCCAAGTAGTCCCGCCGGGTCATTCCTGTCTCCCCTCTGCCCCGTGATGTAGTCGCTGTCGTATCCACCAGGTGCGTGCGATTGCACGTATAGAATCAGGCGGTTTCACCGCAGCTTGGGTTGCATTGCTCGTAATCGCACTTTGTTCCGCCCAACGCATGTTGCCTTCCGGCGGCCATAATCGGTCTTCGGGCGATCAGCCGTGGACCCGCTCTCGCAAGCATTTGGGATCAACGGGCCCGTAGAGCAAGCATCAGACGGGTCAGACAAGGCTGAGACGGGCTGTAGCAAGAAGAGATGCGTTTTTTTCTGGAATACATGCAAAGCCGGGAATGAAGAGATCGACAGGTATGAATACGTGGACATGGATATCGTAACTAGGGCGGTGAGACTGAGGTGGTGAGCTGCAAGGTGAATGAAAGACGATAGACACGAGATGTGTGACAATCATGAAGAAGGTGAAGGAGGCGGCGGTGGTGGTGATGAAGGTGAGGATTCATGCGAACCGCCCCTCTCGCAGTCGGCGAAGGGCTTCACGATCCACGTTGCCGTTCTGGGTCGTGGGCGCCGCCTGAGCAAGGTCTGCGTCCTCGCCTAGGTCCTGCGATGCATCGGGAGTACCGTACTCTTCGACTTCGTCGAGTTCGTCTTCCGCCATCGGTTGACGATCCGAAGATGGAGCGAGATCTGTGGGTTCAATGTCGTGTGGCCTCGGGGGCCCGGCGATGTATTCGCCGGGCATTCCTTCTGGATACCTGCCGGACAGCATCAGCTGGTGAATCTCAGCTGGCGTCAAATCACGCTCGCCAGCCTGGAAACGCTGCTGCAGGACCTGTCGCAGCCGCTGATGATCGGCCACCGTCTGGTCATTCATGATGTCCATGCCCGCTGCGTCGCCCATCATACCGGCTCCTCCCGCCATGTAGTATGGCGGCTGCTGTTGGTGGTAGCCACGGTTCGACCGGCTGTTGCGCGTCACAAACGCCTCGGCATCCCTACCGTCGCCATTGACTGGCCCGAACTCGGCATTGATCTCGTCACCAACGAGAGGCAGTCCGGGATTTCTCTGTTGCTGCGCCTGTGCCAACACTTGGCGATTTTGTGCCTCGGGGCCGGTGGAATTGATGAGCCTTCGGGCATCCTCGGCTGCCCGACGTGCATTGGTTAGACGCTGGATCTGACGCTGCTGTTCGAAGTACATTTGGTCCGCTGCGGACAACTGCAACCTGTGCGGCGCTACGTTGCCCGCACCCATGTGTGCCTGTGTCTGCGGGTGTGGCACAAATTGCGGACCTCGAGGAGGCATACCCGGCCCACCTGCTGCATCGGTCGTGAGGCCGGCAAACGCATCTCGAACTCTAGGCTCGAGCTGGCCGAAGTGCGCGGCAAGCTGTTCATCGGCATAGACACCCTGCAGATACTTGCGCAGGTCGTTGACGCCCTTGCCCGAGTATACGCAAAACGCTTGGCGCTGATGGTCGTTGAAGTCCTTTGGGGGCGGCCGGCACATAACCTGCAGCTCCGGACGTCGGAAAGCTGGTACGCCGGTAAGGCTGAGATGGGTAAGCCGGGTGAGACGCTGAAGAACGCAGAAAATGGCGGGCACAGAGACGTTCTCGCAATAGGACAGGTGAATGCGTTCGAGGGACGTGTATCGATCCACAAGACCATAAATGGCCTGATCAGTAAGGTTGATGACCTTGACGAGTCCAATGCGCCGGAGCTTCGGCATGTTGTGGGCGATCTCAGTCACCGACAGATCTGTCAGGTTTGGACAGCAGGCCACATCGATGTATCGCAAACGGGTGCAGCTGCGGGCGAGATGAGTCACTGCCCGATCGGTGATGTTGGAAACGTGACCGAGATGCAGATAGTGGAGGTTCTTGCCCAGCTTCGAGATGCTGTACAGCGATTCGTCGGTCAGGCGAGTGCACTTGGTCAACAGCAAGTTCTTGAGACGCGGAACGTTGGCTACAATGCCTTCGACTGTGTCGTCCGAAATCGAATTGCAGTTTGTCAGGTCCAGAATGCGGAGGTGATCAAAGAGCCGGCTCTGTGGAGCTTCGAGTGGCATGCTCATGATGGGCGCTGTCATAGTCCTGGTTAGGCTGCCATCGCCAATTCCTTCCAGGCCCTGATTCGGCCCTGGCGAAGTGCCGCGGCTGGTCGGTGCCGAGTCGCTTGCAAAAGCGCTACCAAACGCCGAGCGTGAGGTGCTCGTTTGTGCCGTACCGAGCATTGTAACGCCAGTAGTGCCCCGGGCGGAAGGGAAGGCGTTGTCCGTAAGCTCGCCGCACTGCGCCAGACGCAACTCGCGCATCTGAAAGCTCTTGGTCCAGATCTCGCGCACCGATAGATCGGAAACTTTGGGACAATTGATGAGGTCGACCTCGAGCAGTGCAGGGCAGTGCTGCGTGAGAGCTATCAAGGCTTCGTCGTCGATATTTTCGCAGCCGCACAGCTTGACTCGGCGAAGAAGCCTGCAGCTCTTTGCTAGCTCGACGACGCCCTTGGAGGTGATCTTTTTGCAGCCACTGAGGTTGATACCCTGAATGCGAGGGCCGTTGGCAGCCAAAGTAAGGAGTGTCTCGTCAGTGAGGTTGCCGAGATCCGTGAGGTCGATGGCAACGAGCTGTTTGGTCTCCTGGAAGACCTTGACCAGGGTGCTGTCCGAAATATGGGAGCAGCCTGCCAGAGTGAGACGCTCGAGACGAGTGCATGCGGCCATCATGAGGAAGAGCTGATCCTCGAGCTGATTGGCGAGAACGCTGAAGTTGAGCCGGCGCACGAAGCTGGCGTAAGGAAAGAGCTGGTCGGGTTTGCGAATCACGGCAATCAGTTTGAAAAGTGACGAGATCTTGTAGAGCGTCGGACGATGCCAGAGCAGCTCTACGCCGCAAAGACACCAGGATTTGCAGACCTGTAGACAGGCCAAGAGGTTTGGGGGGAAGAGCACAACGTATTTGAAGATGTGCAGCAGGATCTCGTGTGGCAGATTGGAAGCGGTGTTGTTTTGCAAGATCCAGGTGCCGTTGGATGAGGTCGGGGAGGCGGGTATCAAGGTGCCTCTGCGGGAAAGGCGCGCTGTGGAAAGGTCGTGAATGCTGTCGAGCTCACTGCGATTGCCACTCTTGCCGTTGCGCGACTCGATCTCCTCCACCGAGGCGAGATCGGCAAAGTCCTGTCCTCCACCATCGTCCGACTGAGACGTGCTAGACGGCGAAGGAGGCGGGCGAGGAGCTGACATGCGGGATGTCGAGGCAAAATCTGCTGGAGAGGCTGAACGATCCTCCATTTCGGCATCGACGAGCATCCTACGAGACGATGGCCCGGCGTCAGCAACTGCTGGTGTTGGCCGTGTAGAGTACTGGTTGTCTGGCAGAGAAGGTGAGGGCGAATTTGACCCTCTCGGCGAGGAAGCGACCGTGTTGGACATTGTGACCCGAGCCGTTGCGAAGATGAAAGAGGAAGCGCCTCCGGCGTCGAGTTAGTGCGGTGATTTGCCGCAGGTCGTTGGCAAACTGCCGGAAGGTAAGGTGATGATCAGTGAGAACAGTTATGGGAAATCGCTGCAAGAAGGTGACATAGAGAAAGTGCTCTGAATGCTGAGAATGACGGGAAGCAAAAGCTGGGTCGGTTGCAGTTGGACGTAGAAGCGCCGATACGGATAGTCAAAGTAATCGGTAATCGGTGGAAAAGCAACCTCTGACGCTAAAAAGCAAGGTGCGCGGGATGGTATTGTCGGAAGGGCGGTCGGGGATATGAGATTGCGAAGGCGCTCTTTGCTAGCGGAGCAGGCGGTGACCACGATTGTGAGGGAGGGCTAAGAATGGTCTTGACCAGCGGTGATCGTGGTGACGATGCTCGTATGGATTGTGATTGTTGTCAGAACCGACGAGGACAGAGGCCGCGTGTCGCCTCCAAGTACAGAAGATACCCAGAGTCAAAATGAGAGGATAGGATACTGGCGGTTCCCAAAGGCAGAGGTGTCGATGACAATGACAACACCAGCAACGACGACGACGACGACGACAAGAAGGAAAAAGAAGGCAATGCTATCGGGCAGACAGCAATGTAAGCGGATCACCAAGATCAACTTTGAGACCAGAAGTTGTCGTGATCTGAATTGGGCTGTTGGCTTGTTGCGGTCGGAGCTCAAAAATGGCTTGCTTGGCCGCCTGCCCCTCGCGAGTCGGGTCGGACCACACTGCAGATGCGAGCAAGTGCGTGCAGCCCGTTTGCGCTGATGCCGCCCCCATGGTGCACACCTCTTGCGACCCAACCAACCACATCAGCATTCGCTTGCTCGCCCTCTCAGAGAGATCTTGAACTACGGATGCTGCACTGCACACGAGATGGTCTCCGTCACTTCAACGTCCCCACACTCCTTCGACCCCTTGCCTCTGTCTGTCTGTCAAGAACCCACTGCTTTCCAGGCTCGATGTGTAGTCTCGACAGAGACCTACTACAGTCCGGTTGAGTTTTGACCGTCTCATCACCATCGATCGCTCTGCTAGCTCTCTCATTGATGATGCGAATACGATTACTGTATTTTCAATGACACGTACAGTTTCTTGAAAGTCCGTTCCGCTTCAGACAAATGCAACGAGAACCATTCGCGGGCGCATCAACTCCCCGGTGGTATTAGATCCAGATATGTGTTGCCCTTCCTGTTCCACCTGTCAGGGTGACGCTGTCCGACTCCACTGGTACACACTTGGGCATTCCTGATCGTCTTCTTGGCCATTGCTTTTCGTCGGAACGAACCCGCTCGGCTGCCTGCACGGCTCGTCGCAGCTGGCTGGATCATGCTCCTGGTGACAAGCTCTTGCATGTATCGCCAGACCAGGCGCAGCGGCGGCCTCGTTCAACGACAGACGAGTCTCAAAAACAGCAATGTGAGAGCGATCGGGGCTCGAGCAGAACAGTGCACTAACGCATCGTGCATTTACGAGCCGCCGCAGTGCGGAAAATGCAAGACGCGCGGTCTCGCGTGTAGCGGCCGCGCACCTGCTCAGCAGGCTGACCAGGAGGGAGGCACACGGGCGACGTCAAGATCGGAGGATGAGTCTGCGCGCTGCTGCCTCCTGAGACCGGCCGTGGTACTGCGTCGTTCTAGGTGGCACCCTGCGACGTGCCATCGGTTGCACTTCGGAGCCTCCTTCGCCTTTACTTCGAACCAGCTCGAAGGCTGAGCGGGTTTGTGTCAGAGCGTTAGGCTCGGTCCTCTTGATCTCCACATGCAATGCGGAGTCTCACATTTCAGGCTAAGCGAATGCTGTAGCGCAATATCGTTTCTTACCGGGCGCCATAACAGTGTCGCCGTGTAAGGTTTCACTCTATGCTGCCGAGTAATTTAACAGGGCTCTGGTGCATGATCCTGTTCCGACGTGCCGTATCGATTTCTAAATGTTAGTACGGGCAACGCTGCTGCAAGTCAGAAAGAGTAAGTACTTGGGACGGCTGTAGTGGTCCAACTCAAATTGTTCCAATGCGTCGCGGAGGCGAAGGCCCGCGTCGGCGTGTATGGATGAATGAGCGTGGGAGACCACGCATCCAAGGTCGGCATGCGAACAGTGGCAAAAGGAGGAATTGTAATCTAACGTACGTAGTGCTCTCGACGTGTGGCCTGTGCTGCCGTCGTGCGTGCAGGGAAGCTGAGGACGCATTTTCCAAGACTTGCATGACTGCGCCCGAGCCCCCGCGGGCATCTTAGCAGTGTAGAATAAAATTTATTCCCGTGCCCCAAAACGTTAGGCCGCCAGATCAGGAGGCCACTAGATCTGACACGGGCGCCGCGCCTGAGGGCTAACATGCGCACGCCGTTTTTTTTGCTCTCTTAAATCTAACGGCCCACCCCCCTCCCGAAGCATACACTAGCCCCCCAAAGTCGCGCTCCTCCAAGACGCTGCCGCTGCCAGCCCCCCTCCTCCTTTTGGCCCCTCCGACTCTAACTGTACATCACCCACTGCCAGCGACGACGACTTTCACTACCATCCTCTTGTCATCGCCGTAGCCGCCTAAAGATTCCGCCTCCTCCCTCTTCCGGATCGTCTCGTTTCCTCCTGATCAATCAACGCCGCGCGTACCAGGAAAAGCTTCCATCTCCGAGTAATGTCGGGTGGTAAATCCGGCGCGACAGCTTCCCAATCTGACAAGAAGCAAGGCCAAGACGCGACCGCGCCAAAAGCCCAGTTCGACATCTCTACCTCCGCCGTCGAAGCCGCCATGAACACGCTCGCCAAGGAAGCAAAGTCCAAGAAGGGCGGTAAGAAGAACAAGGCGCCCAAGGACGCCGCCGATGCTGCCGATGCCACCGATGCCACCGACACCATCGCCGCTGTAGAGACCACGACCGACGCCCCCACCGAACCTATGGTGACGGAAGAGGATGTCGCGCCCACTGCCGAGGACAATGCGAATGCTGCCGAAGTTGCGGCTGAGGTCGCGACTGAGGCTGCTGCCGTTCCCGAACTGGTCTCGGAAGCCATAGAGGCCACGTCCGCCGTCGCTGACCAGGAGCCCGAAGCTGCGGCAGCTGAGAAGCCAAAGAAGGGCAAAAAGAACGCCAAGAACGACCGCCAGGAACGCGAACGCCTTGAGCGCGAACAGGCCGAAAAGGACGCTGCCACCATCGCTGCCGCGGCATCCGCTGCCCAGGCCCTGTCTGCCGTCGCAGCTGCACCGCGCCTGCCCCTCTCTGGCGACATCGACCCGGAGCTCGTTGGCGATGGCGAGAATGCCGAAGCTGCTGCTGCGGCTGCGGCTGCTGCCGCCGTGGCCGCCGCCGCAACCGCATCGGACGCGACTGAAGGCACTCCTGCGGCTGTTGCTGCTGGCGAGGAGGCCATTGGCGCCGCAACCGCTGAATCTGCTCCAGAGGGCGTGCCTGTGGAGGGTGCGCCTGTGGAGGGTGCGCCTGTGGAGGGTGCGCCTGCTGAGGCCGATGCTGCTACTGCCGAAGGTACCGCAGGCAAGAAGGGCAAGGGCAAACGCGGTCGGCCCAGCAAGGCAGCTGGAGGCAAGACCGCCAAGACCGAGCTCGGCGAGGATGGTCAGCCCAAGAAGAAGGCACGCACAAGCCGCAAGGATAAGACCGAGGCTATCGAGCAACTGCGTGGCCTCTCTTCTCGCGAGCTTCTGGTCGATCGCGTCTACTCGTCGGACACGCTCAAGCGTCTCGAGCGCGAGATCGGACTCAAGTACAAGAAGGGTCGCTTCAGTGCCCAGGAGGATGAGATCCTCAAAAACGGCATCGAGGAGTTCAAGAAGCGCAAGCGCCTCTCTGACGACGACTTCCAGGAGCTTCTGTACAACTACAAGGAGAAGGGCTGGGAGCGTGACTTTACCGAGCTCTGGAAGGACCTCACGGGCCGCCTTGAGGACCGCGCCAACATCTCGGTGCGTCTGCACATCAAGACACGACACTCGCAGTTCCGCAACAAGGGCAAGTACACCGCCGCAGAGGATCACGAGATCCGCTACCGTCTTGGCGAGCTCAAGGAGGATATTGGCTCTGTGGCTAAGCGTTTAGGCCGACTGGGACAGGACATTAGCTCGCGATGGGTCAAGCTGCAAGTGCGCGACGAAATCGCCGACGGACCCGAGTTCACGCCCGAGGAGGACGAGGCAGTGATGGAGGCACTCGAAAAGTTCAAGCGCGAGCATCCCAACGAGCTAATCTCGTGGAAGGATGTGGCCAAGGACCTCGGCAACAAGCGAAGCTACAAGGTCTACTCTGCCTGCATGCATTCCATTGCCAGCCGTGTTCGACGCCGAAAGGCACAGAAGGACACTCAGGACGCGGCGCAGGGCAGCCAGCGTGGCGGCCGATTGAAGCGCGAGCAGCCCGACAGCGATGGCTGGACGCCCAGCGACGACGATCTCATTCTGCTTCAGAGGTAAGTTTCCCCACGCCAAACGATATTTTGCACATTCTTCGCGTTCAGTCTCTCACCAATACTTTTGTTCCCTTTCAACGCACCATTACGATTTTCGTGTCACTACAGGATGAGCTATCAGCAAGTCGTCTCGGAGGCGCAGGTCAACTGGGAGCACATCTCGTTCCCCAAGTGGGAGTGGCCCGTTGACACGCTCAAGCAGAAGTTTGAAGAGATCAAGGCCAAGAATCTGCCTGAAAGCTGGAAGGGTAATCTGGGCGCGACGCTCGAGAAGTTGGTCAAGACCTACCGAGCCAGGGAGGCCAAGAAGCAGGAGATCGATGACGACGAAGATGCCCAGGCGCTCGACCAGGCCCTAGGCGCCGATGCCACGGCGGTCGAATCTCCCCAGACCCCGGCTCTGGGTGACATGCCACCTTCGGCACTGGACCCTGCCATCGCGGCCGAATCGCAGCCTGCTACCGACGTGGTTGCTGCTGTCTCGGCCGCCGACGCGACCGACGCGGCCACAGTCGCTGCTCCGGCCCCTGCACCCACTGCGGAAGCAGAGGTCTCAGCCGCGGATACCACTGATGCCATGGTGACGGAGGAGCTTCCCGCCACTGTTCCAGCCGATCAACAGGTCATCGATGAGTCGCTGTCCTGATCAGTGACTGTCGCCAACACATCATATGCTCGTCTTCCTCCCGCTGTTCGCACTATTCTTTGTCTTTGTTTCCTGTCTTGTGATATCCCGAATGTAAATTAATTGTCGTTTCCCTGCCTCTTGAGTGCGGTATGGCGTGAAGAACCAGCGGCATGAGCGAGGGCGAGCTCGAGTCCGGACGGGCGTTGACGTGCGGATCAAAGAGAGAGAGAGAGGCGGAGAAGGGTCGCTCGGGTATAGTGAAGCTTGCAAGCCAGCAGAGGCCTGTGTGTTTACTCTTCGTCGTCTTCATCATCGTCATCCTCGTCAGCGTCATCGTCCCCGGCTTCGGGCTTGGAGGAAGAGAGAGTTTCGCCTTCCTTTCCGATCCAGTCTTTCCAAGTGGACAGGACCTGATTGAGGCGCGCTCTCGTCTCGTCCATCGCGTCTGCGAGGCTTGACAGCTGATCTGGCTTTGTTCCATCGGATGACTTTGCTGCTGCCAGTGGTAGGCTGAGTGAAGTGGACGGGCTTAGGTCATCTTGCGGTTGCGAGTTGGGACCGAGGAGCGGCAGTGGCGAGACGGGCAAGTCGGATCGCCCCTCGGGAACAGCGATGTGGGTCTCGGCTGTGATTTGCGACATTGTAATTACTGCGTATATGCCTAAAGACCGCTACTTGTGGTGATCACGTCAAGACGAGCTGGTGGAAGGAATGCAGAGGCATCGAGAGGATCGTATAAAGGTTTGATTCAGGGTTTGTCTTGTGTCGAAAGCGGGATAGCAGCGGAACGGATCCGACGAATGTTGGCCTAACAGACAGTTCCAAGACAGTCGGGAGTCTCGTGTGGTCGAGCCATCCACGCATGCATCGCGAGGCAGGCACTTACTGTATGGCGGTGTTACAGAAGTGGAGACAGCGGAAAGAGCCCCGCTACAGCAGATGAGTCGTCGTTGCTCACCATCGCAGATCAGCATCTCCAACCCTACCATTCTACAGTACTTTGTCGCAACCTGCTACGCCCACTACTCGCAGTTCTTACTCGATCTCGCATATCGCTGATAGTACGCTCTAATCCCCCCTCGGTAACCGGTACGCGACGATACTGCTCGGACTTTGCGTCATCCTCTCCCATCCACCGGTGACTTCGCTCTGGCCAATTGAACACCATTGACCCAAAGACCCAACATTCTTAGTGGACATCATGCCGGTGAGTACTTACCACACCGACCTGACTTAAGCTCAACATCACAGCATCCTGGTCTGCGTCGCATTGCTTCAGCTAATGAAACTGTCTGGCTGACCCGTGCTTGATGCTCGTACATTGTTCCAGGCCTACCACTCTTCGTACAATGAGGAGCCAGACGTACGTCTGGTCGGATCAATGTCGCTTTTGCCCATCCGATCGCGCATCCGAGGCCCAGCCCCTCCGCCCGTCGACCCTTCGCGGATGGACATCATCGATGAGGCCATTGACCTCTTCCGGGCGAACTCGTTATTCCGAAACTTTGAGATCAAGGGGCCAGCGGACCGAGTCTTGATCTATCTGATCTTGTTCATCTCCGACTGCCTGACCAAGATCTCTGCATCCAAGATCCCTTGGACTGTCAACGAGGCCAACAAGCAACTTCAGACCTACTCGGTGGACAACTTTGCGCTTCCTGGCGATGCAAACTTCCCCCTCAACTCGCTCTACGCCCCTCCAGCATCTCGAGCAGACGCAGACGCTCTCAGAGCCTACCTAACCCAGTGCCGTCAAGAAACCGCAGCAAGACTCATCGAAAAGGTCTTTATCGACGGAAAACCCTCCAAGTTCTGGCTCGCTTTCACCAAGAGACGTTTGTAAGTCCTCTGCGCTTTGGGCCCTTCCACTCATCCTCGATCCGTGAACACACAGCTGATATTCGTGCTCCCGCTTATTCATCCTTTCGATAGCATGGGCAAGAGCCTCACTTGATTTGTTCATCTATATCGACTTTGTACATCTGCACGCCGAATCCAAAACACACTCTCCAACCTGCCTGGGACAGTCCCTGTATCTTTTGCAAACAGTGCCAAAATTCCTATTTGTGATCTCGAATCGTGGTACAGATCGACACTTAGCCGAGGACCTGCCAGTCTTCACCGAGAAGTTCCTCGTGGACATTGAAGTATCGTGTTGGCTTGCCGATAATCTGTGACACGCCTTTGGCTTTCCAGGTGTCGCCTTGCTTTTCCTGAGTCTGGCTCGAGTACTTGACAAGCCACTTGCCGATCGAGTTTCCTGACTTTACATCGAAAGTTTCGGCGACAAGTTTGGTGGCCTCCTCCTGGTCTTCTGGAAGAGTGATGGAGGGAGGAGAGTTTGTAAGCTCCCACGCGGCAAAGGGTCGGGAGGTGGGTCGGAGCATGGTAGCATCGTACACGAGCGTGCGTTGCGGACGAAGTCGCCAAGAGACTGTGTTGAGTTCCAGCACCACGCCTGTGTCCTCAGCGTCCGCGTGATTAGCTGCTTTGGAATCCTTGCCAGAAGAGGCCTGGGAAGCAAGCAGCCGCATTGTGCCCACATACGGCGTACCGATCCAGGCAATCAGAGCGGTCGAGACACCCGACGTGGCAAGCGCGGTGATACACAATCCGATTCGGCCGGCCATCGAGATCTCGCCAGGTGCTAGCAACAGAACGGGCGTCAACACGGATGCCATACCGAGCGAGGCCAGCGAGAACACCTTCAAGCGCGTAAATGTTCTCGCGAGCGGGCCTTCGTAGCTTGCGAGCGCTGTCTCGGCGCCGCTTGCTGAGGACGCGTTGCCTGGCTGTTGGTCAGCTCGTGAGCGTGTGGACGTGAAGAAGCGAACGCCGGTCAATGCGACTGATTGTGTCAAGGGAGTGCTGCGGTTCACGTGCACTGCAACCGAGGGCTGGATAGCGAACGACTTGCGGGTAGAAGGCACTGCAACCTGCGAGAATGACCGCAATGAGGAGCTTGACTACAGATGGGATCTCGCCTCAGAGGTAGAAGGAGTTGTCAGGAGAAGCACTGGGAAAAGATCTAAGCGGCCACGGGCCAATACTCACCAGTCTAGACAGTGCTGGCAGTAGAGTCGTCTTCGGCAGCCGTCTCCGAGTGCCGCTGCCTATGGCCATGAGTAAAGACATGCTAGCCGGGTTGATGTTCAGGTTCTGATCACGACACGAAAATCAGAAGAAAAAAGAATGAAGCACAGTCAACGATTGGGCTCGTGAGCGTGTTAATGGTATATGATATTGAAGAATTGTCTCGTAGCTGCGGGAGTCATGGTTGCTCTACTGGTGCTGCGCCCACATCAAGCTCCAGACAGTCAGCCAGCGATTCCTCTTCTTGACTTCGCCTTCTGTCTCCTCGCCGTAGCCGTTGATCAAAAAGAGACGTCGATTGCCAGTGAGTCTCGGCTCGTCCGACGTGTCAGAGGGGCCAACGGAGATGCCTGCGGCGTCTCCAGTCTGCTGGAGGGGTGTGTTGCCGCAGACTTCGAGCTCGAGAATTCGGTTGGCTGCAAGGGCCAATGGCTCGTTTCCGATCCTGGAGGCGTCGACATCGTGCGTGGCTGGTGCTTCGGCAGGCATCTGCGGCCAGCAGTCGGTGTGTGACAGTGGCGCAAGCACAAGGCCGGCGCGATAGGCGCGACGGATGAACGATGTGATCTTTTCGCGACCAGTGTGAAGTCCCGCAATCACATTGACTCTTGCGTCGGGAGTCTTTGCCAGCGTCTCCAAGATGCTTTTGAGCAGGTCTGCGTGGGAGAGAGGATCCCAGAGACAGTCGGCGAGAAGTACATCGTCGAACCTGGTCACGCCTCTTGGTAGCACGTCGAGCAGCTCCTCGACATTCTTGCCCCAGATGTGACCGACGACTTTGATCTTGCGAGCCTGGTCGGGATCCGGCGGTGAGTTGGCACGGACATTGGCCTTGAGCTCTCGGACAAGTGCCGGCTCGTCATAGTCTGAGCACACCACGATTCGTGCTGAGCCGATGTGGGCAGCCGTGATACATGGCAGACCCGTTCCTGCTCCCAGCTCTAGAACCGCGCGATTTTCGATTGGAAAGGCTCCGGACAGTAGCGCATCACTCATGAGCATGCCGGCGCGCCATTGTCTATGCGCAAAAATGTGATGGATCGAGGCCGGTGGTACTGCGACACAGATAGGCGGACATTCCGACTGGCTGGCTTGAGAAGTCGTTTCCGCTGCTGCAGAGTTCGAAGAGGAGGCCGAAGACGAGGTCGCAGAAGACGTTGATAGCCCGAGACGCTTGGGTCGATATGTAATACTTACTCCTGGCTGGCCGAAAGATGGCGGAATGTACGCTGCCGAAGAGTCACCGACAGCAGTCATTGCGGCAATCTGTTAGCGAAAGGCGATAGTGATGTGAAGCGAACAACAACGTAGGTAGGATTGCGGCACAGTTTTGCAATGTTCCGACCGAGTACAGTACAGTAGCGTCAGTTCGTGCGCAGTGAGGACAAGCTTCCAACCAAGTATCTTTCAATTTTCAGCTTCGACCTTGTGCAGGTCAGACCGGCGAATTGAACGAGACAGTTACAGTAGTTGTAGCCACGGAAAGGGTCTGTCTGGCCGAACAGCTCGGATGGCCATTCTCGAGTTGTTCGAATCTGCTAAGCCTGCTCGTAAATTGCTCGCGACCTTTCTTCTAATCCGACGAAAAATTGAGAGATTGGTGGACGACCTGCCATCGGAAGGATCGCAAGCCACACAGAGGTGGAGAAAGCCGAGTAAGACTTTCGGTCTGCTGACTGCACAAATCTCAAGCCGACTGCAGCTACGCCATCTTGTGTCGCATCGCTTGTCTCGGCCTCCCCCCTCCCCTCGACCACCAACCTGCCGTCCTACTCCCGGATCTTATTCTTGTCCAGCAACAACAGTTGACAAGCATGGTCTTTCACGCTGTGAGCCGACAGGCACTGCGAACAGCCGCCTCTGCCACGGCTAGTCGCCTTCCCGCTGCCTCCGCCGCAGCTTCTGTCGGAAGCGTTCGATTCCTGGCGACTCCGCCCAAGTCGCCTCCGAAGTCCTCGCACTCCAACTCTTCTTCACCCTCGTCATCGTCCACGGCACCCCAACAAAAAAATGCGGCACCGAGCTCGGAACCAGAGCAGGCCGGTGTCGACAGCAACCTGAACCGCAACAGCTCGTCTCTGTTTGACATCGATACTTCGGCAACACCGCTCGCATCCCAGCTCATTGAGGCCGAGGAGGCAGCATCCAAGGATGAAGCTGGAAAGACGGGTGCTAAGCCCAAGACCGGTGCGCGCTCCATGTCCTCCATCGAGAAGAAGCGACAGACGACGGCGCGGCTCTTTGGAGGTCTCATTCTCGTCGGTGCCGGTCTCGGCGCCTACAATCTCGGTCGTCCATGGGACAACGACGCAGAACGCGAGCGTTTCAAGGACCAGTCCGGTAACGACAATCTGTTCGGCCGCATGAAGCTCCGACTGTCTGCTATGTACGAGGACTTCAACAAGCCTGTCTTTGAACAGCTCCTGCCCGACCCGCTTCCATTCCCCTACTCGCGTCCCTACACTATGGTTGTCGATCTCGACGATCTGCTCGTTCACAGCGAATGGAGCCGTGAGCATGGCTGGAGAACCGCCAAGCGACCCGGCCTCGACTACTTCCTCGGCTACCTGTCGCAGTTCTACGAAATTGTGCTCTTCACCACCCAACCCTTCTTCACTGCTGGTCCCATCATTGAGAAGCTTGATCCGGACCGCCGATTCGTCGCCTACACGCTGTTCCGAGAGAGCTGCCGTACTGTCGATGGCAAGCCGGTCAAGGATCTCAACTACCTCAACCGAGATCAGTCCAAGGTCGTGGTGCTCGACACCAACCCAGACTCGTTTGCGCTGCACCCGCAGAACGGCGTGCTCATCAAGCCCTGGAAGGGTGACCGCCAGGACCGGGAGCTTGTGGGTCTGATTCCCTTCTTTGAGGCTATTGGCATCTATGGCATTGACGACGTCCGAAACACCATCAAGGCATACGAGGGCACCCACATTCCAACGGAGCATGCCAAGCGCGCCAATGCCATCCGTGAACAGGAGCTCTCCGAGAACCGAGCCCGTGCAGAGCGTCTCGGCAAGATCGGAAGCATCTTTGGCGGCGTCAGCCGAAACGCTCAGCCTCACCTCCCCGCCGACAAGACCATGTACGATCTCGAACGCGAACGCTTCGTTCAGGGATACCTCGAGGACCAGAAGTACTGGAAGGAAAACGGCGAGGCCCTCCGAAAACAGGCCAAGGACGAGCAGGAACGCCAGATCCGAGAGATGAAGATGAACACCTGGAGCTTCCTCACCGGCGGCGCAAAGCCACCCACCGACTCGCCAGAACAGCCAAAGGCCTAGACCCACCACCACCCGTGACTGTCGCATATCGCTTGAATCTCGTACTCTGTATTGGACATACCAACGGCACTGGGTTCTGTCTTAATCACACTACTCTATCGATAGCCTGTTCACGAATTGAGACGGTTTGAGAGTACCAGCAAGCACACATCCAAAACAAGGCGAACGAATCTATGGTGGTCTGAGTATCTCCTTGAATGCATTTGAGTCTACTACTGTTGGAAGAGAAGGCTCGCGGCGACCTCGACATTGCCATTGGCAGCATCCAGGAAGCCGATTGCCTGGGTTCTAGTTGCTCCGAGATCGATCAAGGACTGCACTGTGGCCTCAGGCCACTTGGATCCGCTTCCTGCCGGTGCTGGTGCCGCCGTCGATGCCTGTGTTTGAGGTTGCGTTGTAGATGGAGCAGCCGATGCCGAAGGCACTTGATTAGACGAGGCGGTGCCCGTCGTTGAGGTCGAGGGGTGCGAAAAGCTCCAACCGTGACTCTCAAAGTGATCGTTGGACGCCCGCGCCGAGCTCGTTGGAGCTGAGCCAAGAGTGTTGCCAGAGCCGGGGAACCTGGCGGCTGCATTGGCCGCAGCCGCATTAGCATTCGCGCTTGCGGCGCCAAGAGCCGAAGGGCCGGCTCCTGCGCTCGGCTTGCTGACAGGTCTGGGATTGCCGTGCTCGTCGAGCTCGTACTCTGCGTTGGCCTCGGCGGGAAGCTCATGCTCGTCTAGGAAACGAATGCTGGTCCCATTGATTACGAGTGCATTCTTGCTGAGGTCGATGGTGGCCTGGTATCGCTTGAGCATGTCAAGGCCAAAGAGCATGTCAACTCCCTTGCCCTCCATGATGGTGAACGAACAGGGCAGGAAGATGTCCTGGCCTAGCTGCAGCTGTGTCGAGTGCACGCGTCCGAGAATCTTGGCAGTACCAACGCCCCGTGCGATGCCGGCAAAGCGCCGATCGAGCAAGCGCATGATGCCGCACTTTTCGGCACACTCGGGCGACATGATGGTAGCTTGAGCACCGGAGTCAACGAAAGCCTTGACATCGGTACCATTGACTTTGCAGTCAACGTAGAGCATGGTGACTCTGCCAAACGACTCTGGCGAGTACTCCATGGCATGCTCCAGATTCTCCATGACGCGCTCCTGGCGGATTGCCTCTTCAATCCTGCGTTGCGCATCGATGTCAAATTCGTCTATGGAATCTCCAAGCCCACTGCCGGCAGCTGAACCAGCAAGTCCACCCATTCTATCTCGCTGAGCTCGCAGCAGCTCAAGGAACCGAGTTGGGTTGTTCTGCATAGCGTCGGCCAGCTCAGGGTTGTTGGCACGAAGCATAGGGAGGGCAGCTGGATCACTTAGTAGCTGTTGACGCAGCTGCTCTGCTGCTTGCTCCTCCGAGGAGCTGGGCCCCGAGGCAGCTGCTCTGTTTGCGTTCGAAGCTGGTCTTCCGAGATTCTGTGCAGATGCATGGCCAGAGTCCGGACCAGGCCGAGAAGCGAGAGCGCGACGTCGATCTCGAAGGACAAGAAGATCGTCGTTCTGAACACCTAGACTCGAGAGAGTGGCTTTGTCGTCGGAAAGAGGTTGTCCGCCAAAGAGAAGCTGTTGTTCTGCTGCTGGCACATTTGAGTCAACCTCGAGCAGTGCTTTGAGGTTCTCCAGCTCAATGGAGGCATCGACGTCGACCGGAAAGGTCTGGTCGTCTTCTGTGATGACGGTAATCATGGACCCGAATGTGTGGTGTGCAGCCCTATTCCACTCTCGCGCAGATAAAGGTGTACCTCTTCCCGTGGAGAGGTAAAGGAGGACTGTGAGCGGGACCAGAGTGGCTTTTATGCGTGTGGCAAGGTGAACCTGAGTGGAACAGCAATGTTGCTTGGTCGAGAGGATTGCGTGGCCTGCGTCTGGGTCGGCTGAGTCGTGCAGCAACAAGCCAAGGCCATGCAGGTCGTTTTAGCCGGACGCCTTTCCCAGGGACCCTTTCCAAGCTACGCGTCCACTTCTGTGGAAAGTGGAGTGAATACGAATCGGTCAACTCTAACACGCGAAAAGCTCATTTTTCTCCGTTTGTCGGATCTTTAAGAACGTTGACACTAGGCTGCACGAGAAGCAAAAAGAAGCAATGGTATACTAGCAGCATTACGGTCTGTACACGCTTGAATGTAATGGATATCCCAGAGCAAAGCAGAACGCATGAGATCCGTCGCCGAATATGAGAAGCAACTGCCGGGAACGAAGTCTCAGGAGGTAATACTGGGCTGGTATCACGCAGAGCACCGCGTGTGCACAGCCAAGACTAGCTTGAGTAATGGTCGAATTAATCAAGATATCCGTACGACGGATCACAGTGCATAAAGATACGCGGCTCGGCTTCACGCTTCGGCCGTCGCACCGAGCGAGAACTGAGAAGCGTGCTCGTCGAAGCTCTTTTCGAGGCTGGCGTATTCTGTCAGGAGCGGATGCGCGGCATTGGCGGTTCTGAGCTGCTGAAGGTACGCTTGAGCTGGGTAAGGCTTTGTGAGAGACAAGACACCGTGCGATGCGAGCGCAGCCTTGTTGGCGAGCGCCTCGGCGTTGTTGGCATCGAGCTTGAGGGCGTCGTCGAGCTGCTTGTTGGCACCATCGATGTCGCCGTTGGCGGCGAGGGCGGTGGCCTTGCCGATGAGGGAGGCGACCGAGTTAAGGCTGCCGGCGGCCGAAGGGTTCTGAGCCAGCTCGTCGTATACGTAGAAGGCCTGCTGGGTGCTGCGTCCGCCCTTGGCCAGTCCGATCCATGCCTCGATGAGCTGGATCAGCAACGCATCGTCGGCCCAAGCGCGTGCCGCCAAGTACTCCTTCTCCGCCAGGTCGAGTCGGTTGATGGAGATGAGGATGTGAACGCCCAGAGCAACGCACTCGATCTCTTTGCTTGTGCCGTTGCCGATACCAAGAGTTCCAAGCGCCTCTTCAGCGTCACCGTCGAGGTAGAGGGCGGTACCAGCTGCACATCGAATTACCTGGCCCTTGTCCTCGCCTACCACCGCATGATCCAATAGCTCGGTGAGATTGACGATCTCTTTGGACATGGCATCAGAGTTGTCCTGCGAGCGGGCGTGGATGAACCGAGCAAGGGCGGTGACCGCCTCTACGTGCGGTTCACTGGAGTTGACAGACTTGAGAAGTGCGAGCGCCGCAGCTGGGTCGCTCGGCGAAGCAGCAAGGTGAGATCGTGCAGCATAGAGGAGGGCGCTGATCGTTGCCGGGTCGCTGGAGCGCGATGCCGAAGTGGAGCTGATGGCAAGATCGATACAGCCCTTGTAGGCGCCCTGGTAGAAGAGAGACTGAATCTCGAAAAGTTTGGAGTCCATCTCGTTTGCCTCTCCTGTGAGTGTGATTCGACGATGGTTCGTGATGCGATTAAGTCGAAGTAATATTAGCGATCCTTGATCAAGGCGGTAAGTTTGGAGGCTAGGTTGGGAGCAAATGTGACAGCAGAGTGATCAAGTTTGCAGGAAGCTGGGTCGTAGTTTTGAAGTATGCACAGTACACAGCTACATACAGCTAGTAATAGTGTGTGATTCTCCGATGTACAGTATTCGTGTTGGACTGCAGTACTCTATACAGAGTCGCAGCTCCCCGAGACCGTGCGCTGTACTTCTTCCTGCGACGTAGCGTGACTACTGGGCGCAAGCAACTGCACCAACGCAGCAGCAACAGCACCCGCAACAGCAACAGCAAGCATCAAGACGTGGACCCTGCCGATTTCCAGATGCTGTTAGACCTCTCTAAGCCTCCACCCTTTTTAGAGAGGAACGCGCTCAACGGAAAATGCGTGCTTCAACCGCCAATCCCCTGCTGAGCTCTGTGAGGAGATGCAACGCGCCGCGAGTTTTCTCCACCAAACCGCGCCTCTGACACGCTCACTACAGGACAGACCAGGACGAGACTGTATGTACTGTACTGTTACTGTACTGCTCCGGGTCTGCAGCTGCGCCTTCTTCTTGATGATCAGCCTCGTTCATCTTTAGGCCTGCCTCTACAACATTGCCACCGCGCACTCTTGTGCATTGCTTGTTTCAACCTTGAAGTTGGCTCATGCAGCGTATCATTAGCCGTGGAGGAGACACGCCTGGACACTCGCCAAGCTTTTCGCTACAATTGCCCTCAACGGAAGCTTGAGTCTAACCATGCTGTCGACACTCAGGATGCACACACATGAGTCTCAGCTTCCTCTCGAACAGGCGGTCGGAGCCATCGGTCCGCACGCGGGTCCATCTTTCCATTTTGGCGGGAGCAGCAGCGTCACTGGCATCTCGCAGCCAACTTTTTCCTCTCCTGGGCCCTTCCAAGCTTCGGACAGTAGCCAGAGCACGAATGCGGTAAACGGTCGACATCCTCCAAGCAGCCCCTCGAATCGGTTCTCGGCTACTCCGACGGCTCCACTGGCATCCACATTGATCGTAACTCCAACTTCTGCAGGCTCGCGCCCCCCTCTGCCGGAACAGGTCTTTTCCTCGCCGTCCGACCAGCACCTCTATCCCGCTGCAACCATGAAGGCGGTCGAGACGACACGCGCGCGCTTCTTTGCTCGCAACGGCACTGCCTCGGGCTCGAGCCGCCCAGGTCGCGCGCATTCGGAAGCTCGATCAAGACCCACCGGCACACGCAGGCCAATCACATCGCATTCGTTGTCGGTATCGGCAGCAGCGTCGGGCACGTACCGGCAAAACTTCTTCGAGCGATGTCAGCGTGCTATGCATCAGACCCAGGCTTCTGCAAGAGAGGCCCGGGTACAGGCCTTCCGCAAAGGTCAGGATGCATTCACCCGCGGCATGTTTAGCGACGACATGGATATCGAAGAGGACGAGAATACACCCTCTTCGCCACCCATGTCTCCAACTTTTTCTTCGCCAGACATTGAAGACGGTGAGCGTGAAGAGGACAACGAGCTGACACGGCGAAAGATTATCGCCGAGTACTCGCGGCTCAAGCGTATCTACGAGCTCAAGGGACACCTCGAGATTGGCTGGATCGACCCAGAACAGATGGCTTGGCTCGAGCAGGAAGCCAAATTGCAGTCGGAACGAGACGGGCACGACTCCGTCTTGAGTGACACTTCGCTGCACGGCAGATTGCCCCAAGATCCGCTCCTCTGGGCAAACGACGAGGATCTCGAACAGCTCTGGCTCGACTCCCAACAACAGCCTTCTCACCACCCTCCTCAGTCTGACGATACCCTCATGCACGTCGAACAGGATCCGGCACTGGCCACCGACTATTTCAGCGACGATGCTTTCGAACAGGCTCTCGCCGATCTGCCCTACTGATGTGAGGTCTTGCTCTTTCTGTGCCTGTTCCTCGGACTCTCCGGCACACTCCCCCATCCGCTTCCAAGTCTGTTTCCGTCCTGCATCATATTTGTATACCCAAATCGCATCGCATTGCAACACAGTCACCGTCTCCATTCAAACACGTCTCTCCACGTCTGCCGCTTTCATCGTGCTCGCCTTCGTTCACGCCTTTGTTCACGCCTTTGTTCATAAGAAGCTGGTATGAACAGTTCAAAGAATCATGGTAAAGGAAAAAAGAATACACGGGATGTGAAGTTGTAAGTGAATGCACAGATGGTGACGCGCACCGAATTGACCAGGCCAAAGTACAAGGCACAGACACTCGTGCAACGACACTTTTGGAGGATGAACGATCTGCATGTTGGGCTCGTTCAGGCGGTAGCCTCGGTCTGGGCAACGGCGTTATCGGCGGCCGCGGTAGACGAACGGCCACCGCGGGTCGCAGCGATGCTGTCGATGATGGATGCAATGCTCTTCTGCCACTGGACGAGACGCGACTCGAGCTGCTCCCATTGCTGCTTGCCAAACTGTCGGTTGACCGACTTGTACACGCGGAAGGTGCCCTTGACCTGCGAGAGCTTTCCAGAAACAAGGCCGGCACGGATCACGTCAATGACCCACGTCTCGACGTCGTCCGTCGAAATGTCAAGGGTCTTGGCGATGCTGTCGTACGAAACGTCGGACGAGACCGACTGGGCACACAGGTCGGCAAGGTCCAAGAGACGAATCTTCATCAAGAGCTGCTCCTGGTTGAGACCCAATCTCGAGATCTCGGCAGAGTTAGAAGAGGACCACGCCTGGAACTCCTTGGCGTTGCCGCCAACAAAGATCTTGAGCAGCTCAAATACCGGAGTGCCGTTGAGGTCGGTGACAGCCTTGACCTGGAGGAGGTCCTCGAATTCATACAGCTTGGGCAGCCGAAGGGCAGAGGCAACAGTTCGCTCGGCGGACTCCTTGGTGCTGGACGACGACGAGGCGGTAGTGGAAATGTAGCGGAGGTGAAGAAGGAGGAACTGGTAGGCCTTGGAGCTCTGCTCGTGCTCCTTCTCCGCATTTCCGAGCGCCTTGGCAACGCTCTCGAGGCACTGCGCCTTGGCCGACTCGTCCACGTTCCACTGTGCGAGCCACTGCGGGAGGGCGTGAAGTGCGGAGGAGAGGTAGTCGAGGTCATCATTGGCAGAAGCGGCGGTGAGCAGGGCGTTGAAGAGATCGAGACGAAGTGGCGAAGATGCTGGAAGAGTGTTGAAGAGGTTGGAGAGGATGCGGTAGCGCACAAGGTTCTTGTCCGAAGCGCCGTCCTTGGTGATGGCAGCAACGAGGGAGCGGAAGAGCGGTTGTGACTCGTCTACGGAGAAGTTGGCCGAGATGAGTGAGGCAAGGAGGTTGTAGACACCTTCGAGCTCTCGGTCGCTGCCCTCGCCGAGGGACTTGACCTCAGAGACAAGCTGCTGAACCACCTGCTGCTTCTTGGCGGCGTCGCCTGCTGCGGGTGCTGCTTCGGCGTCCTCGGAGGCGGGTGCGGGCTCTGCCTCGAGAGCGAGCTTCTGGAACTTTGTGATGAAATCGTTCTGCGCAGCTTCGGGCTGTGAGCGGGAGAGGAACGCCGAGACTTCGACGACCTGCTCCTCGAAGGTGCCATCGGCGAGCACCGTGACCAGATCCGCAGACATGTTGGATGCTGAAATGTGGTGCGTTAGATACAATCTAGCTAGCTGAGAGTCGAACAAGGAGGATCACGTCGAAGCAAGTGGTCGACGAAACAGAAGCTGTTGCCAACTATAAGAATAGATCCTATGCCGCCGTTCGAAGTCGTGCAGAGTTGGTGTAGGCTGATGATGGCGATGAGGAGATTGTACAGGCAGGATAGTAATACAGTAGTATTAGCAGATGTTGAGCTGCTTACTGCAAATGCGTGTTGCGTCGGGCGAGCAAATTGCAAAAGAGCATACGAAGAAAGGCGGCCAGCTGTGAGAGAACAAGAACGAGCCGTATTGGCAGTGGTTACGGGCATACAGTAACAGCTACAGTGCACGAGTAGGTGAAAGGGCCGAAGCTAGCCAATGCAGCAGGTCCACCACGCTTGGCTGTCCAAGTACAGTACTGAACGGCGCCCTTGTCGGAATTTTTTTCCTTCAAGCTTCTAAATACAAGATTGAGCTCGAGTTCTTAGCAGCCTCTCGCCTCTTTTATTAGCAGAGTCGCTAGCAGTCGTGAGCGTCCAAATACAAACTGGCTGGCACCACTAGCGTTGAGCCTCAGACTGGGCGCGCTGCAACATGGAGCTAACATGCAGCACCAACAGCACCAACAGCATACGTGTTAGACTCAACCTCGTCCAGCACACGGTCTTCCCGGCCGGCAAGCTCTCACCCTTTGCTGCAGCAAGACAGGCAAGGGTCTTCGCTGAGGCACAGGCCAGCCTGCCGTAGTCACCGCTATTTGCTTCTCGCCATTCCCTTTCGGTTCTTGACGAGCACCATTGCGCACCAATCCTCCCTGTCCCTCCCTGTCTGCCTCGTGGAGGTCATATCACTGGTGCAGACGCGTGAAACAAACTTGTGTATGGGTCTAGGCTGCCATAGACGCGCACTGTGAACCATGTCTTCGCTGTGGATCATCAATAAGGCTGGAGGCCTCATCTACCAGTCGGAGCACTTTGTACATCCCGATGCTGCCAGCATGCCAAACAATGGCCGGCTCTCGTCCAACGAGTATCTCGTCCTTGCCGGAACATTACACGGTATCCATGCCATCACAGCCAAGCTCAATCCCGTGCCAAACCGCAAGTGCAGCGGAATGGAAAGTCTCGATAGCGACCACTTTACAATCCGCATCATGGTCACGAGCACCGGCACAAAGTTCGTTCTCGTCACAAGCCCATCTCATCCGAACCCAAACGGCGTCCTCCAAAAGTGCTACGAGACATATGCCGACCAAGTTATGAAGAACCCCTTCTACACGCCCGAGATGCCAATTCGAATAGATGGATTCGACCGTGCCGTGGAGCGTCTGATCAAATGACGTCGCGGCAATCATCATGCTCCACGACCTGGATCCTTTCGTCTTTTCTGCATCAGATATACCCGCTCGCATCGCCCAGCCCGGACCTACCGGCTCAGCTTCTCCGTTCGTCACAGCATCCTTGCAAGCAATCTTTTCTGTACTAACAGCACTCGACAGTTCACACAGGCATACCAACGATGCCTTTTCACTGCCTTGAAAGTGGATGCTGAACTGCACTCCGCGTGTCTCTGTGCCTTTGTCTATGTGCACCGAACATCAGTCTTTGAGGAGTGTGCACGACCTTAACAGTTTTTTGAGTTCTGCAGGCTTTCGGTTGGGCGCAACGGCGAGACATGTTGGCACATCCTCTGGCTGTTCGATCCATAGAAAGTGACCTGGAAATTCCTCATCCTGGTCCGTTGCGGATGTTGCTCTGCCCTCTTGATCTCGTGCCCTTGCCTCGGTAAGCTTTTTGGAAAGCTCACGCAGGTCAGTTTTGCTCTTGCCAGAGGTAGGCAGCGCGAGAACTACCTTGTGCATCGAGGTTAGATTGCTTGGCCCGACATACTCTTGCGTATTCGGAGATTTGGCCGACATTTGAATGACGGCGATGGCCGCATGCGCTGCTTGAGCCATCCAAGGACCCTTGGGCCAGCTGAAGGTCGCCGCGGCCGCGGGATCCACGATCAGCTGCATCACCAGCGGTGGCTTCTCCGTAGTTGGTGCATCAGAAGCCATCGTTCTCGCTCTTACTGCCAATTGAGACGATATCAAGCTGGTTCCTCGAAGTGGGAGTACAGCTCGAATCATTCGTTTATCGTCTGGATCAGTTAGAGACCTGCGAAAGGTGGCTACAGGCGTTGGATGCCTTTAAGCATCAGAGGACGAACGTGAGAAGGACGAAGCACGGCAACAAAAAGATGTCACCGTCTCGTCCACAACTGTCAGAAAGCGATTTTCCTCCACTTCGAACAACGCGTACTTTTTCGCCACGGGGCATATGCGCTTGCTACTCGTACTGTGTCATGGCGACATTTTTGTTGTCGCCCCAACCAATTCTGCTTGCACCTGACTGCCCGCCCACATCATCCTGTGATCGCCGCCAAAGCACGACGCAAGCCGATCAGAGAGGGTGAGCATGGCGGAGCGGGGCCGAACGGCGCTGCCAGCCCTTAAAGCAAGTCTCACGCTGCGCATCCCTTCGACTCGATCGAGCCTACGTCTCCCAGCCGCCGTCTTTCTGCCCGGCCAACGAGCAGCGATCGGTTCACGAAGACTCGCAAATTTGGCATCTGCACGCAATCAAGTCATCAGCCGTGCAAATTTAGCAACGAACGGACCTTTCTCAAGAAACGAAGGCCTTACCTCGTGCTCCTACACTACCGCCAGAGATGTGCGGCCTCGCCAAACTATCTATGCCCTCGCAACGGGCGCCGGACGTGCAGGTGTAGCTATCGTTCGGATTTCCGGGTCCGAGTGCGAGTCGGTCTATCACGCGATGTGTCTTACGTCCAAACGAAAGCCATATGCGTGCATGCCGCCCGGTAATAGGCTAGTCGTGCGCAACATTCATCACCCCGTCAGCTCGGAACTACTGGATTCGGGTGCAGCGGTGGTCTACTTTCCCGAGGGCAAGAGCTACACGGGCGAAGCTAGTCTCGAACTACACATCCACGGTGGTATTTCGACTGTCTCGGACGTCCTAGATGCGCTCGGGCATTGTGGCAAAGACGTGCGACCGGCCCAGCCCGGCGAATTTACCCGTCGCGCATTTGAGAACGGCCGTCTGGACTTGACAACATCCGAGGCTCTACACTCTTTGATCCTGGCCGAGACATCGATGCAGCGCCGTGTCGCGCTGCAGGGAGCGGGAGGGCTGCAGACTGCGCGCTATGAGCAACTCCGACAGACGCTGCTGGAGGCTATGGCTATGGTCGAGGCTATCATCGATTTCGGCGACGAGGATGGGGTCGAGTCAGGAACTTGGGAGATCGCACAAAGGGCTGCAAAAGATACGCTGGCTCTCATAGAGTCAGAGCTCGGCATTGACCGCAACGATGAATGCACCGATGGCGGAATCAGCTCGTCCGTACAATGTGACAAAGTCGGTGCAGGCTGCACAACGGGACGGAGACATGTGGGTGAGATTCTGACAAATGGGATTCGCCTTGCCCTTTATGGACCGCCCAATGCCGGTAAGAGTAGTTTGCTCAATCGTCTTGCTGACCGAAAGGCAGCCATCGTCTCGCCTATTCCGGGTACGACCCGGGACGTTCTCAACGTGAATCTCGACATCGGTGGCTACAAAGTGGTCGTATTCGACACGGCGGGGATCAGAGGCAGTCCTAGTGGCCACGACCCTTCCGCTGTCGTCCAAATTGACGAGATAGAGCAGATGGGGATCGAGCTCGCCAAGGAAGCCGTCAAGGAAGCCGATCTCGCACTCCTTGTTGTGCCTGCAGTAGCACCGGACGCCAGTGGCATTGCACATAACAGACAAAGACCTCTACGTCCCGACGGCTATACGGACGGCGCTCAAAGGGATCCGGATCTTGTCTTTGTCAACAAGACCGACCTGCTCAGTCACAATGAGCCTGCCAGCATTGATGCCTCCCTTTGTTCTGGCGACTCTCGCGTCTGGTTGGGCAGCGCGATGACTGGTGATGGCGTCGATTCGCTCGTAGAGGGTCTGTCGACGCTGATCGCATCCAAGTTTGCGGTCGCCCAGTCGGAGCCGCCGCTGATCACGCAGACACGACATCGATACCACCTGCATCAGTGTCGATCACATCTCGCTACATTTCAGGCTTTGGCCAGACCCGACGACTGTGACCTGGACCTCGTCGTTGCTGCCGAAGAGCTGAGATTTGCAGCCCGATCTTTGGGACAGGTGACGGGTAGGGATGTTTCGCCGGACGAGATTCTTGGCAGTATTTTCAGCACATTTTGCATTGGCAAATAAGTGAGCTGCGTTTTCCCAACCTTTTTCACGCTTTAGTGTTTTCGGAGTTCTCGGTGCAATTTCTCTCGTGCCAAATTGTGCGCTCAGCTTGACCAGGTCTAAAGAGCAGCCATGCGTTCGCAGCTTGCCTCAGAAAGCGATGATTGCCATGCCAAGCGTGTCTCGTGCTACAGTGATGATGCATGTGATGCTGCTGTGTCTTGAATTTGACCCGGTGTCTAGACGATTCGGGCTTGGCTTGTCACCATGTAAGAGCACCGTGATGGCTTCAGATGGCCGGTCAATCACGTCCTTCTTGCGTACCTGCAAATTTTCTCCGCGCCTCTAATTGGGCGTACAGGTGGTGTCACCGTCCCTTTTTTTTTGAATGCATCAGATCGCACGCATCACACCGCCACAATAAGCACACTGGCTGTCGTGTGCATGTTCCAGTCACAATCGAGCTTGCCAGCGACGGTCGACAAGGCAGACATGGATCAAAGGCTTAATGAAAATCGAGAGAGCAACGACAACGACAGTCATTGACGGTAGTGGCTCGTACGAGTGACACTTGCATGCGTCTTTCCGTATTGGCACCGCATGTGCTTACTTGGCCGAGCCCCACTGGTTCCAACATCACATATGTAAACGCCTTGCCTCGGCCTCAGAGAAAGACGCAGTGCGGCTTGCGGTGCAGCGTCAGCAAGCACTGTTGTAGAAGAACACGTCGGGCTCACACGCGGACACAGGCGAAGGCGGTGCATCTCGGCGGCCGAGCAGCATCGCGATCTCGCTACAGGTACCCCTCGCAGAACACACAGCAACCTACAGGGCCTCTTCCGATCCGTTCACGAACGACCTGTCTCGTGATGCGATCATCCAGTACCCCAATGGTTCGGGGGAGGGGCAGGATCGCCAATTCCCCCGGATAAAAAGTAGGCAGCATTGGAACATGGACGAGGGCCTGAGCAATGGTACTGCAGCAAGGCATCAGACCGTACTCTCGCATTGTTGGATCTGGTGGCACAAAGGTTAGCGAGCGGTAACACCCGAAGGTCGCGCAGTTCGAGCGGTAAGCAGGCGATGATCGGTGCGGCGCCTCTAGGAAATACCCGTGGGAGTCGTCCGTGACTGTGCTGATTCTGTCTTGTCTCGAGAAGCAGGAGCACCAGCGGTCGCATCGACCGCTGCGCGTCTTGTTGGAAGTGAATCGAGCATGGACAATGACATCTGCATCAACACTTGCAACGGAGCTCGGAAAGTCGGGGAAGCGACGTCGAATAGAGCGAGAGGGGCGAGAGGTGCAGTCTGCACGACGCATTAAGGCGGCGCTTGACTACGCTACGTGAAGAGCCGTGAGCATGGTATGGGAGTGGTGGAGGAGGCATGTCTGCTTGTAGAGCCGATAGGCCGAGTTGGAAGAATTGGACAAGCGATAGCTTCTAGCTCGGTCTTCTTCTGCCTGCCACCATTCTGGAGCTGCAAGAGCAAACAGTGAGCCTTCTGCAGATGACTCCGTCTTACCGCTGCAGATGCACTTCTGTGTCTGTGCTGTTGGTGTGCGTTTGTAGGTGCGTGTGATATGGAAGCAGGCGAGCTGCGCGTGGACGCGAGAAGAGTGCATGCCGTTTGCCGTGCCTCGTAACCCGCGTGCATGCAGAATTGTGACAAAGGTGACGGTGTGGAGAGGCCAATGATGATTAATAGTGTACCGCCGAAGCGCGCACTGCGACGGCGAAGAGTGCTGCCGGAAAAGACTACAGTCACTCATGTACGAGCTCGGTCGGCTCGCACGTCCGCTGACCATTGCCTCAAGCGCTTCGGAGCCCGTGGAGCAATTGATGCAGGCGGCCGTTGCCACAGATCTTGTGTGACCCTCCTTTACTGTCTGAGTCGGCGTCGAAATACAGTAGTGCGGCTGCCCGTGAGATCATACAACGCCGCCGATCAACAAAAGGCCGTTCTCCGTTGTCTGTGCGCACCTGCGTGTTCATGCGAAGGGTTTGCGCTGCATGCGTTCATTACCTGTAAAACGAAAAAGTGTACTGTACCTCAGGATGCTGGTATCGCCAGGCTGGAGCGGGTAATCAACTGCACACTGTACCGCTTGTTCCGGGCACGCTCTCGTGAGAGAAAGCTGGCTCAGTGCGGCACTATGTTCTGCGCAAGCTTGCGAACAGCACACCCACGCATCGATCGTCCCCTTCAAGTCACATAGTGCGGTCACCTCTGCGAGTGATGCGATGCCGACACTTGAACCGAGAGCCACCGCAACACCCTTTAAGTCCATTTCCCCCAGTGTACCAGATATGTCCCTTCTTTCTTCTGTTCGGAAGGCCACGCAGCAGATCGGCGTTGTCGCATCGCCTGCTGCAGAAGCTGGCACCCGCTCAACTTTGCGAGCATCGGGAATGAATGCTTCGACAATCGCTTCTGGTGTACTCGAGGCGTCGGGCACTATATTCATGCCATTTCTCGGGACTTTGTAACTTGTCAGGAAGGCAGAGAAAAGGAGAGGACAGAGGTGCGGATAAGGCGAAGAGGCGGACGACCACGACGAAAAGGCAGAAAAGCCGCCCAGAGGTGCTTCTTTGTTTTGCCGATCGCCAAAGACCGAGCCGAGATGTCGAGCTGCGTATACGAGAAGGGTCTGTTTGTGATTCTAGCGTCATGGCGTGGATCCGATGTCCGGCCGCCCCTGACGATCTCTGGCCAGCTGCAAGTGCTTATTGACTCGATTGAGACTCGCTGCATGAACGGTGCAGGCAATCCAGAAAATGAAAAGCTGGACCCTCAGGCCTGGCGCTGTGAGCCGTTTCCGTCTCGCTTTTGTTTCGGGCTACTTGCGCCTTTTGTTGTAGCGACTTTGATGAATACGGCCTCGTGTCGATTCTTCCTCCTTCTTCCCTTTTTTATTTCCTTTTTTTTTATACTTTATCAGCGCTTTGTTTGTTTTCTTTCTTTCATCCTAAAATTTTCAATAATCAGCAAGAGCAACAAGCTTCTGCAAATGTCGCGCTTTCTATCGCACCAATTTCGCTTCGCTCGGCTCGGCTGAGTGGACACAAGTCAGCTATACCGGCTTTTTCGAACCTTCCTGGCAGTAACATGGTACCCCCCTAGCACGGGGAACGAACATGAGGGCTGCCATCGCGATTCCTTCTGTGCTGCAGCAAGCTTTTCTCGCCCGTTCGTGTGAGCCCTTACCTGTTTCTTACCGTTGACGGGATCTTGCACAACAGTTCTCTAGCTCCGCCCAGGCACCCGTGCACAGTTGTGCAGTAAGGAACAAGTAAAATCGGAACTGAGAGGCCGAAAATGAAGAGTCTATGGGGCTGGAGAGCGTATCCCGTGTCTCCGCCGCCTGGGCGCCTTTTGGTGGGTGAGACTCCGCCCCGTATGACAGGCGCAGCCGAGCTGTGAAATCCTCGCCTGCCTACCTCGTTGTGCAGGTGGACAAGCAGTTCGTGCAGCTCCGAATCGCGTGCATCTGTACGCAATTTTGGATCGCCCTTTTGTGATTCTCTAAGATCACATGCAACTGTGTCGCATTGAGGCGGGCAATTCGTTCATTCATTTCTCCCGGGATCTTGAGACGGCAGACCGCACCGAGAAGCAGCTGCAGCAGCATCGTGTGAGGGGCCCGCATGCACTGACGGCTATGTCTTCCTTGAACATCGTCGTGGACCGGCCAAACGCCTGCTTAACGAGGCCTTGGCTGGTTCTTGTTGCCCGACGAGGAAGCCAAGCGACGTTTGAAACTTGCAAAATAGATCGTGATTGCATGGCATAGGCGTCAAGAACAAAGGCGATCTGCGTCGGAGGCACTTGATTGGCATTTTGGCGATGTGCTGAAGCACAGAGCGAGTCCTTCTTCCGACTGCAATTGTCAGACAGCACAGGCGTGGCAAAGTAGCAAAGACGATAAGCAAACAGCTTGTCGTGATGCAGACCAGGGGTAGCGATACTACGGCTCTCGCCATGCTCATCTGACCCGGTCAAAGAGGAACGGGAAGACGGCGAGTGAAACACGGCTTCGAGGTCTGGACAGGCCCAGTCGGGCCTGCATTGCGTAGTGAGCGAGTCGACCGCATAGACTGCAACAGAGGCTCGACGCCCGACTGATCATAGTCTGGCTCTGCAAAAATGGCCGCGGACTCAACGGCGCCGACTGCGCGACATCAAATCCGCTCGGGAGCAGAAGACTTAGCATCCCCACCAGGAGCAGCAGCAGCATTGGCAGCACCGGGAAAAGTGCAAGCGAGTGAAGGTCTTTGATTCTCTGACTGTCTCCCGCGTGCTTAGGTAGCCGCTGCTCATATTGGTCTTGGCTTGTGGCCGCTGTGCCGGTGCTATATCTCCTACTAGGGAGCAGTGGCGGGCGGTGTTGGTCTCGGCTGGGGGAGAGTGGCACCTTCGCGCACACCGATGCCGTCTCTTTGCCAGTCTGCTTCTGTGCACTGGCTATTGCTCTTGCCTTTAGTCCTTTCCACTTGTGCGGGCGTTCCCTTTATACTGGTAATGGGCTATCCTTTGTGCTCATCGTACGGAACAATTTCGCTGTCCCTCTCGCTCCCTGTCACATTCTCTCGACCTTTGCCCCTTCGGTTCTCAATCAGCACGGTCGCGACAAATCTCTAGCTTTGATCATCGCTTCTTCGACCAAAGGAACGTAGCTCCTGCAAAAGCACCATCACACGCTTGCATTACCCCAGCTAAGCCAATCGAAACTTCATAACGCCAACCTGAGCGGTGCATCCCGACTTGCAGCCCTCTGACCAGCGAATTCAAGTGAATCGGCATCCACCGTAAAGGCGACAGTAGTCGGACTCGACGACGATCGAGTGCATCCGTCCCGCTTCTGCAGCCTATCTTCTGGAGCAACCGCCGATTACCAGCTTCGTGCACGAAAGACCTCTCCCACGTCGAACTCTTCATTTACCGAGCCTCTCTTGGCTACTGCCTGCTAGCTTTTGTGTCTCGCTGCATTCCAGCTCGGACACGCGGACTGACCGTTTGCTGGCACAGAATACCGCTTTCCAATCGATGGAATTTGCATGGTCGAAAGTATAGAGAAGCTAGACTTTGTCAGTGCATAGCTCGACCGCCCATCTCTTCAATGTCGTGGTAAGATCGGAGCGTGTGCTAGAGGCAAACAGCAATTTTGTTTGATCTCGTGCTTCCCCCACAACAGGTCCGCGTCGCTTCGGACTCGTCACCTGTCACACACTTCGCATCGACGTGAGCAAGAGCAACAAGGCAGCTCGGACAGCCAGGACGATCAGAAGACAACAAGGAAAGACCGAAAGGGGGAAAAAATAGCAGAAACAAGATTTCGCTTGAGCTCCGGTAGTGGCTCCAGGATACCCCCTCCTCTTCTCTTCATTTCGCAGCTCCGGACTCTCTGACATCACATCGGCCTCTTGTCGACACGAAACTGCACATCTTTCCGATTCATCACGGGGCATTCCTGGCGCCGCCAATTAGACCGCCGTGTCATCTTGCTCATCGTAGAGACGGCTCCTTCATCATCGGCTTGCACCCGCTGGTTACGCCTCCTGAAACGAAACACTGAGAGCGTCAGCCTCGTCTCGTGCCCTGTTCTTTGCTTTTTGCATTTGGTCCTCTCTCCTTCTGCTCTGGTGAGCTTTTTCCCAGCCTTCATCGCCTGACCCACAATGAGCCGCAAACCTCTCGTTGCAGCGGCAAGCTCAGTCACAAATGCGACCACCGCCGCCACTACCACCAACACGCTGATGCGATCACATTCTCGAGCTTCTCACGGCGGTTCCGGCTCCTACACCGAGCTTCGCGCCCAGATTCGCAAAGAGAGAGAGCTCGAAAGGAACAGACAGCAAACCTCCACGATCTCGCACGAAGCCGAGTCTCTCATGAGAAGGGCTCCTTCAGCCAGCACCTCGACGTCGTCCATACCTTCAAGCATCTCGGATCAAAAGGTCACACAGCTGACTGACTTGTCTCACGAGACCAATACCTCTAGGAGGATGCATGCCAGGCCGCCGGCATCCGTCAGTGTCGGCTTGCCTACCAGCTCTGACAACATCTCCAGTGCATCTAGTCAGATGTCATCGGCGTCTTCCTCGGCTGTCGTGCAGAAGCGAACTCAGATCGTTGCATTTCAGCAGCAGTCGCAGCCGCATCATCATCAACAACAACAGCAACAACAACAGCAACACCAACAGCAACAACAACAGCAACAACAACAACAGCAACAACAACAGCAGCAAGCACAGCCTCATCTTCAGCAGAATCAATATCAGTCCCAGCTTCAGTATCAGCACGTTCAAGCTTCCGATGTCGAACAGTCTTGCAAATACAATGACGATTTCCTTCGCTCCACTCGAATCACAAATGCACCCAGCACGCCTGATCAGGCGATCGGCATCGATGCGCTTCAGGCCGCTTTTTCAGCCAAATACTACGAACTGGCGACCAAGTGCAAAGGATGGGAAAAGTACGCTGCCAAGCTCCGTGCCCAGCTCGAAGTGCTCGAGGCCGAGAACCGAGTTCTTCAGGAACAAAATTCGCAGCTCGAGACCGATAACGCCAAGCTGCAGTCGAATCTGCGTCAGGAAGTTACGACTCGAAACCAGCTCGAGGGGCGCATGACCTCGTTGGAGGACTGTCTGTCCCAGAGGAGTCATTCTGGAGGCAACCTCGGCGCTCAGTACCGTGCGGCAGAGGCTCTGGCTTTGGATCATCTTTCCGTTCCCTCGGCTCCTTCCTCGGTGGAGAAGGGCGCGGGCAACTCGCCCGATGCCCGCTCTACTCCCTACTGCTCGTCGAATCTGCAATTTGAGGATCGTACCGAGCTACGGCAATCTGCGACAACGATGCCGGGCTTTGCATCCGTGTCAGGCCTGCCACCGCTCTCGACCAGCTCCACTCTCACACAATTGTCCGATGCACAGTCCCGTCAGCGCTCGCATTCGAGTACAGTGCGCGACACAAGCCATTCTACCGCCATATCCACAGCACCATTTGCGTGGTCCGGTACGAGCCGCAGAGACAGTGCCAGCTTGGCTGAAATCATCAACACAGACGCGAACAACCGGGACTTGGGCGCCTTCTACGGCGAGGGACGGAACTCGCGCCTTGGAAATCGAACTGTTCAGGTCGACAGCCAGGTACCGCAACAGCGCGCAGGCACGGTGGGAGCCTTCGGTTTAGCGGCCTCGCGAACAGGCTCAAGCGCAAGCAATGTCACGGCAACGTATCATGCACTGACAACGCAGGCCCTTGCTCAGCAAGAAGCGCTTGAAGCTGCTTCTATTGCACGCCCGGCTTCAGCGCAACGCTTCCACGGAACTGTCATGGAAGCCAACGGAAGTACCGTCGCGGCTGACATTGCTGCTAGGACGAGCGCAACCAAGTCTGCTCTGCAGAGTAAGCGTCGCAGCACCGTATCGGGTGACCAAGGCCAGAGCCTCAGTCTGGCACAAATAGTGAAGGGTGCGCTGACTGCTTCGGGTGTCGTGGCCGCAGCATCGGTGCCTGGCAAGCCGAAAAGTCACAATACTAGCCCAGTGGACAGAGGCGCCGCGAGCAGCTCCGAGTATCTGCAAGAGTACGTTGAGAAGCGACGTGAAGCGATGCGCTCCTCCTTCAGTGCCCAGCAGCAGCAGTCGCACCAGCAGCGAAATGCTCTTCTTGCTAACGGCAACACGGCATCAGCCACGGGAGCGCCAATGCCAAATTCGCGACCTCCTAGCAGGGCTGCGAGCCGAGCAGCGTCGCGCCTCAGTACTCAATCCGGTGTGCGTAGCCGAAGCCGTGCGGGCAGTGTCCATGATGCCATTCCTGTAGCGGTCGAGGACGTGTTTTGCGATCAGAAGACGTACAAGGCGCACTCAACCGACACCTCGCCAGTTCTCTTCAACGAGCCACTAGCGTCGGCAACGGTGCCATCGAGCAACGAGCACATCATGGCCGCCTCGCATCGTCTGATGTCTGTAACTCAGAAGGTTTCACATTCGGCACCGATGGGACTGGACGCGCCGCGCATGCAAGCCAGCCCGGCTTCGAGCCCCTCGACAGCCTCCATAGCTTCGCCAGTATCCACCAAGAGCAATTCGGAACAGATCACGTTTGAGCGTCGTCTCTACATTCGCTTCCAAAACGAGCTTGACGAAGACGAATTTTTTAAGTTTGAACGCTGCATTCAGCGCTACGACTTTCTCGACATTCCGCTCGAGGGCCCGCGAGGACTCATCACTCGTGTCAAAAAGCTGCTTCTAGTCTCCGACCCTGATCTACGTTCCAAACCAGACAAGCTACGCGTGCGACAGCAGCTAGCGAGGGACTTTGAAAGTATGGCCAAAGACTTCGTCCAAGCTCAGGTCGGGCAGACATAAGCCAGCGGGCTTGTAGCCCCTCACACCTGATCCTTCGATGTAGCCTTGGCCTCTCGCCGTCTCTGGGCTAAATCTGTGCTCCTTCTCTTTTCTGTTTGTATCATCTCAAAAAGTGTCACTGAAATGTGTACGCTACACATCTGCGATATGTTTTCATTATTATTTCTTACTGTCTCGACATCTTAGAGTTCCTTGGTCGCCATCCCGATTTGCGCCTTTTCCCTCCTCTAACTGTGTCGCATCAAGGGCCAAGCCGGTGTATCCGTCCAACATGCGGCCCATTCTGGTTTCCTCCCCTTCCTTTCATTCTTGATGTGTTCCGAAGTCTCGATTCCCAGTCTCCCATATATCGCTCTCATCATTTGATATCCCCCGCAAGATTCATTCACCGCCTTGACTCCCGATTCATTGTCTCTCTCAGATTCCACTGCTTATCTCCACCCGCCGTCTATCTTCTTCAGCATCTTCTTTCAGCGTTCCACTTACATTCACTTGACGAACCAACCCACGCTCTTTTCGCCATCTTGATCCGCAGCGCGTGTACTCCACTGCTATGACAAAACAATATATAGAATTTCTCGACAACCTCCTGTCTGCAGTCCTCAATTTTCTTGCTGTGTATTCCTGTCCACAACAAAAACTGGTTCCATGGCACTACTGATGACCATTCTTTCGGCTTGCAAATATGTACATCTCACAGCGTAACAGTCGAGCGTCAGATGACAACAAGCGCACACATCATAGGCAAAGACTACTTGAATAAAATATTAAAAAGAACATTATGAAAAAAACGCGACCCCAGGCGGGCTCGAACCGCCGACCTCAGCATCCCCAACATTGCATCGGAGAAGGATATCTGAATAACAGTGCTACGCTCTAACCAACTGAGCTATGGAGTCGTACACCTATGAAGCTGGGCAATAGAGCACGCTATTATAAAAGTGAGACAGATCTGGAATACAAGTTGCATTATCACATTTGAAGAAAGTGTCAAAGTCGCATACTCAGGGCAATCTTCGTTCAAGCTTTGAAAGGCTGCTGAATGAAAGTGGATTCGACGACGAATGGGAAAGAGGTATAGACAAGTGGACTACAGTGAAAATGTCTGCCAGAAAAGAGGGGAACTGTGCGTCGGAGATCGATGCGCTAAAGAATGAACAGGGGGCAGCACCAAGCTGGTTGGCCAAAGAAGGAAAGATAGTCTATCCGACACAAGGTAGGAAACACGCGATGCGGAATCTCACCGAGAATGCGGTCATGTTCAAGGGTTCTAGGCGATGGCAGTGCCGTTGGCGGCCGGCGCGGCGGCAGCCGGTGCCGCCTCGGAGGTCTCCTTCTCGTGGCGCTGCTTCTTCTCCTTCTCCTCCTCGCGGACCTGTTCGATAATCTTGCGACCATCATCAGTGTTCCAAGGGCCTGCGTCAGAGAGAGAGCATCCGCCTTCACAATTGCAGGTGCCGCCGAGGCTCTTGGGCAGGTTCTCGGCAGGGATCTGCTCGAGAAGCTCCTTTTGATATCCGCCGCCGAGAATCTTGATCTTTTCGACCGTGACGGGGTCCAGCCAGCCCTTGATCACGCTCCAGACTGTGGTGAAGATGTAAGGCGAGTTGATAATGTAGAACTTGCCCATGGTCTCGGGATAGTAGTGCTGGCCAATGTTTGAAGCCTGCTGAACGTAGGTCGAGACTTTCCAGAATTGCGAGATCCCGACGCTCTTGAGGTCCATAATGGTGCAAGAGGTCTCGACAAGCTCGCCCTTGTGGGCGGTGCAGACCGGCAGACGCTCTCGCTGGAACTTTTCGTACTCGACCACCAGCTTCTGAATCTGCCGTTCGGGAGTCGTGACGTTGTAAAGCGCCTTGAGATCGAGATTGCCGAGCTGCTCGATGTAGATGGGACGACCGTCCTTGTCAGTCTTGTGGTAGTATTGCGGATAGTAGGCGTCCACCTCCTTCTTCTCGGGATACTCGAACGACTCGTACAGCTCGTCGACCTTGAACTCCGTGCGCCACTTTTCGGCTTCCGTGAACATAGCTTCGGTGGCGGCGAGATCCCATTTGCGGGCGCGGAGGAAGCGGCAGAGACAGGCGTCGTCGTGACGCTCGGGGTTGTAAAGGCCCTTGTCCTGGATCGAGGCGCGGAACTTGTCGAGAGCATCCTGTTGCGCGGCGTCCAGGTGACCAGGCCTGCCGCTCTTTGCGGATGTCGCTGCTGCCGACATCTTTGTGTCTTTCTTGGATTCCTTCTTACTGCTTCCCTTGGCGGTTTCCTTGTCGTGTTTTCGGAACATCCGTCACAAGACTGTGAGCCAAGAGAGGTGAGTCGAGAAAGAAGAAAGAGGAGATGACACGGAAAAGAGCTGCTCTATGTTGGCTATGAAGCGTGCCGCAGGGTAGTGCCGAGTTGATTCGAATGACGCGGGTGACAGTGCGGGAAGCAGCGGTGCAATTGTCTCTATGATGTGATGGGTCGAGCGGCAATCAGACTTTGTAGCCGAATCAAGGGAAGGCGATGGTCAGCAAGTGACAAAGGAAAGAAAGTGTGAAGAGCAGCCTAGAGGCAATGCCAGAGACAGTAATCGAAAACGGGAGTTGGACTGAGGGAAGGGCAGTACGAATTGTGAACACGCTGGAAGGATGTCGTGGGATGAGAAAGATGAAGGCGGGCCACACGCAGTGGAGAACTCGAGGCGGGCGTGGACCGACGGAAACAGGAAGAGATGGTACTGCACAGGCGCAGGTGCAATCCGCCACGCAGGCAGACAGGCAACGCAGTGCAGATTCTTCAGACGGCCAAGCCTTTTGATTATTGTGGACGCAGGGCCGGGCGGTGCGAAACAGAGAGGGGCCTGGTCGTCTCGGTGAATGTTTGTACGCAATTCCAAAAAAGTGGCAGAAGCACCAGACCTGCTGAACAGGGGCAGAACGCTTGGGTGAACGGGTCATCACACGTCGACCCTACGTGCCTATCGTGCAGACTCACCTGCAGGCGACACGGGTTGTATGTAGTCCGGTTCACTGCCGTGCTTTGTGTTGGGGTGTATGCTTGCGTCAAGATCAAAGCTGCGTGTGTGTCTCCCTTTTTACGCGGTTTGTGTGTATGTGTGTTATTTTTCGTTTTAGCCCTCGCGTATTCAGTCAATATATTTAAAAAAAAAAAAAAAAAAAAAAAAAAAAAAAAAAAGGACGACGAGGGCACTGAAGACACGACTGGGTGTTTCATCGCTGCAGCACTGGTACTACGCAGCCTCGCCACGCACAGCTTCTTCATCAGTTGCAGAGTCTCATTAGAGGTTCTACCCTTTCTAACCAATACCACTCTCTGAAGCTAGCGGCGTAGATGAGGCCAAATGCAGTAACAGGCGGATTGTGTCTGCAGAGCAAGCATTTCGGGACACAGTACTAGTATTACGGTAAAGTGGTACATGAGGCAATAGACGGGCGGTGTCTCTTGAATGTTGCAAGCGCGACGCTGAGATTTTATGATACCTACTCTCGCGCGGTAAGAAGAAATCTGGCAACTACTCCACAAGGGAGGAAGCCAAGACTCACACCATCTTTCAAAATTACCTAGACGTTTCTCCTCACATCGTCACACCACTGCGCCGAGCGACTTGTCTCGTCATACGTGCGCAGTCACATCTCCAAGATGAACATCCGCGAAGCGACTGTAAGTTGGGACTTGCTCTCGCTTCTGGACAGCTGCTCTTCTCGAAAGTTGGCGTTGGCCGCGAAACTGACACCTTAAGCCGGCTTTCTGCGCCCCACTGCGACAATCCCGGTCAACGTTCTCACAGATGGATGATCTGCTTGGCATGCAGAACTGCAACCTGCACAATCTGCCCGAAAACTACACGTTACGATACTACCTCTACCATGCACTTACCTGGCCACAGCTCTCGTATGTAGCCGAAGACGAGAAAGGTCGCATTGTTGGCTACATTCTGGGAAAGATGGAGGAGGAGCCAGCGGACGGTATTCCTCATGGGCACGTCACCAGTATCAGTGTTCTACGATCGTATCGACGCCTAGGTCTCGCCAACAAACTGATGAAACAAAGCCGTAAGTGATAGTCTTTAGCATCAGCCTAGGACCTTTTCGCCTCGATCTTTCTCGAGATCGTACGGGGTCCCCCTCTCACCCCTTCCCCTTCCCCCTCTCCCCCCTTCTCCTTCTCCTTTCCTTTTGGCCAAAACTCAGGTATCGGGACGTGACGTGATTTTCTTTCGTACTGTTTGACAAGATGAGTCTATACAGACAGCTTACTGACATGCTTGTCCTGCTTCTGCTGGTTTGAACCTCTTGTCGGACCCTTTGCGATCTGTAGAGGAAGCGATGAGAGATGTGTTCGGAGCCAAATTTGTGTCCTTGCACGTGCGCCAAACCAACCGTGCTGCTATTGGCCTGTATCGTGATACGCTCGGCTTCGAGGTGCATGGCGTCGAGAAAGGCTACTACGCCGATGGCGAAGACGCCCTTCACATGCGTCTCAACTTCTAGATTGGACTTCGAGACATTTCGCGTGTCTCGGTGCGTTCGCTCATGTGCTTCTGCCCAATTGGCGGACTGGGTGTGGCAGCGTCATATCGCTTTGATTGGCGCTGTTGGCACAAGGTCGAAGCTGCAAGAGACATCGCACAGTCAGCGCATCACCATTCCGTCTCTGTGTACTTTTAGACTTTTCTGCAATTTTTCTCGTTGTGTCATTCCTGTCGCGCCTTCATCACCCACTCGGGTATGATGTGACATTCGGACGCTGGGCCGTCCAAGAGCAACGTCACACACCTTGTGGCCAAGATGTGAAGTGCTTCGCTGGCCGGACTAGCCGAGTCAAATCGGCCTCTATGGTCACCCTGGAGCTTTGCAACGCATAAAAGGTGCTACGGCATTGCGTTGCCTGAAGCGTTCTCGCACGGCGAAGTTAGTAACACCTTGGGGAACAGGCTCCGTCTAGGAGCTTGTCCAATTTGGTGGCAGCCGAAGTCGAGAGTCGAGCGCACAGTTCCAATATCCGATCCGACCTGAGCTAGAAGCGTGAAGAAAGGGCGGCAAGGTGGGCAGCTGGTCACTCCGTTGCATGGCCAGCAATGCGCTTGTGCCGCACAGTACTGTACTTGCCTATTTCCACACTACTGCTGTACTGTTTCTTGGGCTTCTGTCGGCAAAGTCGAGCTCGGACCGCGCGGACCTCCACGTCGTAGGCAATATTGATTTATCATTATTTATTGATATATTCATATTATTGTTTGGTGTTCCTGAGGACCAAGTGTGCATTTTGGCTCATGCGTGCGGAAGCAGTACTGAACTTGCAACACACCCATCGCGTGCCTACGCTACGGTGCTGCCTGCCTCTTCCCCCCCTTCTACGCTCCCTTCTGGTGTCGCCGGCGCTGCATACACGCTCTCGCAGACCACCACGCTGCCGCACCATCTCTCTGTCGTTCAAGAGCGCTTCTCGTGCCATGGTCGATACGCGCTGAGCCTTTCTGTGTTTGGGCCTGACTGCCATTTGGGCCAGTAGCTGCTACCGATGCAGCCGTCTTGCGAAGGCGAAGGTGGCCTGAGCCCGTTGCCATCACAGTCTACCCCGACATCTTCTCTCCAGACGCGGCCACGGACCGGAGATCGAGTTGTTCATCCTACCTCTGAGTCGTTGTCCGCAGCATCGACACCCTCGTCCTCATCCCTTGCAGCACAGTCCATCCAGAATGCTGGCATCTTCGGGCGTGCTGGCCACTTGGGCCTTGCAGACACCTTTCCTACCCCGCCTTGGTCATCAGAGATACCTTCAACCGCCGGTCTTTTAGCGCCTCCGCCTCCACACTTCTCCCAAGCTCCCGCTCTTGCGCCTGAAGCGCCACTTCTGTGGAGCAATCAGACACAGCCCCACGCCAGACAAGCTTTCATGCGAGCATACTCCGACGACCAGTTGCGGCGTACTCGAGATCGCTTCGCTCATCTTCCCAGCGAAGGCTCCTTTGTCAGTCCCACTACCTCTGCCGTCTCTGCTTACCAGCAACAGCCGATGGGTCCTGTTGAGCCTCCTCTTCATAGAAGGCTCGACCATGCTATTGCCCAGTATCATGATGCTTTACCCAACGTTACCACGCAGTCAGGTCCATCGGCCGAAGCTGGACCGCAACGGCATTCGTTTGCCGGCGAATTCTACGCGCGACAAGGCTATTCCGATGTCGCTCATCCCCATCCGCCTTTGCAAACACGACAATCGCAGGCTTACGACAGCGCCGGTGTCGCGCTGTCTGGCTTTGCATCACCATCGCAATCCTCGCTGTCCGACATTGATGGCACTGCAAATCGCGGGAACATCCCGATTCTCGATATGTCGGCCTCACATCTCGCTGGCGAGCTGCCGCCACCGGGCTACCACACCCACCATTTTCCACCAACCCCACCTGCCCTCGATCTGGGCACCAATCGCGAGTCGCCGTTCGTTGCTTCGTTCAATCAGCATCTTGCTCTGTATGAGGAATCATCTCAGCTCGGTGATGATTCACCTCCGCCGCCGCCACCACCTCTCATATCAAAAGGTGACGATACTGCGAGACATGCTGCAGCGGAGGCAGCTGCAGGTGGTTTTGGGGCCCGTTTTCCACGATGGAGGGGCTGGCTGGAGAAGAGAGCACTCGAGCGGCATTATGCGCGCATGGACGCAGCAGCAGCGGCTGCTGCATCAGATGATCCTACGAACCTTTCAGGCCAGATGGCACGGGCAATGCCAAATCGCAAGAAGAGTTGGGGCGCCTGGATCAACGATCCGGACGCACTCAGTGATGAGGACGACACTGCAGCAATGCACGAAATAGACGATGATACCATCTCAGATCCTTCAGGCTTGCCGCCCATCCATGTACATCACTACGGGTCTCGTTTCATTCCTCATCTTCGCGCACAGCCGTTGTGCTCAATTTTGATCGAAGTTCCGCCCCCACCGGCTTCGGCTACGTCACACAATCGGCTTCGACACTTCGACTATTCCCGATCCAGACAGATACTCTTGATCGGCACCTCGGATGGCCTTTTTGCTTTCTACAGAAGACGCAAGCGGAGAAAGGCAGGTCAAGAAAGTGCAGATACGGAGCTCGACCAGCAACGACCTGAAACGTCGGCTTCTGGCTCTGCCACGGAGGGAACTTGGAATCAGGATGTGCGGTGCCTACCGATTTGGACGGGCTTAGGTGTCTACCAGATGTGCATTCTCGCTTCTAAAGAGTCAGCGACGAGCTCGACACCCTTCCTCCACACGAGGCCTGACGGTCATACTTCGGGAATTTTTCTTGCGTTGACGTGCCCCTCGACAGCCAAAAACGGTGTCCTGACTTCTACGCTGATGCAACTCAGCGCACACGCCGGGTCCATTCTCGAGAGTGTCGCCTCTTCCAACGGATTGCCGTCGAGCTTGTCCAGCTCGGGCCATGGGCCCTCCAACATGTTTGGGGTCGACGCCTCCGAAGGCGTGGCTGCGGCCAATTTCGGGCCGGCCGCCGGAGGAGGTCCGGGGCGCGCTGTGCCTCCTGGCGGCAGCGGAACCGTGAGGATGTGGAATTTACATGCCATCCGCAAGCTGGTACTCTACGCCCTCGATCACGAGTCGCCCTGTTTACCACTCGATCTTCTAGGCGACAAAGCATCGACACGCGAGAAAAAGAACAAGTTCGGAAACATGTTCAAGAGAACGTTTGCATCCAAAGAAAAGGCAGGGAAGGGGAAAGCGTCATCCTCGGCAGATAGGCGCGCACTCAGTGACGGTATGGGTGGCACCATCAGCCCCGTCTTCTTTGACACTGAGCCTATCCCTGGGATCATCTCAGCCTCCTCCACCAGTCGCACACTATTGACGGGCGAGATACAGCACTCGGACGACGGGCACCACTCGAATCTCTCGAGCGAGCGTTTGTCATCCTCGCGGAGGAGCTCGTTTCAGACGACTGCTCAGTCTGCAGATCGACGGAGCACCGAAAGCCCCTTTCACTCGCCTGTCAGGGATGCCGCCGAGGCCCACAGTCATACTCCACACGATCAGGCGCTTTCGTCTGCGATGGCTCTGGCGCTCAGCTCTGTTCCAATCAAGGCGCCAGTCCAAGGCCAGAATGGTGCCAATTCCTCGAATGCCTCGTTTGCGTCGCTCTTTGCCGACGACTTATACCAGTCCTTTTCTGTGAAGCAGTCGCAGAATAAAGGAAAGGACCGCGATAGTGGCTCGGCAGGCTCTTCGAAGGGAGTCCTCTTCTTCTCAGTACATGAGGCCGCAACCGACACCAAGGGAAGTGGCACGTGGTATCTTGCGCTCGCCACTGCCCGCAGCGTGATGATATACGAAGCGTCACCACCCAAACGCGGATCTTCGCGCTCGTGGTCGTGGGTCAAGGAGTTCTACGCGCCTTTCCCAGTCAAGGCCATCGCGTTCGCTCCAGCATCTGTAGCTGATCCGATGGACAGCTACCCGAACTTGGCGTCACTCGCTAGCGTGTCTGGGTCAACCAAGCTGAAGGTCGCTACCGCCGACGGTCCGCTCACGGCCAGCCGTAAAGGCTCCGTGATCAGTCAGACCGGAAGCAGAAAGGCGACGAGCGGGGTTCATGCAGTCGACTCGGGCGTCCTACGTCCGTATCATCCCGTTGGAGGGGCAGCACCGTCCTCGTGGCGGCGAGCCGACCTGTGCATCTTCCTGAGCTTCGGGCGCCGGGCCGTTGTCGTTCGCTTGGGTGATTCCAATGTGCGGGAATTTGAGCTCAAGCCGCTTGCGGAAGTAACTGCTGCCGTTTCTCCCACGGGAACTGAGGCTCCAAGCAATCTGTCCTTACAAGGCAACGGGCTCGTGCCGTCCAACAGTACCTCGGAAGGACATGCAAGCGCTCTGGATCGTGTTCGACCGCAGAGCACCAGTGGTATTCAGGCGCTCTCTTCGCACTCCTCCTCGGCGAGTGGGCTCGGCCATTCGCGACATGCCTCCGTCGAACAAAAGATCAAAGACGTTATACAAGAGAAGAGGTCAAACAAGCACAATTGGGTTGGGTTTTCGAGCGTCCAGGCGCAGATTCGTGTCCGCCAACATCAGACTGAACTCGAATCTGGCCCTGTCGCAGGTGGATCACCACCACCAATGGTGAGCCACAATCCAAAGGAGCTGCGGTACGCACCCTCTGGAAGATCGCTGCTAAAGTCTCCCACAGCATCTGCAAGTAGTCTTTCGCCGCTTCACCTGAACAAGGAGCTACCTAAGACGCCTGCGCCACAGAACGCTTCGTTTGACCGACGCCAGTCTCGGCTCAACATGGACCCTGAGAGCCTGCGAGCCTACGAGGCCGTCCAAGCTGAAGAGAGCAGTAGCGGGAGCGAGGATGAGAGCCCACCAGTCTCGCGAGGACAGCCGCTCCGCAAGTATGCGCTTATGGACCGTGGTCCGCTTCCCCGAGGAACGAAAGCTGCAGACACTACCGGTAGTGTCGGTGGCCGATTTTCGCGCTTTCGAAGCAAAAAAAAGACGTCTGCGGACTACTTCCAGGGTACCGAGCTCATCTCTGCGCGATTCGCACTCGTTTCGCGTGGCAGTGTAACGCACGTCTTGCCCTTGCCGCTGCCGGCTGACCTAGCACGTCCAAGCCCGTTGGCTGTCATACAGTGGTCGGACACGCCTAATGCTGTCTCTGGCTGGATTCGGGTTCTCGGCGTCGAACGAGCCAGATCGACAGGGGCTACTTCGTTGGATCACTTCCGCGATTCGAGCGGGATGTCAACAGCACCGAGTGCGCCCATTCTGCTATCCCCTGCGCCGAGCTCCCAGCCTCACCTACGACCCCCGCTGTCCTCATATCCTTCTTCGGACAGCGTACTGCAGCACGCCGATGGAAGGAAGAAGAACAACCGATTGGGGCTTCACGTCAGTGTCACGTGCATTGCGTTTCTTGCCAGTCGTATCGAAGTACGCAAAGTGAGCTTCAAAGCTCCCATCGACGTCGACTTTGATCTGTCGCGCCATGCCGAGCTGGAGCTGGTGCCGGCCACGCTGCTCCCTCAGGAAGCCGCATCTGGTCCAGGCAAGCCTGCGGTGCAGAGCTCTCGGCCGTCGGCGCGATCTCGCAACTCGATCTTCTCGAGCTCGTCGATCTCCACCATCCGCACTAAGGCGACCATGACTGCCACCGCACCTTCACCACCAGCAGATGACGTCCATGCAGGACTCCGGGACGGCACCGAGCCGCCCGATGACGCCGACGCCGACGACGCCGATGCCGATGCACACACTCAGGAGCTCGAGTACCTGTGCGGGCCTCTACTGACGCTCAACCCTATTGATCTGGACGCAACGGCGTGTGGTGCTCAGTCTATGGTACTGCCACTGGCAACAGACGACGCCGCGGCCACATCCTGGCTTTCGGACCCACTCTTCCCAGAGCTTGCCGGAGACGGTGGCATTGTCGCCTTCGACTGGCGTGGCGGTCAAGATTTTCGATTGTTTTCTGTTGGCGCGCAAGGATAGGGCTCTTATCGACTCGAGTATTGTTGCACGGCATCTCCAACATTGCGTTAAGTTGTTTATTGGTCCAACTCGGGCACAGACTTTCACAATGAGACAAAGAATAATTTGCGAACAATGATCACATGGTATGGTGGGTATCGAGTCATCTAACGAATCAACAAACAAGCGAATGGACAATCAAGGACAGAAAATCGCGCATTTTTAAGGCGTTCTGCTGAAGGAGAATAGGATGTGCCGTTGCTTGTCGAATCTACTTCTTACCACGGCCAAAGAGCTTCCCGAAGAAGCCCTTTTTCTCGCCGGGTCGGGAGCCTTTCCACTGGTAGTCGGGATCTTCGGGGGCGGGCATCTGCGTCTGAGCAATGGCCGGCGAGGAGCGGTTGCTGAGTGCGCCGAGAGCGATGGGATGCTTTGGCTTGCGGGCGAAGAGCGAGCGTTTCGTGGACGCGGGGCTGTCGGGTGCCTGCATGGAAGGGCGACGTCGATCGGAGCTGCGGCGAGGAGAGCGGTTGGACTGGGTATCCCAGGGTCGTGAAGGCGGAACGAGGTCGTCCATGTCCGGATAAGGGTTGTGAGAGTGCGAGCGCTGGCGAGGACCGGCGAATCCTGGATCCGCACGGAAGTTGCGACCGGAGCCAATTCCAGCCATGTGGTAGTTGCGATCGCGCCCATTGTCATCCTCATAGCCGTAAGCATCCGTAAAGACCTCATCGTCGTCTTCATCGGCGTGTTTGCGGCCACGGTTGCGGGCGGCCGATGCCAGCGCTCCACGAACCGAGCCAATCTGCGACTCCGGCGAAAGTGCCGCGGCAGGCTGTGCCGAGAAGCGACTGCGCATGTTGGGCTGCGACCTGGTGTTGGTACGTCGTGAGTCCATAGAAGCGCGTCGCACTGACTCGGTCTCCCCCCTTAACAAGTCCTTTGAAGGTCGTTGACTGCGCGGTACATCGACAGACCTGCGCGCGCTCCCGCGATCCGAGATCGAGGCCGGGGGTGCCAAACGTGGAGAGGCCGACGCGGCGAGCGGCGGCGGCCTCTTCGAAGCTCGCTTCACCGAGCGGTGTCTGTCCTCGCGTTCGAGTTCAAGTCGCTCCTGTCGGGCAAGGTAGTCGTCGCGCTCACGCTCGGCTCGCGTGCTTTTTCTGGATCGCACCGAGCGCGCAGATCGGACGGATCGGATGGAACGGGTCTCTGCAGCCTCTCCAGAGAGATCGTACTCGTCCTCCTCGGCAAAAGTGTCAAGGTGTCTGCGGGGTGGACCTCGGAGGTGCCCGGAGGGAAGCGAGGTCGAAGTGCGCAGACGCGCAGTGGCGTTTGACGTGATGCTGTCACGGTTGCTGGATCGTTTGGCTCCCGATTTGGCTCCACGGGTCGATTTGCTGGCGCGAGAGGCTCGCGACCGAGTCTCAGCCCATTCCTGTTCCAGCTCATCGTCTGACAGCCGGTCCTCGTCGCGATCCGACAATTCGGCCTCGTCGATGTCGAGACCCAGCTCCGAGCCGGCTGCGCCAGGGGCGCCGAGCAGACCGTCTTCATTTTTGGCTACGGCACGGGCCATACGATCGGCGGGGTTGTGGGCCCGGTCGATGAGGTACATGTGCGCCGATCCGCGGCGATCTCGCTCCACCTGGGCGAACTCGTAACGGATATCAGCAAGCTCGCGCAGGAGATCCTCATCCACCAAACGACGACCAGGCGCTCGGCGAAGTGGCTTCGCACGACGGTCATCGAACGAAGGTCGGCGACGTCGTCCATAGCGGTCCTCGTCCGAAGAGTAATCGTCTGAATAGTCGCCACGTCGGCTGCCTCCGCGTCGAGAAGAGCCGCCTCGCTCACTCACGCTGCGGCGACCGCCGGACGGTCCACGTCGTCGGTCGGCGTAAGGGTCGCTGCTGAGCCAATCGTCTTGGGAATCTTCATAGTCGCGTCGGCTTCCGCCGCCTCGCCGATGGTCACTGTCATGGCCGCCATGTCGCGATCGGTCGGGCAGATCCATGTATCGATCACCACGACGATCGTGGGCGCGACGCTGGCCTCGGCGACGCTCGTGGTACTCATCCTCCCATCGGTCCGCGTCGTATTCGTCCTCATCCTCGCCGGGCCAGCCGTGGAGCTCCCAGTTGGGAATCCAGGTGCCCCACGCCTTGGCGACGTAAGCCGAGTCGATGCAGATGTGGGCACAGGCGCGGCCCCGATAGAGGTCGTAGATGGTTTGGAGCGCGGTGATGGCCGATCGCAGCTCAGCACGTCGACTGAGCGATGTGGCTGTAGGAGCTTTGGGGTTGGGCAGGTGGGAAGGGACGCGGTCTTCGGGTGGCAAGATTGAGGCCATGTTCTTGGGATGTCCTGGGGCGAAATAGAGCGAGACGCCGCCAGAGATGATCGGGTTTATGATGCTTCCGATATCGATCGCCGTGGCACCAACAAAGACAGCGATTGGGTAGCCGTTGCAGCGGTGATCCGACATGTAGTGGCCCGAGAACTGCTTCATGACGCGTCGCATTGCGTCGGTCAGCTGCGGCTCGATATATTTGCGGATGCGAGTACCGGGGTACACCTGGGATTCGGAGTCGAGCATCCTGGACATGACTGAGGCAGGACGTCGTGCAGTGCCGCGCGAAGTCATGGACAGATTGTCGGCGCCATCTCTGGCACGTCGATTGGGCGAAAGCAGCGCCGTGTCGCGCCTGGAAGGGCTTCGCAGTACCGCCTCGTTGACTGAAGAGGTGTAGCGAGAGGCGGGCCCGCGCTGTGACTGGAAAGAGTTGCGGCTACCGCCGTGCTCGGAGGGGGAGGGGGCAAGCAGTCGGCTGCTTCGCGCTGTTCCACCGCCTCGTTCGGACTGAGATCTGAGCTTGGAGTCGCGCATGTCGGTGTCGGGCTCGAGATAGCTGCCTGCTCTGGAGGAAACACGCCTCGAGGTATATCCGCCGATCGTAGAGAACTTGCTGGCGCGCTTGGAAGAGTAGTCGAGATAGTCAGATCCGTCAGCCCGCTGGTAAGGAAGGGTGAGGTGGCTAGCATAAGAGCTGCGAACAGCCTTGCGGTCATCGCGTTTGGGCGTGGTCTGAGGGCTGGGGCTGAGGAGAGAGCGATCTGTAAGCTTCTTCTTTGCCGGTGAGGTGGGGGGCGAAGAGAGTTGGTCAAATTGCTCGTCTGTCGGCGTGAGAATTGCTGTGTCATCGTGGGAGGTGGGGGGCGACTTGTTCAGAGTCTCGCGGGATCGGTCCTCGTTCTTGAAGAGCGGCGTGGGGCTCGCTGATCGGCTGCTGGAACCGTCCTCGGCACCGTTCTCCACAGTTCGGTGTCGGGACAAGGTCTCTGTCTCGTCAGCATCATCGTCGATGCTGCCAATGGCCTGAGCAGCCTCGTCGCCGTCATTGTTTGGCTTTTCATATTCGATGTCTCCATCAGTATTAGCATCCTCTTCGGAGTTGTCTTCTTCATCGCCGATCTCGGACGAAGCGACAGTGCTGCGATTATCGGACATTCCTGCGGCAGTCTTGAAAGACGTGGTAGAAAGACCCGATTCGGATCTCCCACCTGCAGAAGGTCGGCGCGAAGGCGACTTTTTCGGCTTGACCGGCTTGGATTTGGTCGATGGCATCTTGGTATCCTCTATGCGTTTTGCTGGTAGGACGAGGTCGCTGGGCCGTTGGCGTGGCTCTCAATGACTATTGGAGGGACGCACCACAGCGCTGAGACCTTTGACTGCAGTTCGTCGATGAAGCGGGTAGTAAAGAAAAAGAAGGAGCGGTCGAAGCTGAGACAAGATGAAGGAGAGGATGATGATGATGTTGACGAAGACGATGACGACGATGAGAAAGGCGCGAGAGAGAGAAAGAGATGAGGTTTGGAGGCGCAGAGTGCAAGGATGGTGAGGACGAAAGAGTGCGGAAGGAAGAAGAGGGATGGACAGCAATGCCGATGAAAGGTAAGGAGAGGGAAAGGTCGACGAAAAGGGACAGAGGCAGAAAAGGGGGGAGATGTTGACGTTGAGGATTGCTTAGGCATGAGTCCGAGGCTCAAAGGGCTGAGCCGATGCCGGACCATGGCCACAAGAGTCGCAGCCTAAAAGTAGAGCAGCGGGAACTCGAGATCAGACAGCACACAAAGTGTCTGTATATGCAGCTTGCCTGGCATCCTTGCAGGTTTCAGGCAAGCCAGTGCAGATGTCGTTTGGTGCGGACTGGTTCAACGCAGAAAGGCAGTTTGCGGGGAGGAGGCATCTGCTTTGCAACCCTAACTCAAAATCTGCCTGCTGCACGTACTGTATTTCTGGCACAACAAGCATCTGTTCAGAAGAGCCAGGAGGAGGGCGACCCCGTCCTGTGTCCAGCGAGCAAAACAATACTAGGGCGGCAGGTGACGAACCGAGCGTGAGAACCGAGAGTAGGCAAGGGTGACAGTCTGAGCGAAAGAGTGCGGCATGTCACGAGATGCGCACAAAAGAGAAGCTGACAGGTGTGCGGATCAAGAGTGCTTGCCTGCGGGATGTTGTGATTTTCGCTTTGGTGCATCGTCGATCCCACCCAACCGATGAGACAGAGGCCGCGGGGACACACAACAATAATGCAAACACCAGAAAGGCAGGCAGGCAAACTGAAGCAAGGCTGATGGGCGGAGATCCAGCAGATCAGGGAGACAATGGCACGCGGAGGGCCATTTCAGAAGTAAGGCGGCTTGTCGTCCAGAGCTTCGTGCTGCGGGTGCTGCACATGCTCGTGTTGTTGTGATGCCAGCTGTTCCCCCCTTCCCTCTCTCTCTCAGTCTCTCTGTCTGCCACTGGGGCCTCGGCAGTAGTTTCAGCTCACCTGTGCTCTGTGTGCTGTATCATCCGAGATTCTGCAAGATGTACATGCTCAAATTGCCAATAGTGCGGTGTTTTCTGAACTCACACCACAAGCCGGTGTCCGATTGCACACTCGCGACCATTATTATTTCAACCTCAGGCGAAGGTCAGATTTCCATCTGCACCAATAACCGAGACACGCACCAAAGCACAAGCGCTCGTGTGTGTAGTGCGCCTCACTCGTCAGCACACGTTTGGTCCTGCAAGATGCAGGAGCAATTGTTTGCTTAGCATTGCTGTAGGTCTTGCTGGCATACATCCCTCTGCTCTCCGCGTGCACTCTCGCTTGGCACCTCGCTACATCTCCGCAATTCACTTGCACTTCTCGCACATTGGCTTCAATTGCCGTGTCCTATCTCTGTGGGTTTTCCGGTTTTGAAGAAAAAGCTCGCATAATTCGAGCAAGTACAGGACGGTGTTCGGGCACAAGCCATCGTGTCGATGCGTTTGCAGCGGAGATTCTTCAACGATCCGTGAGAGCATTTGGAGGGAATGTTCTGTGCTGCACAAGACGCGCGACGCTCAAAATGTTCGAAAAAAAAAAGGCAATTCTTGGTATCCTGAGCTCATGCTGAATGGGGTACCGAAACCAACCATGCGTGGACTGCCAGCGAACCCGGGGGAGCTGCAGGAAGCGCCTCCTCCCTGCCCACCCCGGCTGCCGGCTCACCCGCCCAAAACAAAGACCCTACAGCGACCAAGCCAACGTTGCCAACGAGCAGAGCGTGAAAGGCACGGCACAGTCATACACTACGTGCAACTCGCAAATCATGCTGTACGCGGCCACTCGTGCCGGACATGACAGATGCGAAGCGGATAATCCAACCCCTCTTGCCCCCCTTTTTAGCAGAGAGACTTCGGGACATCCCGCCGACTTAATCGGCTTGACCTGCCCCGGCGGATGAGCCGACGGCTCCCTTCGCATGTCAATCGGGATCGGGCCTTTTCATCACGATCAGACAAAGGCAAACTGGACCACACCGTTATAACCCTTCCTGCGGTATCACAACTCAGCAGTTTGCGGCTATGAGCCGAGCCTAATCACGACGTGACTTGTTCACCCTGCGCTATTTTTCTGACAAGTGATCTAGACTTGCTGATATTCAGGACGCACTATCGCCTTGGACTTGTTGCAGCGCCGCCTCTTAAGCTAGGGCTCATGGCTCTGCCAACACCAGAAGGTGAGGCGTTTTGCGCACTAGTACGCTTAGCTGTGGACGAGACACCAATTGTGGTTGCGCGCCTCGGATCATTTCGAGAGCTGGATGAGCCGGAGCTGGCGCTCATACGGCTAGCGGCGCCCGTAACAAGCTCCTTGATCATGCTGTTATACATCTCCGAGTCGGCCTGATAGCTCTCACGCAGCGTCAGATGATGCGTCAGCAAGCTCGAGGTCGAGGTCGTAAGGGTGTTGAGTTCGCGCTGCATCGAGCGAAGCGCTGGTAGCGACATGAGCGTGAGCTGGTCTTCGGTCTTGCCCACGAGCTCTTCAGCCCGCTTCAGATCGACGACGGGCGGTGGGCCCAGTCCAAGCTCCTCTCTGCGTCGCTCTGCCATCCTTTCGCGACTATTCGTGCTGGAGCCTAATGCCGGACTGGAGCTGCCGTTGCGTGGACTGTTGGATGTGGAGGCCGACCTTTGCACTGCTGAGGATCCAGAGCTCGAGGACAGCGTACTTGCACGCAGACTCGAGCTGCGCTGCAGTCCGTTACCATCGGCTGGCGCCGATCCAGGTCCCGAGGCTCTGGGCACCGAGGAGTCGAGCTTGAGTTTCAACGGGGGCAGTTGTGATGACGGTCCGCGTGATCCGGACGCGAATGTGGAGTGGATTTCGTCCAGATTCACAGGAATGCCCATCGAGATGAGGTAGTCACGCCGTGTCTTGCTTCGCACCCAATCAATGGGCTTGATCGATGGGAATGAAGAAACATCTGACCATAGCTGTCGAGACGTCCCCGAGATGAGCACCTGTGCGTGGCCCTCCACCTGGCGCAGACCCTCTGTGGTGAGCTCCGCTTCCGCAGCTTGCGAGAGCGGCAGCAGCTGTACAATGTCATTGCAGAGCTCGTGTCGCTTGGAGCTGCGGGTGACATTCAACGTGGACCACGTCCGTTGTGGTGCGATTGGTGTAGACGCGGATGGTGGCTCTTCCGGAATAGCCGATGCGGAAACTTCTTGGCCGAACTCGTCATTGTCGCCGAACCCACCATCATCTCCAAAGTCCGCGGCTTCGGCAGCACCACCTTCTTCAAAGTCGTCAAAGTCGCCAAAGTCGTCATTGTTGCCGTCGGCGTCGGCTGACTCTGTTTGAGGGTCTTCAAAATCGTGGAATCCGTCATCGACAGCTTCCACGACATCTTGCACGTCTTTTTCGCCTTCCGTGGCACTTGTTGGGTCTTGTATCGAGTCAGACATGGTATCAGGCGCGCATGTACCTCTGTCGAGTGGTTCGGGTGAGCTGTTTCGATGCGTGCGGGTGTATCGAAGGCGGTACTCCAGAAGATCAGGATCCTAGATGGACTGGGTGACGTTCTTCGTAAATGCAAGGTCCCGCGTTGGTGTGCGCTTTTCCGAAATCCTGTCCGACATACACTACAGTAGCTTGGCCCAAACGCGTGACAGTACTCTACTCCGGTACTTTAATGTGTGCCACTTCAACAAGCCGCGGAAATCGGGCTCAAGCTCGGAGCTTCGATCCCGATCTAGTGACCTCGCTGCCGCGAGACCATCAAGCTGGGAGAGTTGTCGGTGGAAACCACGCACTGTGCTGGGTGGGGTGCCTGGGCTGCGTAAAAGTCACCCTGCTGCTGCAGAGCCAGCATTTCAGAGTTTTACTTGGACCCTAACTTTGATATCATTGCGAGGGACACTTTGCGCTTATAGAATCTGCCGGTCACCACGGCCATCTTGAAGTCCTACCATGTCCGTAATGACGGCCACATAAGAGATATACGGTCGTTCCGACAACGTCGCTCACAAGGAAATCATCGCTCGACCCCCAAACTTACCTGCCGACACTTCATCCACTTGCACAATGTCCACAGCACCAAAGACCGACGAGAAATGCACAGCCGCCGCCTCTTCGTCAGTCATGCCAACCAAGACGGACTTGCTCAAGCAAGCGGCTCTATCGCCCTTATCGCTCTTTTCACTGCTCCCTCTACCTTCGCTCCAAAATGTGCTTCTACACATGCTCTCGCTGGGGCCGATACCGAGGCACATCGCCTTTGTCATGGACGGCAACCGGCGATGGGCGCGCACTTCCTCGCATACGATCCAGCAGGGTCATCTCACTGGCTTCGCGACGCTCAAAAAGGTGTTGGAAGTGTGCCTGAATCTGCGCGGACTCGACACGGTTACCGTGTACGCATTTGCGATTGATAACTTCAAGCGATCAGACGACGAGGTCAGAGCGTTGATGGAAATCGCACGCACCAGACTCATCGAGCTTGCCGGTCACGGCGAACTAATCGCACGCTATCAAGTCAGGGTTCGAATCGTGGGCAGGAAGGAACTGCTTCCCAGAGACGTGCTCGAAGCGGTAGAGAGAGTGGAAAATATGACAAGGGGCAACACCAAGGCGACTCTCAATATCTGCATGCCTTACGCCAGCAGAGACGAGATCGCAGGCGCGGCCCGCACGTGCCTCGATCGCAAGCTCAGAGACACGGAGAAAGACCTTGTCAAGCGAGCCGTCCAGGCCCGTCAGAACTCTGACTCGTGCGACTCTGACATGACATGGCACTCTTCTAGCACCGCGTCCACAAGTCAAGCATCTCGCCTGGAAACGGACCCGCACCCTGACTCGCCACACTTTTCCCAAAGCGCAATGGATGCAGCTATGCAGCTCGCACACTCGCCTCCCCTCGATATCCTCGTACGGACCTCGGGCGTGTCTCGACTCAGCGACTTTATGCTGTGGCAGTGCAATGACCGCACCCGCCTTCACTTTGTCAACAAGTTCTGGCCCCAGTTTGGCCTACTCGACATGATCCCCATCATCCTCGATTGGCAGCGAGATCAATGGTCTCAGTCGCTGCGCAAATCTTGCGGCTGGGAGCCGACGGCAGACGATTGACGCCTCAAGTCCTCATAGTGGCACATTTTGACCCTGTACGTGTTCACTCGCATTTTTTGTTCTCTCTCGATCCACTCGGCATCTACATTATACCCCGCATCTCGCGTCCTCAGAGCATCAGCTGGCAATTGCAAAGGTACAAATACATTTAGATTGCCCACAACTACTCTGCCTTAGTCGACGAACTCGACGTTGTTGCCAAGCCATGCAGGATTTGGCCAGATCCGCGCGACGGCCTTGCCACGGATCAGGCCGAGGGGTACGGGCCCATAGTGCCGCGAATCGGTCGAATTGGCCATGTTGTCGCCTGCTAGCCAGACGTGGCCCCGTGGAATTGTGATGTACTGCACGTCGCCCTTGCTTCGGACATAGCTTGAGACAAGATTTGCAGATGTGGCTGCGTTGTGAGCCTCAGTGTCTGGCGTCGGACTGGCTTCAGACGTGGACCTTGAGGATACAGATGCGCTCTGCGAAAGTGCGTCGGTATCCATGCTTTTGAGCAAATCCACGCCTCCATCCTCGGCAGGAGACTCGTTGTTGCGTGGTGCAGAGGTTGCTCCGAGCTCGGACAGCAGGTCTTCAAACGTCCTTAGCTTGGCGCCAGGTATTGAGGCGGCACTCTCGCTGCTATTGGCTTGCGCGGACGAGTTTCTCGTTGTCTTCTTTGCTGGCGACTTGCGTCCACGCCAGGACGAGAGTGGAAGCGGACGCATACGAGGATCGAGACACACTGTGTCTCCGGGCAGACCAATGACGCGCTTGCACACTGTGCGACTTGGGTCAAAGGGACTTATTGCGACGACGAGATCTCCGAGCTTGAGGCCTGTCCCCTGGGCCGGGTCGGACTTGGAGAATGAGCCTTGGCCGATATTCTTGTACGGATATTTATTAGATGTGCTGCCCTCGCCGCACGCAGTAGGATCCAGTATGGAGCGCATCCGATGCAGAAAATTCAGAAACGGAAGCCGCAGGTGTAGAACATGATCACCATCCAGTGCAAGTGTTGGAAGCATCGAGGCGCCAGTGGTGTTGCGAATTTCGAGTACATGTTCGTTGATCAGATGCGCGAGGCAGAAGATCTGGACCGCCAGCGTCGTTGAAAAAGTTATTTTCGGCAGAAGGCGTCCGGACATGTATGGTCGCCATCCTCCGGCTTGTCGCACTCGGCTGGAGGAGCGAGTTCCACCAGCTGCGGCTCTGCCACCAAGCATATTTGCTTCTCTGCGGCGTGGCCGAGCCCTGGCGTACTAAAGATCTCTGCCGTCCACTGCACTGCAGAAGAGAGTGAGCTGGCTATCTCGTGCTCTAAGCGGTAGAAATAGATCAGGAGGCCAAGAGCGAGTCCATGGTGTTGGCGTGAAAGGGATGCAAACTGCAGCCAGTTGACGCTAGGTAATCTGGAAGAAAGTGGAGTTGCTGCAACGGCAAAAGCATGCGGGGAGTATTGCTTACGTAAACCTGACATTTCCTGAGAGATTGGATTCATTCCCTCCTCCATCCGGTCGACAGACAAGCCGCAGTCACGCTAGCGGTCGGCGTCGCCGTTGAGCGACTCGACAGGCAAGCACGATATCGTCACATACACACGCCCAGACACATACAAACACACAACCACCGCGACACGGACGAGTAGGCGTAATCAGAAAAAATGCAAGTGCAGAGAATTGAATGCAGGCGTGGGGAATATTGCAATGGGAAAACGACATTAAAGCAAGCAGGTAAAGTCCGTGAGTCAATCAGCTAGACGAGTAGAAAGCATGCTTCACTTTTGGAGGGCCCAGGCGTTGCATGCAGACTGCATGCAGCAACGAGGACGGTCGTGGCCCCGAGGAGATGAGAGTCGTCGCATCAGAATCAGACCCGTCGACCTCGGATGATTTCAAATTTGGAGCCGTTCTCTGAGGAAGAGGCCGCGCTTCGATCGATTGACGTCTGCGGTGCTGCCTTGGAAGTCAATGGAGAGAGGCGATTGTTCTGGAGGAATCGGAGCGAGTGGAGCATCTTCGATCCACGGCGGACGGGGGCATGTCCCGCATCGCGCCGCTGCTCCTTGACCGTTGCCAGAAGTGTGTCTGAGGCACGACGGTGCCCGTCGGCGACCGTGCTGTATCGCACAGGTCGAGTCTGAGAGGTCGTGGTGCTACCGAGCGGCGCTGGCACGTCGTTGCGAGTACCGAGCGCGGTAGCAGGACGAGACACGATTCGCGAAGGTAGCTCCGCAGCTCGGCTCGGCTCGGAAGGTACACGCGCGACGTCTCCCTCTGCGTTCACCCTTTCAAGCATTGTGCTCGGGGATGAGGCTCGGAACCAGGTTTTGGGGTAGTTGAGCATCGTTCGGGATCGGCGTAGGCTGCCGCCGAGTCCAAGCTTACGCGGCGAAGACTCGGAAGTCTTGCCTGTGCATGAGATCTCTGCGCCGGAATCCAGTGCGACAGGCTCAGACACCATGGGACCGGAGACGACGACTGGCATTTGTCGATTGACAGATGTCGACGCCGCAAACGCCTTGGTGGCATCGCTCTGGCTGCGCTTGTGGCTCAACGTCGCACCGGTGAATGCACGACGGATGGACCCGGTAACCGACGTGATCGAGTTGGTGCGCGACCTTGACGAGGGCGGGGGCGGCTGCTGCTGCTGCTGCATCAGCACTATCTCTTCGTCCGAAGGGCGTCGCTGGTTGCTATCCAGCACAGAACCATGCGGTAGGTTCACGTTGCTGGCCATTGGCGAGACAGCTGCCGATGAGAGTGCCGAGTTGACGCCAAACTCTGCGACAAAGTCTCCGATCTCGGTCTGTGCCGAACGAGTGCGGCCCCGTCGTGCAAATGATGCGGTGAGCGAGTCGCGGACGCCATAGAGGCTGGAGCGTGTGCGTACAGGCATCCCACCAAGCGTACGGAGATTCACTGTTGAGCTTGTGGCCGAATTTTGACCCGAGATCGGCGACGATGTGAGCGACAGGTGCGGGTGGTCCTCAGGACTTGTGCTCGTCGGTCGCTTTGGGCTCAAGGGGACAGTGCCGTTGAAGACCATGCCGCCATATTCCTGCAGAGGAAGCTCCCGCGATGTCGAAGTTGGCGACGTGGGGGTTGAGGCTGAGCCGGGTGCCCAGGTCGGCGAACCGAGGCCGTCGGTGTTGAGTGTAAGGCCATGCGGTGCAAAGATACTGGCGGGGCGGACTCGGGCGGCCTTGCGCATAAGAGAAGATTTCCAATTGTCGCGCTCGGAGCTGTGCTCGAGCTGCGTGCGAGTGTTAGCACGAGATCGCGTGGTCGGTTGCACGAAGGTAGCTGTAAACGAAACGAGCTGGTTGTTGTGGGTGTCTGCCTCAATTCCAGCGTTCTCCAGCAAACCAGCGCAGCTCTTGCGGCGCTGGATTTTGACGGTGGCAGTCTCCTTGGCGGAAAGTCGGCTGAGGCCGAGCGAAGATCCCATCGTTGAGCCGAGACCGGACCCAGCCGAGGCATAGAGCGTCGAGAGTGGACCGCTGTCGCGGGACATGCGAGCTGCAACGACTGAGTCAGAAAGCACCATGCCGCGATCCACAACACTGCGCGAATTAGGTGAGGCGTGTCGCAGGGGGATCTCGGTCGGCATCCACGTGGTCGAGTTGGCACGCTGCTGGCCGCGATGGTTGGACACCACAGTCTGAGCAGCCCCGGCCGCGTGCATCGCCAGGAACTCGATGAGCGGATCGTTGGCCCGGTCTCGTGCCCCAGTCAGGTCAAAGTAGCCGCCTGCCTCATTCGTCCGGCTGGCATTGGGCGTCGGTGCCTCGCCCGCGTCGTTGCTATCGTCGAAGTCGACAGCGTCGCCGAGGAAGAGGCTCGACGGGAACGAGGCCTCGGCACCGGGCGGCGAAAAGTTGGCGCGCGAGATGGCGAGCGAAAGCATGTCAATCCAGAGCTGACGCTCCTTGGCATTGGATGCTGCAAGCTCAAAATGATGATCCTTAAACGAGAGGCGGAACGAGTGCGGAATCAGGTTACCGTCCATCTCGAGGTTTGAGAGACGAGCAGCCCACAAGGGGAACCACTGACGGCATTCGTAAGTAGCATTCTTGCGCACCTTCACCATAAGCAGGAAGCCGTTGTAGAGGAAGATGCCGAAATACTTGAGGCGCAAAGGCGCAACAAGCGGATCGAGCACACGGTGGTGATGCAGCACGTCAAGGGTGCCCGAAAGCTGGCAGTCGCCCAAAGAGCGCAGAAATGAGAGTGTGACGCCTTGGTTGGGCTCGACACGTGAGAGGATCAGATCGGCTCGCAACTCCGATTCACGACGCTTGCCGGCCTCGTCAACCTGGTCGGCGACTTCGCGCATGTGCGAGATGGCCAGCGATAGCTCCTCTGCCGGCGTACCGACCGAGAGACTGTGCTTTTGCAATGTCTGCAGCACCAACGGGTACAGGCAGAGCCGCTGGATGGGCTTGATGAGGAAGTCGCGGAACAACAGCCGCGAGCTCGTCTGTCGAATGGTGCCATGTAGCATGCCTGGTATCGCCGAGGCGCTCGAGGTCATCGAGGCAATACCCGTGCCCGACTGTGTCGATGTAGTCGCGACGATAGGTGTAAAGTGGGAAGCCGAATAATTTACAAACATGCTCGGCGTCGTGGCCCCCGAAGGGGGTCGGGAGGCTGCGCCCGAGCGGTGCGCACCCCGAGTCAATCGCAGAATTTCGGCGCAGTGCCTCTCGTAGGCATCCCAGTCGGTGTGGCGCCGCTCGGCTTCGCGAATGAGTGCCAGCGCCTCGCCGTGGCGCGAGCAGAAGGTTTTGTAGCTCTCCAGCGACGGCATCATCTGGTTGAACAGTCGCGCAACTCGAACCACGGCCTCCTCGGCTTGCGGACTCAGCGCCTTCTCCATGTCGCTTCGTTTGTCTTCGTCGACGTCGGCATGGTGACCAGGCCTGCGCAAACCCAGATCGCCCAGGATCGCGTCAAGCTTCGCAGACATTTTCTGGTGAATGCGCAGGAGGTCGTCAGCGTTGCGGATCACCAGCGCCTGTCGTGCCGGCTGATCGTTGAAGTACGGCATCATGCTGAGATTGTCGAAGAAGACCAGCACCAACGTGGCAAGATCATCGGCATAATTGCGCTCCGTGTCCACGAGCTCGAGCAGCGACGCATAGCGGCGCACTTTGGCCACATTGATCTTTGCCTCGGCCGAGTGGACATCGAGCTGGCCGATTTCGGCAACCGTCGACAGATCCGATAGAAGCCCGTCTACATCGGACGCAATCGAGACCGGCGAGATCTGTCCTGGCACAATGTCTGACGGGTCGATGACATCGATGCGGAGTGCATTCTCTGCCTTATGTGCAGGCGTGGACGCTGCTGGAGCGTCGTCGGCCGATGACGCGGAGCTAATGGCAGTGTCTAGACTGCTGGTGTGACTGGAGCCCGTCGTGGAGGTTGACGGCGTTCGGCTGATTTCAGACTGCGCGCCTCCGCCATTCCCAGCTTCTTCGGGTGTGATCTTGGCGGTGACATCGATGGACATCGAAGCGCAATCTTCAGATGCGGGCGAAGACGTGGAAGAGGCAGAGGAAGAACGTTTAACGGTACCGATCATCGATAGGCCGGCCTCGGTGAGATCCGAGTCGTGGCCCAGCACGGTATAACTAGGTGCATTTTCCGCACATGTGTCTCTCCCCAATACACGTGCAGACGCCGGAGACTTGTGAAGATTGGGGAGTGGCTGTTGTGATGCGGACATCAGAGCTGGCGAGCCAGGGGCCGATGCGTACTCCGAACTTCCAGAACTATGAGTCGTTGCAATGTGCGATTTGCCATCGGCGCCAAACACGTCGGTTGAGGATGCGGACGACATTGTACGCTCCATGCGCTCATGGTTCCATTCGAGACGCTCCATAGACTGCTGGCTCGCAGCTGTTGGCAGGCCGCTCTGCTCGTTGGTCAACTCGGCATTGCTCAGAGCTTGAACCAGTGGACTAGTGACATTGCGAGAGACGGCGCACTGAACCTGCAGGGCGAGGCTGGTCATCGAGGAGACGATGACTGGATCAGTCGACCGTGTTTTACCCTGCGCCCGCTCAGATCGAGGGCTCGATGCGGAGAGAGGCGTAGCCGGCGGTGAGTGCGATGCCGGCGAGGCTGCACGGGGAGTCGAGGCAATGGGCGAGGCTAAAGAGGAGGAAGTATCGGAGTGAGCTTCCGATCGCATGTCGTTCGAATCGCGTCCGTGCAAGGTCAGGTGCGCTGTATTCGAGGACGATGATGAGGACGAAGTGGCGCTGCTGTTCCCTGTAGTGGTGGCGGGATTTGGAGCCCCTGTGGCTGGAGAGACGACGGTGCTGTTGACTGCGCCGTTCGCAGCACTGACACCAACGGGAAGCACGCGATGCCGCGCGGCGTCCAGCGAGGTACGCTGGGAGCTCGAGCTGGAATGAGAGCCGTTGGTGGTGCTCATGACCGATGCCAAGGCGGTGGGCAAGGTGATCGACGTGCTGTTCAAGTCCAGGGAGAACCCGTCTGAGGTGGAAACGGCGGAGCCAGTGGCAGAAGCGGAGACAGAACCGGGTTGGCGAGTGTGTAAGAAGCCAGGGTCAGTCGCGATGGGATGCGATTGTGCCGCAGTGGCACTCATCGTCCTATCTCAGAACGTGCCCCACAAAGAGTGGCTGAAAAGACACAGCAAGCGACGCCTCGGTCGATTGTGAGGCGGCTGAGCCTTATACTACACTGTATCGATGATGCTTGATACCGGAACGCACGTGTGATGTGACCGCGCGACACAGCAGAAAAGCAGTTTCGCTCTTCGGTCAGAAAGGTAGATGGGACTGATAGCAGCCGCGCGTGGACGTTTGGGTTTGAGCGTGAGCCTGCAACAAGCTCCAAAGGCGTACCGCGCATGCAGTGGCCGTGCAAGAACGGCAACAGTGATCCCAGGTTCCGATAGCAGCCGGAAATTGATCCGGGAGGCGCTATGGCTTCAGAAAGCAGATTTAGACGATGCTACTGTGGCTTCGAGCGTGAGATACAGTCGGAAATCTGGCGGTGCTCGGCTGCTGGTTGAATGGGTGAAGTGCTCCTGACGTCTCGGAGGAAGTTTCCACCTGATTGAGATATTGGTGAAAGGAAAGACACGACCGAGATCCGAAGAGACTGTCGAGGGCCTTGGGAAGATGGCGAATGCAGAGCTTGTCGATCCTTACCTCCGGCTAGGTCGTTTTGATGTGTAGCGAACAGAGTCGGAAGCGAGGCGGCCGGAACTCTGAGCCAGTCTAGCTGACACAAACCTAAAGGTATCGCCACTTTGGCTTTTGGACCTCGTCTCACAAAGCTTTGCGCGCTGACGCCGATGCGCAGTAGTCTGACGGGAAGACAGTTGCAGTATCGCTCACTTACTAAGCGAAACAGCCGGAAGACGTATGTCGGCACTCTTTAAGCTGAAGCCGAACGGGTATAGAGAATAGGTATAGATGAGAAGATGGCACTGGGCGCCGACGTGTGGGTGCGTGATGGCCGAGACCGAGGTCAATGCGATCAAGATCGAGTCGAGAGAGAAGCGATTCAAAGTACGCGGGCAGAAACGGACGACGAAAAGGGCCGAAGATGAAAGCAAAAGCGAGAGAGACAGCCGACGGAAGCAATGGATGCCGAATAGCCAGTAGGTTGCCAGGCGGAGGTGGTTGTCGACGACGATGATGAAGGTAGTGCCGATGGTGGAGGTGGTGTCGCACGCTGACAGGTCTTGCAAAAGATGACCACAACGATGAGCTTTGCAGTGCCAAGACCAAGACCGACGGGGAAGTTGGAAGAGGATGGTGGTCAGCAGTCGAAGAGCAAAGCACTGATCAAGTCACACTGCGGAGCTTGTCGAGTAAGACTGTGCTGAAGCTGCTACGTCTGCAATAATGGCGACAGAAGTGGGTGCAGCACACCACGCACTCGAGCTGAAGACGAGCAGGCTAGATCATGGGATGTTGCGGAGACAGGAAGACAGTCAGGAAGGCCCAATGATGAACAAGGTCCACAGCTCGGCAGTCCGTTGGGACAAAGGACAATTCAAACATGGATGGCCGACAGATCAGGGTTCTGGACTGCCGGTGGTAAAAGGTACTGGACGAGTGGAAGGACTCTCCGATCTGCACGCTCACCGCAGCGACACACGGCTGGCGCAAGTGCAGGCTTGTGCAAGGAGCGAAGCCACTCTCTGCAACGCTTGCGGGTCGGGCCAAGGGTGGAGCGAGGTCAGGACCAATTTCACAACGGAGCAGCCAAGCAAGCAAAGAGTGGGCAAAAGTCACATCAACGTCGAACCGATGTTCTGCCAATCCGTTCGAATGCCAGAAGACCGGAGAAAGAACGGACTACGGACGACTGCATGGACAAGCATGCAACACGTACGGGCAATGCTTGTGGACTCCAAGCACATCAACACACGCATCCACCGCGACATGTGCTGGACGTGATGAAGGGCACACCACCAGGATCGGGATTGCGAGGTCTCTGCAGTAGCAGGAGAAAGAAAAAAAAAATAAAAGAAAAAAAAGCTTGAAGGGCCGGCGCGTGATGACGCCCAGAAACCCAAGCAACGTCTCGGACCGACGTAGCATCCCTTGGGCGGAAGGCCCGTGTGAAGTAGAGCATAGTGCAGCCGGGCCAGGCCAACTGGAGGAGCAGCAGTAACGAGAATTTTCCGAGCGCATCGACGCGAGGGGTGATGTTGTGGGTGCAGCAGCGTGCAGATCAGTCCATCTCAATGTGGGTTGACGCGCGCTGACGAATGACGGTCCAGCCGCCACGGGCGGCGAACCGTGGGTGACTGGGTGTGTGGATGAAGTCGGGCGCTGAACGTATGGGCGGGTGGGTGGAACCAGGAGGCGCAAGATCACACTTCGTTGCATTCATCGTACGAGGCTTGTACTGTAGGTGCGGCCCCTCGCTTGCAGCTCCGTCTAGAGAAACAGCAGCGCGGGGCGATGGTAAATTTTGTGGACAGCGGAAGCAACCGTGTCTTTTCATGCAGTGAGCAAGCAGCACAGTGCTCACAGGCCGGACAGCTTTGCCCGGTGGAGTTCCAAGCGCAGCAAGAGATCGAAAGTGTGTTTGGTCGGCACGGTCCGATCTTGGGTCCTGATCTGGCAAGCTGGACCCTGGCGGTAGACAGACCTGTGCTCCCGCCTGGCTAGGCACAACGCGAGAGGCACCATTGCGCAAGCCTGACTTTTCATGCTGTAGAAAATAGATCGGAATTCTGGGTGTCGGTCGCCGCATCAGCCGTTCACGATTCCGAGCGTTCCACCATATTTGACAACAAGTTTTGCGATGCACCGTAGACACCCTTTTCCGCCGACCTCGTGCCCCGTACACCAATTCAAACGCTTCTCTTTTCGGCACTTCCGCAAGGCCGTCCGATCCGGTATCAAATCTCTCCACCGAGCGAGTCTTTACGACCGTGTTTGCAGAGTACAGTCCAGAGCTCCGTGAGGCTTTGCCGATGCCGGTATCATCGTCTTTCCGGCCTCGTACAACACCTTGATAGCTTTTTGAACGCAAGGAAGGAAAGCAAGCACGCAGAGTGTTCGACTTGAATCGGCATCTAGAGAAAGATTCGAAGACAGGCTAAACAGCTTTGAGAGCCACAAAGAAAGAAAAGAAAAGAAAACCCTCCCTTCGTGTCTTGGCCTCTCCCTTTCTCGTTCCTGTGATGATCGTCAGAAGACCGCCGAGAGGAAATTCCGGCAGCACTGTCCAGCAAAAGGCGAGACACTTTGCAAGAAGCGGCGAGCGAGCTGGCCTGCGCACTCATGAAAATCGACAGGGTCCTCTCTCGCAAAGCCACCGACCCCAGCCGAACGAACAACCACACTTTGCCCGTCTGCTTCGCATTCATTTAGTTTTACTGAACACGGGCTTACAGTACTGTACTTTGCTCGCTCACGGTCACTTCCCCCATACGGTCAGAGGCCACCAGTGGATTGATGAGTAGCTCAGTGGAACCACAGCAGCGCCACATGCCGCACTCTGATCAGCCATGCTACCCAGATATGGCCGTACTCGACAGTCATTAAGCGACTTGCCATTGCTCGCGACCCAGAGGCTGCCAAGCCGGGGACGCGTGTGGTGGAGACAGATCTCCGGAAGCAGCAAGTCGTAAGATATTGTTCATTGCTACTTACGACAGTACTGCACACTGTGGTCCCGAGTCGAGGGTGTGATGGAGGCCCCTTGGCGACAGGCGCGAACATCCTAGCCGGAAAGCTAGGCATTTTCATGCGGTAAAATGGGAGTCTCACGCGCGGAGCATGTCGGCAATCGAACATGTCGCAAGCAACTTGATTGTTGCGACTTGGAAACCGCAGGACAAAAGCCGGTCAACGCTCATGACGATGAGGAGTTATTGTGGCAGAACTGCGCCTGATTGACCACATTTGTCCCGTAAGCGGAGAACATGAATCTCGGTAGCTTTAGACAGAGCGGCGAAGGGGGGAGCAAGCAAAGGGGTGGGACACAAGCAATAATTGAATGGATTGAAGATTCCCTTCGGTGTAGCGGATCGCTGGGCGAACGGAGTTGGATGTCACAATGGACGTAGCGATTGCCGTCGTGACCAGGGCCAAGATCGAGGAATAGGGTGATTTTGAGACCAAACCCAACAACGGCCATCGCTTGTGCTCCGCAGCTCGCCTATTCGTAAGCCAAGCCTGGCCAAGAGAAAGCACACGCGCGCGATTCTCCGTAGTCACAACCTCCACTCCTACACTCATTCCGCCCTGGCTATGGAGCAAATTGTCGCTGCCGAGGTACCACAGCTGTCGTTTTGGGCGTTGATATTTTTGACAAGGAACTTCATCGGAGACTCTGCGACGCCCTTGCAGAGGCCAAACTTCTGTAATAATTCCAGCTGGTTTTTCGGTCAAAACGCACTCGTCAAGCCCCCCTTGGTCACACAGCTTCCGACTGCGCTTTGCCGCTGTCTTGCCCATGACCCAAAGGTAGGCTAGTGTTAGCAAGCTTTGTTCCAGTGTCTCTGTGGTGATCTGCAGCAACAAGGTCTACGTGTAGCTGTTCAGAAGAGCCCTTTGTGAACTCAAATTGCTCTGCGTCGGCCACCGACCGCATGGCCCTCAATGCACAACCGAGCTTGGAGCCCTTAGCGAAGAAGAAAATGAAATCAAAGGGTCGGGGCGAAACGCACCGTGCCATCGTTTAACCTTCTCACCGCACCAAGCCTGAAATGGCCGTCCTAGCTAGCCATTCGGCTCCGCCGAACCAGGTCTGTTCTCCAGAGTCGCTTGAGCCGGTGGCGCACCGCCGTGAGCATGAGCATACAATATCACGCAGCCACCTTTCCGTCCAAGTCGTGCTGAGTGAAGAGCGTGTGGTTGCAATTGTGAAGGAGGGAATCAGGCGCTAGGGGTAGCGTGAGCGAAAAGTTCAGATTCTTATTCTACTCTGGACAGCTGACGCGGGCAACACGCGAAGCCAAGAACGTCCAACCTGGACAGGAATTGGAGACGGCAGGCGAAGCCGGAAGGTCGTATGGCAAAGCAAGTGGGCGGAACGGCCGCCTAGTGGCTGTTGCTGTTGCTGCCACTTCCGCTTCCACCACTGTAGTCTCCACTGGAACCGCCGCCGAACTGAGAGTGAGACTTGATGCTCTCAAAGTTGGCGTCAATCATGATGTCGGTATTGATTCCGGCACCCACTTCGGTGGTGATCGTCTGACCCTGCCAATCGGTGATCCTGAAGGCAAAGATCGATTCGTCCTTGATATCGCCCTTGGAGGACGAGAATTGCCAAAATGAGTTGTCAATGTGCTTGCCCGTGATCCAGTCGCCCGATCCTACACGGGCCTCGACGCGCACTACTGGCTCCCATGAGCCACGGATCTGCACCTGGCAGAATCCAGCGCTGGCACCGGTCCGCCAGTGTACTTGCAGCGACTTGCCTCCGCTGCCAGTCTTTTGGAAGAGTGACTTGCACGACACGAAGCGCCAGTTGATCGGGAGCTTGCTGCCGTTGGCGTTGTTGGTGACGCTGTTCCAGGCATCCGGATGCATGTCAAGACCCGACCAGCACTGGTTGACGCCGGGACACTGGTCGCTCACGAAAGCCACAGTGGTCTTGCCGGAAGGCAGTTCGCCGGCCTGCGGCTGCTCAACCTTCCACTGCACGTCGTTGCTGAACTTGTCGGCGGAGGTGGATGCGATCTCGACGCAGGCTCCACAGGCCAGACCATCCTGCCAGAAGGATTGATCCATTGCCACCGAGGGCATGTCGGCATGCGGCAGGTCGTCGTACATACACGCTCCGCCTTGCCAGGCACCGTCGCTCCCAAACGTCGTGCCTGGACCGTGGTATACAAGCGAAGGGTCGAAAAAGTTGTAGTTGATCGAACCGCCCGACGCCAGCATAGTCGAGCCGAGAAGGCCCTTGGCATGCACCACGTTGCCAGACTTGCTGCCTGGCCGGACAACAGTGCCGTCATCACCGGTGGCGCCAGATCCGGAGCCGGAGCCTGCGCCGTACTCGTCACCATCGGCGCCACCAGTGCCTCTGTTGTTCATACTTCCACTATTTTCGCCTCCGACGTTTGAGTGATTGTTCTTGTCGCCGATGCTGTCTCCCTGATTGGGGGGAGAGGAGCTGTTGCCGCCGCCGCTGACGGTGGCCGGGCCTTTCCCTGAGCCATTAGTGAGACCAGAGCCAGGAGCCGGAGCAGTGACGGGATCAGGTCTTGTAGAGCCGTAGAAGCTCAAACTACCTGTGCCTGTCGATTCCGCGTTGGATCCATCCCGTTCATGTCCCGAGGATGAAGTGGACTTGCGCTTCTTGCTGCACTTCTTGTTCTTCTTGCCCTTATGCTTCTTGACTGGCAACAAGGAAGAGTCAGAGTCATTGTTGAAAGCGGGTTCGTAGCCGCTAGAAGGTGATTGAGAATCTCTTTTCTGATGAGAAGGATAAGGAACGTGTGCGCCCGATCGCTGGTGAAGCACAGCAGAATGGGATCGCTTGACTCGAGTAAAGTGACCCGAGACGGTGGAGGCGAACAAGAAAAGGCCGATGAGGGCCAGAGAAGAAGAGACTCGCATTTGTTCACTGAACAAACAAACCGTGATCAAACGGAAATACAGTCAAGAAGTACAGAAGCGAAAGAGGGCCAGCCCGATAAAGTGAGAAGGGAGAAGAGAAGAGAAATGGAAAAGGACGTCAACGTGCTTGAGACTTGGGACAGCTCGGATCTAGTAGATCGATCCCTCTATTTATACGGTGGCCAAGTAAGAGCGAGAGATTTGGTCCTTGGTGAGGCTTCTGCCTACTGGAAAGTGCAAAAGGCAATAGCTGGATCAAGACGCCGACGACTCGCTGATATGACGCTCATGCTGTGTGGACGTCAATTTCGGGAGGGGCGCTCGAACGATATCAAAGGCGTTCCGCGATAGCACTTTGGCTCAACTCTCATAGTGTATGTACGCTTCGTATACCGGTTGCCAGGTGACTGAGTTGATGAAGTAGCCCACCATACTCACGTCCGTCAGCCGTAACAATCACATCGACGTGGTTCATTTGCTGCCTGCCAGCGAGCCGTTTCGCTCTGTCATCACATGAGATCATGCACGCCTACTCGAGAGCATTCATGTTACTGTGTTGGCCCATCGCCTCTCGCGAGGAGCACGTCTTTTCAATGCTCCGATTCAAAACCTGACTCGAGCGAGGTCGAGTCGAGATTGATCGTAGGGAAGTCGCAACTGCTGACGCCTGTTGACATGCTTGCGGTCTAACAAGCTGGGAAAAACGCGCTCGCGCTCTCCTAACTAATTCTATTTTATATCTGTTTTTCTCTCGAGAAAGTACAGTAGCAAGAGTATACAGTTAGTGTGTGTAACTTGAGTGTTGCAGCCGATATCGAGATCAACACTTGCTCAAGCGCTCTTTCCTTTTCACCTCAAAAGCAAGTGGTCGATCTCTTCAAAGGTGAGACTGTTCGCCTTTCGGATTGGCTTACATGTCCGATCTTGGATCGAGATCGGTGATAGGCAGGCGAGTATCACTCGGTCCTCATCGCGGCACCGTGCGTTACTATGGCCCAGTAGCACCGGCCAAGGGCGACTGGCTCGGCATCGAGTGGGATGATCCGTTAAGAGGAAAGCACGATGGTGTCAGCGCCGATGGCACTCGCTACTTTGACGTTAGAAAGTCAGGAAGCGGCTCCTTCATCCGAACCACGGCCTCAAAGCTATCCTGCGGCTGCTCCTTTCTCCAAGCCCTCCGAAACAAGTACCTGCCGGAGACACCAAGCGTCGGTAGTACTGCCAGTGCGAAGGAAGATGAAGTCAAGCAACAACACTCGAGAAAGAATCTCGCCGAGATCGAGATCGAGGCTCCTAATATGGAAAGCGTGATGCGGAGAGCGGCACGACTGGACCGCCTTCGTGAAGTCGGCCTTGGAGGTTGGAAGACATCTGGGAGGAACAGCGTGGAGCCTGGTAGCATGACAGACGCGTCTCAGGAAGCCTACTTCGAAGTGGCGAGGGCTTTTGCCAAGGATGGAAGCGAATCAGTTGGCGCAATCCGTCAGACGTGTCCCAATATCCGGTGGCTGGATCTCTCGCGCTCCTTGCTGCCAGACTGGGAAGAGGTTTCACTCATCGCCGGAGACTTGGACAGGCTCGACACGCTGCTCCTCCATTTGAATCGCCTATCACCGCCCACGAGCCCCATTCCAGAGTCTTGGGCGCAACGCTTTGAGAGCCTTCGCGATCTGCGTCTCGATGGCACGCTGATCAGCTGGTCTGAGATGTTGTCTCTCGCACCGGCATTGAGCAATCTCGAGCACTTACAGCTCGGAAGCAACGAGATTTCCAATCTCCATTCAAGCACTGCAGCTGTTCTGATTGAGTTTCAGCCGTTTCCACGGCTCACATCACTCAGCCTTGAAGATAATCAGATCGAGTCATTCGAAGAAGTGGCCCGCGCCACCTCGGTGCTCCGCTCGCTGGAAACCCTGAACTTGATCGGTAATCGCCTCTCTCATATTCCGGCAGCGCCAGCCGATGCCATTATACATCCAAAGCTTCGCGAGCTGCACCTCTCGAGCAACCCGATTGCGAGCTGGTCGGATCTCGAGCATCTCGATACGTGGATGCACGGGAGGGACAAGGGCGGCCTCAAAGCGCTGCATATCAAGTCGCTCGACGAGCATGACTTCGGCGACCGTGAGGACGACGCCACTCACTCAGCTCGCTCTCCACTACTGGCACGATATGAATATCGGGACTTCCGCGCCATCGCAATTGCCAGACTACCCCAGCTGCGTGTCTTGGACCACACGGATGTCTCAGCGAAAGAACGCAGCGACGCCGAGCTGTTTGTCTACTCGCGCTTCCGCGACAACGATTCCACCGTCATTCATGGCAGGCTGGTGTCAGCAGAAGCAAGTGTTTTGGTAGAAGGGGACTCAAAGACGCTGAGCTTCTCGCAAAAGCTCCTCCTCTTTCCACGGTACGCGGAGCTTGCCTTTCGCTTTGACGGCGTCGCCAAAGATACGGATCAGGACACCGATGGGCACAAACGCGCTGAACAAGAGTCGAAAAAGGACACGTTGCGTGCAAAGCTCGTAAGAGTCACAGTCCACGCCGCTTCGGAACCGCCGTCCGCCTCGCCACCCCACCTGACGCCCAACAGATCAGGCGAGGCCCACGTATTGGCATCCACACCGCTCCGCCTGGCAAAGATGAAATTAGCCAAGATCGTAGGCGTCAAGCCAAGTCAAATCACACAAATGTGGGCCTTCCTCGGCGAACGCAGTTCACATCATGCCACAGACACGGCGTCTGAATCAGTCGACCCGAGCTCAACACCAGCAGCAAACAAACGAATTGTCTTCGAAATGGAGGATTTGTCAAGGGACCTGAACTGGTACGAAGTCGGACAAGGGGACGAGGTGGTTCTGGTGGCTGCTGTTTGATGCAGACGCAAAGCATGTCTAAATAGGCAGTGGTAGAGAGGCTCCGGTCGATCTGTTGTATTCACCATGACTGCTCAGGGTGCGATCGACCTCACTCGACGGGCTGGTCTGTCTTCTTTCTCTTGTCCTCGGGCCTGTTGTCCTTTCCAGATGAGCCACTCTTCTCCAGCGGAACGGAAATCGGCTGGCCCTGGACTGCGCCGATAAAGATAGGAGTGTCAAATGAAGGGACGTTCGAAGAGAGCCCACCTAGTGTATCCGGAGCAGGTTTCAGCGGTTGCTGCTGGTCAGGCGACGGCGTCCTCTGTCCCACCGGATTCAGAGACCAGTTGTTGAAGAAATCCCACCGTTTCTGAATCCTGTCCGCGTGTTTCTCGCCCTCGCGACCTACGTGTACTGCGGCCTATAAGTGTGACATTCGGCAGAGCATGTTTGGACCTCAAGTCAATTTCAACTTCAACGACACTGAAACCAACGACGGCATTTGCACTTACGACCTGCACCGTAGCACTGAGCATGATCACGACCAGTCCGACGGAGACCATTGCGATCAGGCGATAAATCGCCATGGCTATGATGGTGATTTTGAGGGGAGAGCGGTGAATGGAGAAAGGCCAGAACAAGGAGGAAAGGCGAGCTGCGGAGTGTAGCAACAGTCCTGAGAGCTGAAAGTGTTCTGAGATCCCCGAAAAGCGTCCAGCTGGCACAAGACGAAGGCCAAGCAACCACCTGATCTTATATACCCTCAAATGTGGCGCGAACTTGGAAGCGCGGTGCACTAGGTCGGACAGCTCCGTGCCTACACCAAATCCTTTGGCCTTCAGGCTCTGTCTCGGTGGGATCAAGCACGTTGCCACACCCTTCGGGCCGAAAGAGCTTCGTTAGGCAAGGGCCAAGGAGCTGAGACACCCTGGTGCTCTTCAGAAGCAGACGAAAGGCCTGAGATGAAGTGGAAGCTGGATCCAGCGGGATGAAGCCACTGCGAGTGGTCCCATAGCAACTGATGAAACAGGGGCCCGACGATTGATGGCTGATGGCGCTGCGTTCTGTACGGCATCGTTCTTTGCATCAGCGAGGTGAAGCATGCAGCTCATGTGTAGGCCCACACTTCCTCGCAACAGATTGGGAAACCGGTGAAGTCAGCCAGTCAGCCCCTGTCAACCGCTTTCCTGCCGTTGCTCGGCGATTCTTTGCAACGGCAGTGGGCAGTCCGCACATATTCAGTGAAAAAGCGCTCTGACGCCCCCCTCCCCCCTCCCCCAGGGTCTCGGCCTCGTCTTTTTGACATCCACCGCAATCATGCGGGCAATGGACGACGACGGTGGAGAGTCTGCAACGTTCAATTTTGCGCCCATAATATGACGCTGAGATGGGCAGTCCTTTTCTGCTATTTGACCCACTGGCCCAGCGGCCCCTCGAGTGTGGATGAATTGAGTCTCCCCTTGCTGCTCGTTCGTCGTCAGGTCCCTGCTTGGCTTGAGGGCTCGACGTGGCAACACCTGATGACTACACGAGCGCTTGAGAACATCAACCCACCCTTTCTGCATGTTGGACTCGCCACCACAAAAGCCACCACCAGCGAACGCCCTTCTCCCTGCTCGTATCATCGGAGTACATGCGTCGACATGAGCAGCCCTCAGAGATTGCAACGATCAGTTCTATGTCAAACAGGAGCCTCATTCACCATTGCGCCTGCTCTGACAGAGGTGACGACTGATGTCGACATTGATGGGTACCGCTGAACCTATGTGGCGCGCGGAGAAGTCTCCTCTCAAAGGGCATCATACGATATAGGCGATGCTGAGCACACTTGCGCGTTTCATTCAGCACCATCGTATTTCAGTGGGAAAGAGGATTCTCTGTGGCCGACCTCGCCTTTCAACTTCTGCCTTCAGCTACATCGCCATAGATTCTGCCGGTCTGACTGCCTGTGCTTGAGATCGACTGAGCTCAAATGAGGTGTGTGTCGCCTCGTACAGGACCAAATGAAGGTACACGGCATTCCGACCCCACTCAGACTAGAGCATTCTGGCCTTTAGTCCTGGACTGTACTGTCGTTTCACCCACCAGGCCTGCACCTCCTGCCGCACATCAATGGTGGCTTGCAAGCCCTTTGCATTTGGCCAGTACGGGAGGCTTGTTGACGGAAGCAGGATGGGCCATATAAAGACTTGCAGAATGAAATCCCCTCAACGTCCCGTTTCGGCTCCTTCTCTTTCGCTGCATAACTCGTCAAATTCGCATCAACGTGGTCGAGGCACGATCGCGGGCGTCTTTTGACCAGACCAGTTTCGGGATTTCTTGCCATACAGCTGCGTCCAGACCAAGTGGAAGTTCAAGCTGTTTCCACCATATCGCTCATTACGCCAAAAGACATCTTCGTTCGCCGGTCGAACTCCTCCTGGAGAGTATAGTAAACTATCGTTTCTTCATTGCTGAAGCCTCACATATAGTGCGGTTTGATTTCAAGAAACCTCAAGTTTCGAGCAAAGTCCAACATGCAGCGTCATGATGGCAACGAGTACCTGCACGCGGTCTTTGCGGGTGTGAGACCGACGATGGACCAGTCGATCGCGCTGATGCGAATGATGCAAGAGGGCACGACCTGGAACCTGGGCGCTATTGGAGCTCAATTTCTGCTCATGGCCGAAATCTTAAGAACGATCCCAGCTGAGGTGAGGCTCCTCACTCGGCTGATTCGACGCCGCAAGCCAAACATGGCCGAGTGCCTCTTCGTGGCAATCAAGTACTTTGCGCTGATTGCCGTCGTCCTCGACGTGATCCTGTCGGCCACATTTGTTGCAAATTCGCAAGACGACTGCCACAACTGGGCGTGGACCTCCTCCACGATGTACTTTTTGTGCTCCTGGCTGGTGTTTTGCGCCATTGTATGGCGAGCAACGATCATCTTCAGTACATACAAGTGGATCGCCTACACATGCTACTTGGGTCTGGCTGGCCAGCTGGCCATGGCGCTTTGGACCAACTACCGAGTCGTGAAGCCAGATGACTACTCGCCGGCAGGAGTCTGCGTTCCACATCAGATGATGGATAACACGCCCGCAGGTGGAGGCGAGTCAGGCTTCTGGGACAGTGCAACCTTCTGGTTCCTGCTCTACAACACCATCTTTGATCTTTGCGTTTTGACAGCGTGCTGTATTCGCCTACTTCGCACAGCCAGAGGTCCGGGTGGCCTGACCAAGATCGCCAGAGTGCTCTTCGTCAACAATGTCCACTACATGCTTGGTGTAGAGATGTGCAACTTGATTGAGATCATCTTGCTGATGGGCTGGTGGCGCAATATGCCACAGCTGCACCAGCCCAGCATTGCGATTCAGATCATCATGGGTCTGAACATGATCGTGCAGGAGCAGGAAGCTGTCTACAGCCCCACATATTCCAAGCAGTACGGATTCTCCGAGGTAAGACCTGGCTCAAGCGGAGGACCGACGCACAGCATGGCTTCGAGCAACACTCGCGTAGGCACGTTTAGCAAGCGTCCCGGCACCGCCGGGTCAAACTTCACTGCTCCTTCTACAGCATACTACCGAGGCCGTGCAGACACGACAAACAGCTTCAGAAGCCTTCCTTACCGACCACATGAGACAGTGGACGATAATTCGCCGCCGCCGCCCCAGGTGCCACCGAAGTACCGGATCAACTCGGCCTCTTCGTACTCTGACCACACTCCTGGACTCGGAATCTCTGTCACGCATGGCAAAGATGTCACCGTCAGTGTGCACGACTGTCCCTATCCGCAGCCTAACCAGGAGCTCAAGAACGTGTTCTAGCTCTGCTACACACCTTCAGCCTTGGTCAGGGTTCTTGATCTGATTTGTTATTTTTCCTTCCACCCTTCACAGCCAGACTGTCGCCCACAAACGGCATCGGCACCCGCTCGTCGCTGCTCTCGAATGATGTCCGACAAAGGTGCCGTGTCGTTTTCGGCGTCATCTAAACGGCCTTTCCGCTCCATATGGCGCTCCCACGTTCGTTGCTGATTCCGTCTCTCCTTTCCTCGTACCCAACGCTGATCTTTGCTACTCGAGTTGCATCCAACCAGATCGGCAAGTCCGTGATTTTTCGGTCTCTGGGAAGCATCGGCAGCATCATTGGTTTACCCTCCCATGTACTGACAAGAAATTTGTAGCAATTCCAGAGAATGCATTCCTTGATTCCCATTCCACACTGCATCTGATCACGCGAGAGGTGTGACTTGAGAATCGGCAGAAACTGTGTTGTGATTGCAATGCTGGGACTGTAGAGTAAATGCTGCAAAAATCAATGAGTACGTGTAGATTGAAAGCCACTTAGTGTTCCGGGTTAGAACCTGTATGAAGCCTCATGCTGCGTTCTGAGCAAGCCCAGCAGGAAGAGGACACGTCTATTTGGGATGCTGCTGCGCTGTCGAGACGTTCTGCAGGTTATGCGACTCGGATCTCTTGAGAGGGGCGCGAAGGTTGGAGATGCTATTTGTAAGCGGCGAGACCGTCGAATCGTCATTGTCATCGGAACCAGGATCGGAGAGGGTTCGGGAGGCCTCCCTCCGCATTTGTTCGATGTGAGAGTGCTGTTTTGGCTTGGCTTCGGTCGGCGAATCGCTGGGAGGACGTGAACTTCTTGACGCAAGTCCGAAGTCGTACGGCTGGTCGACTGTAGCAAGTGGCGTAGTCTGGGGAAGAGGGGACAGAGCTCTGCGTCTTGGGCCGTTCTGTGCTGAATCGCCCCTGCTCTCGCCGTGCTGGTCCTCTTCAGCGTCTACGTCCACACCGATGATGTGTGGCGCTCCAGACGAGCTCTCGCCATTCGACTCCCAGACATTGCTAGTGCTGCCGCTATATCGGTCTCGGTAATGCGAGTCAGACGACCGGCGATCCGAATGGCTGCCAAAGCCTTCTTCGTCATGGTCGCCTTCTCCAGACTGGTTGAGCTTGGAGTAGGCTGACGTATGAGGATTGTGACGCAGCAGCGAGTCAATGAGCCAGAACTGCAGCACATTCATGGCTAGCGGGAATAGTGCCATTGAGAAGAGCACCTGAATGTCCTTGTGGCTCCCGAAGAGGCCGAGAATCCACGAGCCGACATCGAAGAGGAAAGGAAAGAGTCCGAAGAGCAGCAGCACAGCCATCTTCATGAGCAAAAGGACGAAGAGATAGGTACCGAGCTGCTTGAGCCAGTATTCGAGCTTGGGCCTGGCTCTACGGCCGCCGTAGGCGGCATTCGATGAGGCCGAGTCGCTATGACTGTTACTGGCGCCTGTGCCATTGGAGGATCGCGACGCGTTGGGTGTCGGTGGCGAGTATTGGCCAGAGACGAAGCCGTCCTTGCCGAGCACGTTTGTGAAGAAGTGAGTGATGTAGCGCAGGCCAAGATAGATGAAGAATACGCCAAGGGTAGTGTCTACGAGAATGTTGAGAAAGTAGAGCGAGCATGGATTTTCGCCACCACCTCTGGCAACGAAATCGGAGAGGACGACGTTGAGAATGTGAACGAAGAGCTGGCCGAGCAGCTGCTTGGAGACGTCGAGAGCCCAGATCTTCCATTTTCGCATGGGATGCTCGTGCTGGCGCTTGTATATGAGAGAGCCGATGACGAGGATGCCCATAACGGCCTGGACGACCAGCGCAAAGGGACCGAGAAGTTTACAGTTGTCGCCGTCGACCTCGGGCGCGCCGAGGACGGGAGTTGGTGTGGGTATTGGCACATGGTCATACTGCGTGTCCGCGGTCGGAGATGCCGCACTGGCGAGCTGGTGTGTCAGCAAGTCACGCGCAACGTTGGCCAGCGTGTCCAGGTGGGTGGCCGCCGAATCGGGCATGACGCCGACGGAGGCCTTACGGCTGCTGTGTAGAGCCGTGCGCTACAGCGAGTCGTCGGAAATCTCGAGAAAGCACACAAGTCTATTTCAGCCGTATTGTCGTCTGATCGTCTGGACGTCTGATATGGTGATGGATGAGGTTGAGGCTGACTTGGCCTGTGGTTGGCTGTGGCCAGCTGGAGGGCTGTGTACGCCACAGAGCTGTGATGATATGCAAAGCGCTTCGTAGAACCTGGCTGGTGCTTCAGAGGCCTGCCGTGATATGCCAAGCGTGGTGTGACCGGCTCGTACAGAGTGCTACGAGCAACAATAATGCTTTCGGGAGAGGCCGCCGAGTTGTGTGTGATGTGTCTGAAGATGAGACCCGAGGCTTGCTTCCAATGCCCCGGACCCTGAAGCGGTCGGTGCTACTGTACAGCACCGCACAGTACAGTACCACTACAGTAGTCCTTTTTCTTTTTTTAATATTATTCTCAGGGTGGGCCAGTCACTCGGCCACGTCTCCACCTCATTTTCGGCTATTCGACAGCATCGCATGTCGGTCAGCCGCTTTGAGCCTTCACACCGCGCCCTTCTCAAGAGGCTTTGCGAACCGACACTTGAGATCTGCAGTCGCCGCATGAACCCACCCACAGCACAGTCCTGCACAGCAGTACACCAGTGCAGCACGCACGACACGTCCCCGGCGCAAGGTGCTATAGTACAACACAGATCTGTACAGCACCTTCGCAGGTACAGTACTGTACTGTACATGACTTGTTGGTTGCCTTGAGTAGGGCACAGTAGTATTTTCTCCTCGCAAAAGTGCCAAATATATATATATATGATGATGATGAATTGTACGTATTTTCGCCACTTTCCACTCTCCGCCAGCCCAACCCCGCGTACGGATGCACAGTTCCCCGCGTACCCAATTTATTTTTGTTTTCTTGGCCTTGGCCATCCTTCGACCCTTCACCGACGGTGGCAGGCATGGTCACGATCATCTGTGCGGTGGAAAGCACTGCTGTAGAATGGCTGAGTGAAAGGTATAGTGTACAATGATTCAGTCAGAAACAATAAGGAATAGCTATGGTCAGGGGCCAAACGCGGCATGTATTTATTGAGTGGAAGCGGTGCGGTTCAAGTCCTAGAAGAAGGCTCCAAAGTCGTAGCGCTCGCCGGGAGCGGGTCCATTGACTGCCGCAGAAGCCGCCTGGGCCACACCCGACGAAGTCGTCTTGGGCGTGAGGCGTTTTGCAGAGCCGTTCTTGGACTTGGTTGGAGCAGGGGCCGACATCTTGGCCTTCTTTTGCACTCGACGCTCTTTGCGCGAGAGCTGCTGCATCTCTTGTTCGCTGTCAGACTCAGCCTGCTCCAGCTCCTCCTCCTCCTCGTCTTCGTCTGCAGGCGCATTGCGCTTCGAAACGATCTTCTTGAGGATCGACTTGAGCTGAGCGGGAGCCTGCGCCGTCTCCGTTTCGGCATCCTCTTCGTCCTCGTCGTCTTCCCAGCTCTCCTCGTCGTCGTCTTCGGCAAGCACGCCCTCGACCTCGTCTTCGTCGTCGCTGTCCACCTCGGGAGGAGGCGCCATCATCTCGACCTGATCGAGCACAAGCGCCTCGCGTCCCAGCACCATCGAGATGGGCTTGAGACGCAGCTCACGCGCCTTGAACTTCTTGCGCCATTCCTTGCGCGCCAGAACGGTGTCCGACAGCGCCGACGCCTTGGTTCTTGCTGCATCCAACTGTTTCTGTGCAGCTTCGGTCAGTTTGGGCGCTTGTGTATAGTAGCCCAACATCTGGTGCGACCAATCGCGCAGCAGAATACGCGAGGCACCAATGGGGTCGGGCAGGTCGCGCTTCTTCATGCGGCCCGTCGCCCGTGCCAGAGCGACCAGGAATTCGTGCGTGTCGGCATGCACCTTTTCACGGCGCTGAATCGCTGCGAGCGTTTCCTTCTCCTGCTCGTCCAGCTGCTCGTCGGCCAAAGAGGCCTTGTCAACCTGAAACGAGCCAAAGGCAGGTACATTGTAGATCAGCATCAGATCCTCCGGGTGCGACACGCGCGACAGGAGCGCCCAAGTCAGTGGCAGCGGCTCCTTGATACGCTGCACGTGGCCCTGGTTGCGCATCAGAGTCTGCATCGACTTGAGCTCCTGCTTTGCCATGGCCTCAGTGTCGTCGTCATCTTTGGGCTGCTTCCCAGCCTCCTGCTCGTCTTTCTCGTCCTCGCTATCTTCTTCCTCGTCGGACTGCTCTGCCGTCTCCGTCTTCCTCAGTGGGATCAGTGCAGGCGTATCGAGCACCGCAGGCCATTCCGAGTTCTCCTCCGTATCTTCATCCTCGTCTTCCGGAAGCCCGATCGCATTGAGAATCGCATCGGCGACGGTGCTCCTTCCAGAGTGCGAGAGGCCGACGACCGCAACGTCTCCCTTCTTCTTGCCCTTGAGATCGAGAGCATCCACCAGAGCTTCGGCACCTGTAACCTGTTCGAGCCGGTCAGGAGAGGAAGAGATCGGGAAGACAGGGGCACTGCATGCGGCTGAAAGATGTGCAATCCACGAGACCAGAGTCTCGAGCGGAACCATGTCGGCTCGGCTGAGTGCCACGGCCAGCCTCTTGCTCTTGTTCGACGTTACGCACTTCTCGAGCCAGGGGCTTCGGAAACTCTGCGGGTCTCGAGCATCGAGTGTGAGCACGACTGTCTTGATGTCCTCGGATGCAAGCAGCTCCGTGAGGCCGCCTCGAAATAGCGGCGCTGTCATGGGCATAGCATCAAAGCTGACTTCACCCAAGAGGCCTTCCGAATCCTCAACGTCTTCCTCGTCCAACTCATCGCCGTCGTCCGACGCAAGGTCGTCATCGCCATTGAGGGCTTGCTTGGCGGCGAGCTTTTCGGCCCGTCGAGCCTCCTTGGCAGCCTCCTTCTCCTCTTCCTGCTTTCTGCGCTTGGTCTCGATCTCGTTGATCAGCTGTTCTTTGTAGGGGAACGAGTTGGGAATGCCGGGATCCTTCTTGACGCGGCTCTTCCATTGGGGATTTTTCTTTGCCTCGCGCTTGGCCTTGCGATGGTGCTCTTTGACCTTCTTCTTGACCTTCTCTCGCTGCTTGGTTCCCAGCCTCTTGGAGGCGCGCTTCTTGACTCTGACCATTTCGAACTTTCACTGTCCCAAGCGCCTTGATAATGTTGGTGAGCAGAGAGCGCAAAGGTCGGTATGGCGATGAAGAGAGAATGCAGTGGCAGACGGCCTTTTGTTGCTCTATGAACTTGCATCTCGCAGCGAGTTGTACAGTGGGTGCGGTACGGCACTGTAGTGGCACCCAAGCGCGGCAAGAGCTTCGGAATTTTTCCCAGTCAAAATTCCAAAAAAAAAAAAAAAAAAAAGGCGCGGGTCCAAGGGTCGACATGAGCACCAAGTCATGCTTAGTCACATCACTTTTTTCATGGCACGTCTCGCGTGACAATAAAGGCTTGCATTTGAGCAATATGCTCTTGAACAGAGGCAGGAAAAAGCGGAGAACACACATGTACGTTCTAAAGTACAGTACTACAGGACTCACTCGTACAGTACTGTATGATCATGTCGTTTCAAAAAAAAAAAAAAAAAAAAAAAAAAAAAAAAAAAAAAAAAAAAAAAAAAAAAGGAGGGGCAAAGCAGATAAGTGAGAGCTAATTACTGTGCAGTACAGTAGTATTTTGCTGTATGGTACCGTATTACTGAATTCCACGCTTCATTGCCTTTCTTTTTCTTTTTCTTTTTCTTTTTCTTTTTCTTTTTCTTTTTCTTTTTCTTTTTCTTTTTTTTTCTCCCCTTTTTTCGCGGCTGCCGAACAAATAGCAGATGACGAGCCAGATGCAGAGGAGGCAGCGAGTAATTTTTAGTACAGTAGTGCTTAGCCGTCCTTGAATCCAGCAGCTGTTGGTCTGCATCAGCTCACCTGCCATTGGGGAATTCACCAACCACCTCGCTCTGATCTTCTAGCTCTTAAACTGTAACTCCATCTCTGCCGCAGAGGTCAAGCAACAAGGTCGAACATCCGCCTACAATATCGCCATTGATCCTAGACTTGCTCCGCATCCGCGCCTCTACGCCAAAGGAACCTCTTGCAGATCTGTCAACCTGCTACAGCTTGGTTGCCTGGCCCCTTAGGAGAGGATCTGGACCCCCTCACTTAGCAGAGCCCCTTTTGCGAGACGATCCATCTATCTTCCAGCTTCACCTCCTCTGCATTTGTCTATCCAAGGTCCACTGGCTCGCCATACTGAACCAGGCTTAGCGGCTGCCTGCATCTGCATCCATGATCGGCTGAAGGCTGACATGCCGACTGCCGAGCTTCTTCGTCCTGCCTCTGCTTCTGACCGTGCGGTCAAACACAAGATGGAGACCCTCATATCGCGCTCGAGCAGCTCGAAGCGCGGCTCTCGTACAGATCATGATGCTTATCACGACTACTTGCCTTCGCCGGCCAAGCGGCGGTCCCCACCATCCGACGGAGACACCTCCGACAGCCCTTCATCGCCCTTGACACCTTCGCAGGTCATCAAGCCCCCTCTTCGTTCTTCACTTTCTAAAAAGCCGCCACCACCAGGATCCATGGCAGCACTCAACTCGGCCGGCGCTTCGGCAAATTTCTCGGGCATGTATCTCAGCTTCGTCATCAATGCTTTGGCGGAAAAGCACAACGGCAACAGCGGCCCCTACATTGAGCTCCTCGTTCAATTTGCAAATCCAGGCAACGGCAAGTCGGCAGCCACGGTTTCGAGCCTGCGCTCCTTGCTTGCAGCACTCTCTCATGTCGTTTCCGATCTTGACCGGTCGCACTCGAAGCTCGTCGAAAACATATTTGCGCTTCCGTGGACCTCGATGGACGATAGCTTTGCACAGATGTGGATCAAATTTGTTTGCAGCCTGGTCAGCGCCCGCAGCGAGTGGCTCTCGCCCATACTCTCCAAGGCCACCAAGGCTCTTTCGTATCGCCTCGAATGGCTGCCCTATCAGTTTGCCGACGACAGCGAGAGGAGATCCATGGCCACGTTCAAACGGAAGCAGGTCTACGAGCGCGTACACACTTTGATCCGTGCGCTTCTTAATGTGGTTCCCACGCTTCCTAGTGTGCTTGGTCCTCTGCTCGTACAGCATCTGCCGCACAAAGGTGTACATCGCTCCGATCAGCTGGTCTATGTGCGAAATATCCTCCACGTCAGTGAATACTGTGCCGAGCTGTCCGAGGTCATCCTCGGCGCCGTCATTGACCGCGCCATCCAGCTCGATGTCGAGATCCAGGTCGAGCTCGACGATTTTGACGATGAAGAGGCCGAGGAGCTTGGTCTCAACTTCGACGACCCCTTCGAGCAGACCATCGACGAGCTCGACGAGAGCGACGATGACAGCGATGACGAGGGCGACTTTGCCGACAATCTCTCCGATCTCTCGGATGAGAACTACGACCAGAATGGTCCTTCCGAGCAGAAGCTGACTCAGGATGACCTCGAACGATCCATGCGTCACATCAAAGACTCGATCGCCAAGCTCGATGGTATCATGATCACACTTTTCCAGCATCTGCGCAAGCTCGATGATCAGTACCTTGCCGGTCCCAGCAGCATCGGCTTCACCGGTAACAGTCCCATGGACGCAGGCACAAATCGCCGCAACCTCTTCCACACGCTGCTAGGAGTATTTGCGCGTAACATCCTGCCCACCTTCCGATCTCGTCATGTCCAATTCTTGCTCTTCTGGTTCAACTCGCTCGATCCCGAGTTCTCTGACTTCTTCCTCGGTGTCTTGTTGGAGAAGAGTCTCTATACGCGCAAGTCGGACTTCAGCGACAAAGAGGAGCCACTCGTCATCCGGTCCGCTGCGGCAGGTTACGTAGCCAGCTTTGTCAGCCGTGCATCGTACGTTGACGGCCCAACCACGCGGATAGTCTTGTACAACCTTTGCGCCTTCATGGATGCGCACATCGACGAGAGCAGCCGTCCTGACACAGAGGCTGGCATGGCAGCTCCCGGGTCCAATGCTCATGCCGTCTTCTATGCCGTAGCACAGGCCGCTTTCTACATCTTCTGCTTCCGATGGCGCGATCTCAAGCTGTCGCGCGAGGAGCAAGACGGAGGCATGGATCCAGACAGCACTGAGGTCGACGAGATGGCAGGGGGCCTCCATAGCAGCATCGGCAGCCTTTCGCAGTTCGCCTCCGAATCGTGGTGCGACGGGCTCGGCACCATTCAAAGAGCCATCACATCGCGTCTGAACCCGCTCAAGTTTTGCTCAGCCAACGTGGTCAAGCAGTTTGCCCGTATTGCACAGCACACGGGCTTCCTCTACTGCTACTCTGTCATCGAGGCCAACAATCGCTCGATGCGCCGGGTACGTAGTGCGCCCGTATCCCGCTCCACCTCCGTGAGCCGCTTGCATCTCGACGGCGCTTCGACGCCGATGAGCCAAGACAGCAGCGACCGAGGCACCCCCCGTCCTGGCTCGAGCGGCGATTTGAGAGACGAGGCACGTCCGACACAACACCAGTCTTCCGCTGTGCAAGTCACGACGGCTTCTGTCTTGGAGGCCTTCTTCCCATTCGATCCATACAAGCTCGAGTCTTCCGCCTCGTTCATCGTGCCGCTCTATCGAGAGTGGTCTGACGTGGCACCCGACGAAGGAGACTCGAGTTCGGAAGAGGAGGACGATGATGACGAGCTACGTAACAATGGTCTCGCCGGTCTCGACATTCCCGGCGCCAAGGGCGCGGCTGGTAGCAGCGATCTCGACGAAGATGGCGAAGACGATGAGGATGAGGATGAGGCCAACAGCTCCTCTTTCGTGTCGCAGGTCGAGGCCATGAGCATCAGTCCGTATCTCGGAGCTTGAACTCTGCCAGCGATGCTCCTTGCACGCACCATACTCCTTCTGCGTCCGCCACATCCTCTGACAATTGTCATGGGCAGTGCTGAGGCTATTCGATCCCCTCAAAACTAATGTCTACACCTCGGCTCGGATTGCTCCTCTGTTAAATCCTTTCTCTGCCACTTTTGTTCCCCATCCGCATCCGCACTCATTTGTAACATTACACAAGTATATCCTACGGCGTCGATCTCTTTCTGCGCCTTCTTCTCTTCGCTCTTCACGTATCTTCTCTGCTCCGCAATTGCATGTCGATTTTGAATCTTCCACTGTTGTGATTGGCTGGAACGGATTTGTAACTCTACTTGAGGTTCTGGACGAATTCGATGACCTTCTTCTCGGGAAGCATACCGACGAACCCGTCGAGTACCTTCAAAGCCATAGGTGCGGTGGTGGGCAGAAAGCGAAAAGTGAGCTGCTGACGGACCCTCTATTATGAGACGCTGTGAGAAGATCTGGACGTTGGTTGTGCTTACCTTTCCGTCTTTCATGGCGATGACTGTCGGCATTGCCGAAACCTGTACCGCGGAAGAGAACAGAGAGAGGAGGCGCGCGCGATAAGAGGCTGCAAGCTCAAAGCAGTGGACACAGTGAAGAAAATTGTGGCGAGACAAACCTTGAAAGCCTGCGCGACATCCTGGTGTTGGTCGACGTCGATGGTGACGAGATCGATGGTCTTGCCGGCGACGAGGTCCGGTTGAGATGCGACCTTCTTGAGCGCCGGTGACAGAAGCTTGCAGGGCTGGCACCAGGTTGCGAAGAAGTCGACCAGCACTGGCGTCGCAGCGTCCTCTGCTGAAGGGTTTAGGACTCGGGCCTCGAAGAACGCCTTGTCCACATTTTCGTAGACCTTCCGGCTGATCCGGGACGACGAGAAAGCTCGCGAAGACGAGGGCAGCGCCCGAGTCAATGGGCCGGGTCGCAGCAGATTTCGCAGCATTCTGAGGCTGTCTGATGACTTGGTGAGAATAGACAGCAAATAGGTGGACTTGGCAACTGCGAGACGTCTGTGGTGAAGAAACGTTTGGCAAGTACGAACTGATGATCCGGCTATCTATGAGCTTCAGAAGTCTTGAAGCTTCCGGACCTATTGCTGCGCTTACCGTCATGATGACAAAAGAAGAACCAAGTTGAGAGGTTGCAGAACTCGCTCTGGGCCTAACAACTTTTTGGTTATTTCTTCTTCTTCGTCTAACGCCCAAATTGGCCGATAGCCGAGCGGAAAACGCATCACGCAGCAAGGAGTGAGCATTGGCGATGTAACATGGCAGGTGCAGAAGGCGTTTGCTGCACGATGCGTCGCTGCAGATGTGCTTGCTAGCAAAGCAAGGGGTCGTTGACCATGCCTCTGCAGGCACAGGCGTACGAGACGCTCGTCTAGAGCCCATGCCGGCCATCGCCGTCCATGTCACAAAGGCATGCCCTTGACGAAGTGCGTCGTCGGGTCCAGGTCAGGGGCAATGTTGGATCTCGCATACGGCATAGTGAGGTACCACATTGTTTGTGAACATCACAGTAAGCATGCAATATAGTCTCTGCCCGCCCGGACGTCAAAGTCGTGAGTGTGGACGTATTTCTGCAGATCCAACTCGAAATCGGCGATCCCCCGATTTTTGCAGTGTGTGTATCATCGAAATGCCGAGATCCGGCCAACGTTGGAACATGATATTCGCATGAAGCCAACTCTCTCACGTATGGATGCTTGTGCTCTTGTCTACGGACGAGTGTGTTCGAAGATACCCATGGAATCTGAGCATTTGGAACTAGCGTTTTTCGTGTCCATCTTTTTGGGTGTAATTTTCAAGCTTCGTGCAGCGTAAATGTCAATATGAAATAGACTCCCATTTACAGACTTGGTTTGTGTCGCTGGCTGGTCGCGGTCCCGTGCAAACGCATCTCGGAGAATGGTTTGCAGCTGGTCTGTCTCACTTCCGCCCGTTCCACGCGCGATACGGACCAACTGCAACAGCAATTTCACAGAGACGGCAGATTCACTTCGGTGAGAATGACTTGCGCACTCGGGGTTCAGGGCAATCAGATCGTTCTTACGACGACGACGGACGATCCCCTTGATAGTCCGACATCGTTGACTTAGCGAGACCGGCCAAATCAGAAAGCAAATTGATGATGAGTGAGCTACACGCAATCTGCCTCAGGGCAGCCAATGACCATGCCTCCACTCGAACGAGCGGATTGCCAGGCAGCAGGACAGCGTAAGGAGGAAGCTGAGGGAAGAGTAGTGTTGGTGTGTTGGTGTCGGGCCAGCAGCACGAGGCTTAAACGCGGGCGGCGGACTTTGACGTGCCTGTGCTTGGTCGCGCGCCGAGATGCATAAAAAATGCCGAAGCTGCTGTGGCCGTCCCCTTCACATCGCGGAGACGCGGTGCGCGTGCAGCGTCCCTCAGTCGCGCCCCCCTTGACCACACTGTCGGTCGGGTCCACTGCAGAAATGCCCAGCTCTCTCCTAAGCACCCCAAACACCTGAACCAGCGAACGGTATCAGGCCCCTTTTTGGCACACTCAAGGACAATGTTGCTGGGTTCAGAGCACAAGTCCGGGTGCGAAGTGGCGCACAGACGTTTGGAGTGCGAGTCTCTGTGTCAGTCTAGCAAGGAGCACAGAGAAAAAAGTCTTTTGGGTGGCAGCTTACGTGGAATGTCTCAGACTGTCGAGAGCGCAAAATTGGAGTGAGCTAGTGGCGGTCATGCCTGTCGGTCGCGGCAGATGGCTTGTCTGTCTGCGAAATGCCTGTAAGAGAGTCAGGCAAGTAAAGTGGTAACAAGGAAGCCTGAGTGAGGCTCTGTCGGGGAGAGATGCAGAGTACGCGCGTAGCTTTTTGCCTCACAGCTCCTGCAAACATCACTGCTTTGAACGCTATGATTACTGAACTGCTATGTACAGCACAAGGTGAATTTGCGGTCGGACAAGGATCTGCAGGGTTCAAAGCCTTTGGGATTTCTCGCGGCCTCCGAGCAGCGCTACAGCCATACGTCTGTCTACCCCGTTTCCCCCAACGCAAACCGTTCAAGTTACCTTGGCACAACAGCGATCGAGCTCACCTGCAGCCCTCGGGCTTGTCCAATACCCGAACAGCATTTTCTACATCGTCAGCTGCTCGTGATTTTCAGTGCCTGTCGCACAGTGCGGCCAGAGTAAGCGCACAGCAGGCATGTATACCGGAATTGTAGTAAGACCAGCCGATCGTAGGAACGGAGACGGAGGACAAGAAGGGAGCAGAGAAGGCATAAAGTAAGGAAAGGGGGGGGGGAGGTGCACAAATCGAGATGCATGTAGGATAGCTTCCGGAGCGCCCATCTTTGCGCTGGTGTGTTTGGTGCGTCGGGGACAGGGAAGCGAAGCCAACTGGTTGCTTACCTGTCCTGCCCACCTCGCTAGCCCGCTTGTCAAGAATCAGCACGATGCAAGTAGAGACACAGCAGCATAGCCGACTAGGTGCAAGGTTGGCGTCCGCGTCCGAGCTGTCCGAGACGTCTGGCATGCAGAAGGGCTTCCCTGATTGCCTCTCTTTTTCTTCATCTTCATCTTTTTCTTCTGTCTCTTTCACTCAAAGCCCTCTGAAGCCTGTCGTCACCCCCAGCCGGAGTGACTCTGGATCCAATGCAACCTTGGCTGGAACCTTTCTATCTTGCTTCCGCCCGCCGATTGTTGCTCTCCCCGCTGCTTGGGCTCCGCCCCGCCGTTACAACATTAACAACTAACTGAGCGGGTATAGAGTACCGAGTCCTCCAGTGGCTGCTCTATGCTGCCTTCCCAATGAGACTAAGCGAGACAGGCTCAATGATCTGCACTCCGGACGTCTGCAGTGGTAGCAGCAGCAGCAGAGGCCGAGCCGCATACCTCCACCTACCTAGTGTCAATCACGAATGCTCAACTGTGCAAGCTCTCCTTCTCCTTTGCGCCTGATCAAAGCCTCTCCCAACGTACCCGTGGTGATGTGCATGCTCAGTGCCTGCGCTGTAATGGCATGAATCCACTGTGACTGGGTCTCTTCGGTCTCGGAGCTTGGACAAACATGCACCAGCGCACCTGATGCTTCCGATCCTCGGGGGCGCTGAGCCCTGCGCACTTTGCTGCTCTGCCGCCCGTCTTCTTCCAGTGTGCGTGTATGCGAAGGGACTGGTCGATTGTTGATTCTGTGCTGTGGCCGTGGCTGGGAGCTGTAGTACAGTACTTCGCCGTGCACCGTGGCACTTGGACCTGCGAGCCCGCCGCTCAACACAGGCCGTCTGCTCGCTGTGCAACCTGGACATGGGCCTCTTTGACAGCTTGGCTCTGCACAGCTGATCCCGGCTCGCCTGCCTCACACGTTCAGTCGAGCGTACCGAGCAGACTGCACTCCATACTTTGCTGCCCAAGACATCATCCCATTGCCCTCTCTCTATGCATTGCCTGTACCTCCAGCCTCTCAACCCATATATGTCCTGGTCCTTGCCTTGTCTTGACCTTTCCTTTCTCCCCCCTTCCCTTTTCTCTCTCATCTTCAATCGTGCTCTGACTCGTACACTCCACACTCGCTACTGGTTTCCTCTCTCCGCTCCTTCTTACACCCCTCTTGACCTGCTCATCTCCCCGCTTTGCTCCTCGCTATTCCCAGCCAGACTCGGTGCCTTCCGCGACATCGACCCACACTCTTTCAATTTGCGCCTATCAGTCCAGGTTCTTGTTACACATTCCTTTAAGCTCGTATTTTGCTCAGTTGCCATAGGATCGGATCCAATCACAATTACTTCACACGAATCACATCACCTCTACACCTCTGTGCTCAGCCCTCTTGCCGTTTACAGCGTCCTTCCGCAGCTCGACTCAGCCCTCCCCGTCGCACAGTCTCCGAAATCGACCAGACTCAGCACGCAACTCGCCCGACATGTCGCAGTCTTCCATCTGGGCCCGTCGCATGGTAGCCAAGGCGGCACCCCACACCGAGTCCGAGCTAGAGCTCAATGTGCTGTCGCTGATGCTCGGTGTGTCAGTGGCCTCGCTGGAGGACAAGGAAGAGCCCGACTCGTCTGCAGCTTCCAGTTCCACTTCTGTAGAGCGACTCGGTGATATGTACTCATCTCTCTCGGTAGAGATGCAGACTGCCCAGACCGCAGTCAAGGCCGCTCTCGACGTGCTCGAGGAGTCCTCGCTCTCGCACGGTCTTCGTATCTCGACCATGTCGAATCTGGGAGCTCTAGGCGCACCGCTCTCGCCTGGACTCGTCTCACCCGTCTCGCCCGTTTCTCCGGCTGAGTCGTGCTTCTCCAATGCGAGCGATTCGGACAGTACACGAAGAAAAGGCCGTGCCCGTATGTCTCAGGAGAAGCGCAAACGTCTGGCTCGACGACGCGAACGCGAGGCTCTGCTTGCAAACATGCAGATGGATCCCTACGCCACCATGAGTCTCCCCCTCTCTCCCGGCGCCTACTCTCCCTGTTCGTCGTCGAGCTTCTTTGGCTCCGACTCGGCGGCCAACACTCCTACATCTACCAGCCCCTTCGACTTCCCATCGCCGGCGCTTACCGCTTGCTCGCTTGCCTCGACGTCGGCATCACTGCCGACTCCAAGTACCTCGCCAACCTCGTTGCCTCCTCTACAGCATGGACCTTCGTCTCGCTCTGCATCTCCACCCACCCTCGTCATTCAGCCCCCCTCTCCTCAGCGACTCAAGTCGCTCGGCTCCAGTGCCTCGCACGCTACAGCGTTCTCGCAGAACCTCAACAACAGCCATGTGCACCACGCCTCACTCCTCCTCCGTCAGCACCAGCATCAGCAACAGCAGTATCAGCAGCAGCATCAACACCAAGCTTTCCCCATCGCTCTTCAGAGCAAGCAGCAGCAACAGCCTCTCTACAACTACTTTACCGGCTTTGTCCCTTCTCAATTCGCATCGGTCTACTGAATCAAAAGACCTACAGCTGATTGCCAACTTTCCTGTAAAGAATTACAGAGTAGCTTAGCAAATATACCCATTTCGCCTCATCTTTGCTCTCCTTCTTCGCCTGTAGCGTACCGAATCGTCGCATCCTTCCGTAGCTTCCTGTAGCCCTAGCATTTCAAACTTTCAGTCTCCATCTTCCGCCGCCCTGCGCAGTTGCTCCTATCGCTCTCCGCTAGCCGTCTAGTTTATTCCTTGCCGCCCTGAGGTTCTGCACCCCATCTGATGATCCTCTCCCAGGATCCGTCTAATCGCCACACTCCGCTCATTAGCAGTACTCGAGACCCAGTATAGCACATCCAATCTGTCGTGGAAAGCAATCAGCATTTTCTCGCGCCGCACATGAGCTTGAGACTGCATGGTTATATGCTTGAGACTGAGCCTCGTAGAAAGAAGCCTCTCAAGCGGTAAGAGCAGCAGCAGCGTTGGAGCCCGGAGCCTCAGCCATCGTGGGAGCCTCGGGGCATGCCTTGGCAATCTGTGTTGACTCAATAAGGCCAACGTGTCAGTATGCATATCACGCTACTTGAATGCACTTCATGCGGGTACTTACGTGGCCAGGTTTGCTGCAGACGTAGCAGGCTTTTGGCTTCCTGCCACTTGCTCCTGGGCTTGCAGCCTGGCAGTCCCGGGCGAAGCTATGTGATTGCGACGCAAAGACATAGATCGTCAGCTTCAGCATGTCTTTCGGGACGGGATGCTTTGAGAAGAAAAGCCTGGATGACTGGGTCCGACTTACTGGTTGGGGCCGTTGCAACGTCTGCATCGGATAGGGCCAGACTTGGCACGAGATGCCGCGGCAGGTGCGCCGCCTGTGGTGGCAGCTTGCGCCGCAGCTCCTTCAGAAGCAGTAGCAGTGGCAGCGGAGGGAGCAGTGGTGGCGCTGGCAGTGGGAGCCGAGGGGCAGAGGCGGGCAATGTGGCCAAAATCTCCGCAGGTGTAGCATGCCTTCTCGCCCTTTCCGATTCCTCCGGCTACCAGGCTAGGGCAGTCAGCTCTGACGTGGCCACGTCCACCGCAGCCATAACACTGCTTCGTCTCGGCAGTTCGAGGTGCTTCACAAGCCGACGACTCGTGACCCGGCTCCAGGCAATTGAAGCATCGTCGTTCGCTGTATGAGCAGTTCTCCGCCAGGTGGCCCACTGGGTATGCCAAATGAGTCCGAAGCCAGGCGGATGGTCAAGAAGAGTCAGTCATCGAAGAAGCTCCTCGATTAACGGTAGTAAAGCATCCCGTGACTCACACTGGCCACAACTGGATCGGGAAGGTATGCAAGCGGCCGATGACACCAAGAAGATTAAAGATAGAACGTCAGCCAGCTAGGTCTCGTGGCCGCAATCGTGCATCGAGTAGCCAGCAACTTACACATAGCAACCTCGTCGTCGGAAGACCATCTTGTTGCTTCTTTTCTGCTCCTGTAGAGAGGGGACAAGAAGGTGAATCATCAAGGAGTTGCTCAGCGAAATCGGACTGAGGGCCTGGCAAGACGGCAAGCGACTTCGCCTACCTTTCTGATCGCCGCTACTGATCTGCTAGACACACGCCCACGCTATCTTCGGAGCTTGTGATGTTGAGGAAGCGGAAGAGATGGAAGTGGATGGCGACGGGGATGTCGTGTGCTTGCCCGCTTGTGCATTATATCTGACGCACTAATATTTATTTAGTCAATATTGTATTGGAAGTGGAGCGCTTAGCTGCGAGGCGACGCACGACTGTGCCAATGGGCGGCTGGACCCTGGCCCGAGCATTTTTCTCAACAGTTCGAGCTTATAATTCTTGGAGGCGCAAACCCCCCCCCCTCCCCTTTTTTATTTTATTTTTATTTTTATTTTTTTCCCCCTTCTCTTTTCTCCACACAGGTAGAAGTAGAGTATGGCGGCGCCGCAAATTGTGCGGCCTGGTCTCTTTTTATTTCAATCACGTCTGACTTGGAAGAAACAATCACCACCCTTCGTTTCATCGTGATCCTGCATGCCGCTACTACAGCGCTGCTCTTGCAACGAGAACTTGATGGTAAGAAGGGGGGGGGGGTGTGTGGGGAGGGCGCTTTTTGCGGTCTTCGCCCCGGCTTTATGTGCACGCTTGGCCATGATTTGCTCCCCTTTAACAATGACATATTTCGTAGTGTGAATCGTAAGAATCGCTTTGTACCCTGTGACGGTAAGAACAGGGCCAGGACGGCTAGAAATGAGGAGAGCAAAAGCGCAAAGACAACAGATTAGGCTGGTGCAGAAGTGCAGAGTAAAATGAGAAGGGAGTCGAAGACATCGACGCCGGGTGTCGGGGATGCCGACAGCTCAGAGTTTGCCCTGTTCGGTGCCAAGCACCGTACCGAGTATGCGCAGTAGCTCCGCCGATACGAGATCGTTGGTCGTGCGTAGCGTGAGACGCGCCAGCTTGGCCTCACGATTCGGCTCTAGCCGCAGGAGGCAGCCCACTTTGCCACCGTGCGCCATGTGCAGAACACCGGCCCCCACCGAGTTGCTCGGATTGGGGTCTACGCCCTCCAGATACTGTAGCCTGGATCCCTCAATCACCCTGCGCTGACGCTGCACGTCGATGTCGCCGCCGGGCGAGAGCTTGAAGCCAAAGATCTTTTGCGCCTCGCGAGGCGGTCCACCGATCTGTCGCCATCGCTCGAAAAAGTCGGAAGCGCCGAGGTGGACTGGCTCGATGAAGCGATGCACAAGCACCGGAAGGCGCAGTCGGATTTCCTGCAACGAACCGGCCAGGTACGACACCTGCATCAGAGGCGGACGAGTGAAAAACTCGTGGCAGTCGAGCAACACCAGCGTCTGGGCCTGCGTCATGGCGCCCAGCGAATTGGTCGGGATCTTAGGCATCGAAACCGATAGATTCTCGGGCTCCTGCGACCGGATGCTGACCGTGAACGAGTTGAAATTGACCGCGATCTTGTTGCCAAAGTAGATGGCCAGCCTGCCCTTGTGTTCGTGGTACTCAGTCTTGAGACCGATCTGGATCTGACTGTCTTCATAGAGGACGCCCTCGTTGACAAAGCACAGACGCTGAAAGTACTTGTCTGCCCCCGGCGATAGCGATGCTGCAGATGCGGAAGGCGGCGTCTCGACCGGCGTTCTGGTCACGATAGGTGCCGTCTCATCCACGCCTGCCGCAGCGCCAGCTGCGCCACCACCAATCAATGACTGGTTCATTGAGCTTCCGCCTTCGTCGACGCCAGGTGTCGTTGTAGACATGTCCAGCCCTTGCAGCCCCGCCAGTACGTCATCGGTGTCGATCAGACTCCCGTTGGCGTCGTTGGACACTGCCGTACCTGCCGTGACGGCCTCGCTACGGTGGCCTGCTGGGATCACGGTTCCTGCAGCGCCGCCAGTCGGCATCGCGCCGCCGTTGGCCTTGCCCTTTTTAAGGCTTTCGAGTCTCGCCTGCTCGCGGCCACGGTTGGTGTCCTTGCCGCCGATGATCCATGTCCGCTTGTCTTCGGTGTCGCTGTGCTTCTTGTGCAGGCGACTTAGGAGCAGCGACGACTTTTCTGCGAAAGGGGGCATTTCGTCACACACGGCCTGCAGCAAGTCGTCCGACGGCAGCTCTGCCAGTGCCACGTATTCGCAGGCTCGCTGCTGCAGCTCGGCGTCGAGCACGTGCCGATATCGGTTGAGCACATAGAGAATCTGCTCCCGGATCTCGGGGAACAAGTTGAGCCACTTGACGTATGTGGATAACAATAGGGCACGCGTGGGTTGCGAACAAAGATGTGAGCGCGAGTGCAGCGTGTGAAACTGCTCGATCGGGCTGGCGCCAGGCTCGTTGGCAATTAGATGGCCGAACTCGCCAAGAATGTAGCCGCCGACCTTAATCATGTTCTCGTGACTCGACGACGACTTGAGATGTTCGAGCACCTTTTGTGCCGCATACGTCTGCACGTCCTCGTTGTTGACCACAATCTGTATTACACGGTACCACACCTCCTCGCTCACATGATCTCCTGCGGAACTGATCAGCTGCAGAATCGTGTCGACGTACCACGTGTATTCGGTCGCAAATTTCTCGGTCAGGATTGCGATCTTGAGCACCATCTCCTCGCGAAGCGCATAGTCGGCTACGTGCATGTACTTGAGCAGCTCCGAGACGATGACCTTGGCGTTGGTCACGTCGCACATGCTGTACAGCAGGTCCAGGCCCCGGCGACGTACCGAGATGTCCTTGTCTCGGAGTGACAGAATGATGGTGTTCTGATGCATCTTGATTGGCTCGAGACTCTCGACACAGGCGGCCAGATGTGCCATGGTGTCCAGACCAAGGTAGCGAACGTTTGTCTCACGAGAGAGAATGAAGCGACCCAGCAGCACCGCTGCCTTGGCCACTACAGGCGACTCGGTGTCGAGCTGAATGGCCAGGTTGATTGCCTCGAAGAGCACTGCATTCTGCGCATTATTGTGCTGCACGTTCTTGGGCGCATCCTGTGAGTTGTTGATGATGGTGTCGAGCACCGTTTGGATCGTATCGTTGAGTGCTCGGTCCTCTGAAGCCGGGTAGTACTGCAACAAACGCAGCAGCTTCACCTGTAGCCAGGGGATAGGAACCTTATAGTACACGTACTCTGTGGTGAAGTCGTTCTCGACCGCAATCTTGTACAGGCGCATCACAGCCTTCTGATAGGACGTTGCAAAGGCCTCGGGATGGTCTTGGGCCATAGCCATCACCAGACTTGTAACGGCCAAAGCCACGCCAAGATTGTCGTCGTCCATGAGTGCAATGATCCGCAACGCCCACTCTTCGGCGGGAATGACCTCGGGATGCTTGCGGTAGAGACGCAACAGGGTGAGCGCAGCCTTCTTCTTGACAAAGGATCGCGACGTGGGCGAGATGAGCAGACGGTGGACGTCGCCAGACAGTGCTTCGGCCATCTCAGATCCGCCGATGTTTGCGATCGCATGAAGGGCCAGACAGTTGTTGACCTCGCTGATCTCGTCGAGATCCTTACGAATCGAATTCACAACCAGTCGGACCAGATCCGAATTTTCGTGCATCAGCAGTGTGATGGCTAGGTAGCCGATCTGCTTCTCGGAGTACTTTGAGCTTGCGATCAGGTTGACAGCTTCCATATGGCCGATGTCGACTTGGTATCCGAGGATGTAGGTGAAGACAATCTTGGAGAGATACTTCTTCTTCTGATATCCATCCAGCTGGCCCTCTTTGAACTTTTGCCGGATGTGCGCCATCTCTTTGTTGATTCTCCTCTCTTCGAGCTCTCGTACTCGACATGCCCTGAGGTCGGCAATGTACTGGGTGAGTCCCCGCATTGAGGACGATGAATTTGACGCCATCGTGACAGCTGAGCCCGCTTCGGGGCAGGGCTAAATTTTCTGCAGCCTTTCTTGCAGTCACGATTCCAAAGAGAAAAGCAATGAGCTGTAGCCCCGTTTATACGTATCAGAATCGTTGAGACAAGAGAGGTGTCAACGAAAGCCCGAAGAAATGGGTGGTGAAAGACGAATCTTGAAGGGCGAATTGCACTAGAGTGCGGAAGTGAGGATCGCGGAGTAAGTATAGCTCAGCGAGCTAGGATCGGATGCTGTCGTCTATAATTTTGCCCAGACGACTGGACCGAGAGGCACAGTCCTCGAGCGTAGCGGAAGAGAACTGTTCGTTTCCGTCGAGCTGAAAGGGGCAGCAAGGTGAGAGGAAGCTTGTCTGCCAGGACAAAGGAAAGGTGAGGAAGAGAAGGTGCGCGTATGTGTGTATATGAGGGTGTGTGAGAGAGGGAAGAGAGAGAGAGAGAGAGAGAGAGAGAGAGGCTGCCCGCCGTGTATCGCTACGGGCCCGTGCTCGGACAGCGCGGCCCTTTGTGTTAAGTGTTGGGTGGGTGTTGCATCCCCTGTGGCACGAATTCCGACTGCAAGCCCCGGGGAGCATCTCCTTTCGCCCGATCCCTTTCTCCTCCTCGCACCTCCAGCCGGCGGACATTCGTCTGTCTCTTCGCGATAGCTTTGCTGGCCGGTCAACCCCCCCTCCCCCCCTCTTTCCGGGATTTGCGCTCCTTCTTGCTTCACAAGCTCTTATATGTAGTCCAGCAAGGCCCCAGTGTTTCGCCGAGAGACCGAGCTGGGGCAAGCTTCCTGACTACAGTAACTCATGGTACGAACAAGAAGTAGTGTTGTGTGCTAAGCTCGCACAAGCCCAGACGAATCACAGACAAGACGCGCGCAACTTTGTGTATAGAACTTTCGAATTCAATCAGGGAAAGGGATATAGCATGACGAGGGGCGAAAAACGAAGAGAGATGAAGAGCCTCTCGCAGATGGCTAGAATGTCTTGATGTCTATCTCATGGCAGCCGCGGCATTCGTGGCGGTTCCGGACTCTGCTGCAAGCAAGAGGGCTGCGAGCAATGCAGTCTCGCCGGGGGCTTGCGCAATGAAAGCCGCCCAACGAGACCGCGGTGTCGCAAGCAACACTGGCGCATTGCGAGTCTTGAAGCTGCTCTGCGCGTGCGACCTGCCATGAGCGACAAAGTATCAGTAGCGGTCTGCAAGGACAACGAAATTTGTTTTTGCGATATGATTCGTCCGCTTAGGCAGCCTCCTCGCCCTTGGTCTCGGCAGCCGGCGCATCGGCAGGAGCGGCGTCAGCGGGCTTCTCGGAATCTTGCATGTCGGAAGTCCAGAGGGTAAGGTTGTCTCGGAGCAGTTGCATGATGAGGGTCGAGTCCTTGTAGCTCTCCTCCGAGAGCGTGTCGAGCTCGGCAATAGCGTCGTCGAAGGCCTGCTTGGCAAGGTGGCAAGCGCGGTCGGGGCTGTTGAGGATCTGTTGAAACACGAATAAAATTGGGCCGAATACAAGAGGTATGGTGTAAAGAGAGCGCATGACACGACATCAGTGGGTGTTCGGTTGTGATTGGACGAAGGCCAAGCGTGACTCTGGTGGCAGAAACATACCTCGTAGTAGAAGACGGAGAAGTTGAGCGCAAGACCCAGACGGATGGGGTGGGTGGGGGGAAGCTCGGTCACAGCGACGTCCGAGGCAGCCTTGTAGGCCTCGAGCGACTTGTCGGCAGAGTCCTTTCGCTTGTCGCCAGTGGCGAACTCGGCAAGGTATCGGTGGTAGTCACCCTTCCTGTTGAGTTAAAAGAGAGCCAAGCAGAAGAATGAAACGATTCGAGCCAAGAAACGGTGTCAGAAAGTCTGCGGGATCTCTCGAACGCAAATAACAGCATAAAAATTCCTTGCCAACAATACGCACATCTTGTGGTAGAAGACCTTGCTCTCGCCCGAAGCGGCCGAGGGAATGAGGTGCTTGTCAAGAACATCGAGGATGTCCTCGCAAATTTGAGCGAGCTCAGCCTCAATCTTCTCGCCTGTGTCGGCCAGAAGTGAAATGAAAACGGTGAGAGGCGTATTGCAAAAAAGTGGTCAGCAATCTGACGCCATCTGACCATCTGGCCCATTGTCGACTTTCGGATCCATTTTTCCACAATTTTGTCTCCCGAGAGAATCAATTGTACCAAAAAGGCGCAGCAAATATCCAGGAGGAAAAAGCAGAGAACTTTGAAGAGGCAGTAGCGAGGGCAAAGCGATCTGGGATACTCACGGTAGGTCTTGATCATGGCGACCTGGGCCTCATTGCCCTTAGACTCCTCCTTCTGCTCGATGGAGGAGACAATTCGCCACGAAGCACGGCGGGCACCGATGACGTTCTTGTAGGCGACAGACAGAAGGTTTCGCTCCTCGACGGTGAGCTCCTGGTCAGAAGAAGCGACACGCTTCATGTTCTCGACCATCTCTAACCACATGGGACAATGGCGCAAAGCGACAGGCAGAAATGTGTGAAAGAACAGATGGAGCGGAGGCAAAACGAGAGTAGGAGAAGACAGAGCAGAGATGAGTTGAGCAGAGTCGGCAGGGTTGAAGAGACATCAGCAATATGTTCGATGTTGGAGCGATGTGCGTTGTCGATCACGTGTTGGTCGTGACCATGCTGGGATCGATGCATTGGTTTGATCACGGCAAAGATCCATCGACGGCGGGTGGAAGGCCGGGATGTCGCTACTTACCCTCGTATCGCTCAGCCTGCTCGGCGAGCTTGGCGAGGTAGACAGAGTCCTCTCGAGATTCCGGCATGGTGATAAAGATGCTGAGGATGTGAAACTTCTAGGAAAGTTCAACGAAGGTGAAGACAATCTGCAGATGGTCGGCAGATAGACGAGAAAGATGATAGGCGAAGGCCACAGAGGAACGCGACAAAAAATGAGAAGGAAGGGGCAAATGCGGTGAGGATGTGCGGTGTTGGTGGAAGGAACGTTACTCGCGATGTTGATAACGAGCAAAGACCAGAAGGGACGACAGACTCACGACGGGCAAAGGGAGGGGGGAAAAGGGAGGGGGGGGGGCGGACGGACGGGCGGACGGGCAAGCGGGCGTGCGTGTGCGTGTGCTGTGTTGGGCCAAGGTGCGCGTGCGTGCGTGCGATTCGGTCGGGTGAAGAGGCAAACGAGGGCGGAAGAAGAGTGTGGAAAGCGGCACACGGGCGAGCAAAGAGAGTTGAGTTGAGGGATGTGCGAGGACTCGGGCACTGGAATTGCAACAGCGCGGAAGGGGAGGCGAACCCAGAGAGGGCGCGCCATTGAGAGATGCAGAACACGGCCAAAGCAGCCTTGACCGGGAAACGACGAAGCGACAATTACGGTGTCGTCGCTGAACCAGTCGATGGGCGCGCACAGGCTACGAGGACAGCGCACCTGCCTTGGGAACGCTCGGCGCGGTCTGTCGGGGGGGCCAGACGAGTATGTACAGGAGCGTGCAAGGAGCTGGCGGTTGCGTGTGTTCAAGATGCGATAGAACGACGAGGTTTCAGAGAAAGGGGGCGTGATGCCAAAAAGAGATGCAGCTAGGCAGCGCAAGCGCGGCGCGACATTGTGGACGCACGAAAAGGCACAGAGGCTGAGAAGCTGAGAAGTCATGTAAAGTACCGTACCGGCAGGGCCATTCTCAGTACAGTCGTGCTGGGATTGTCATTAATTTCGTTCACTACAGTAGTAAATCTGTGACATACAGGGCACGAGCTGCGTGGAACAACAGATGAGAGAGAGAGAGATTTGAGACGCAGACCAACTCGAGCCAAACACGGACGCGGTCGAGCGGCTACGTGTGATTCGACAGGCATTGCGGAAGTGCACATCACGCGCGGGCGTCCAAATACTGCACTGAGAAGATAGCCCCCAAAAGCCCCCAAGCCGCAATCGCTGCAAAAGAAAGGTGCTCGACGTGCCCGGACCCAGACTTGAGAAGAGATAGGGCCTGCACTATGGCACGATCTGCCGTTTCGATTTCACCGTTGCCCTGTGCATGCACCGTTGTGCGTCGTACTGCGGAGCACTCTTGAACTCTGCCTTTCCGCCTTTGCATTTTGAGGCACCGCTCACACTACAAATTCGAGCATACCCAGCACGCAGAGCGCCAGCGCGACGCTGGTCGGGGCTGCTCGCCGTGGATGGTCCGATGGCTGTGCGCGTTGACCCCGTCGATCTCCCTCCCTCTTCTTTCCCTTGCTCTTTTGAGCACCTTGTTTCTTGGTTGCTCTGTTTCGAGCCAAAGCGTTCTGACAGTCGTTGCCCTTTCCCATCCTTGTGGTGCCGACTGTCGCGCTCGCATACGATCAGGTCGCGATTTCCTCGATCTCTAATCGACTACCTCTTGAGCGGCTGTCGTTCGGTCCGCAGAGCGGCGTGCTGCATCTTGGATGGTGCACAAACGGAACGACTCGCAGATCCACTTCAATAGCTGCACTAAATGTACACACTATTGTCCTGCTGCAAAACGGAGGCTTGCCAGAGCGGTATCGAGCGGTTTGCACCTCGACGCAACCATCGGTCCGCGCGGCCTCCAGCGTAATTTCTGTTGCGTCGACCAGTGCGTCGATTTTGGTATGTTAGCGTCGACCCTTCTGATTCCTTGTGCACAAGCGTCAACAAGGGCTCGTCCGTCCCCAATGAAGTTTGAGCTGCTCCTCACGAGTGCCAGAATAGATGCAAGTCACGCCGAACCGTCCATCTACTGCCTTCCCTCAAGTCATGCCATTCACATGCTGGACATGCTGAGAGGTCGCGCCTGTATCTCTTGCGAAAATCGGCGTCGGGCCAACGTCTTGCAACGGACAGCGATTCTGCACGGCAGGCCAGGTGCCATCACATCTTGCCTATTGAAAGCACCAGAGCGACGCTGATCCAAGCACTGCAAAAGGCGATACTGTGCTGTCTTGTCCTCATGCTGCGAGATGAGATCGACGAGCCAGGCTGGACTCACGCTGCAGTGCTTTGCCTTCACGCACACCTGTTCTTCAGACTGACGCGACGTCTTCCTGTAGGGAGCAGTGCTCAAGCTGCAACTGGGCATGCTTGGCTTTGAACGGCGCACCAATGTACTGTGCGCTGCGAAGGATGAGAAGGCCCCACGATGCTTCTCATACGAACCTGTCCTACGTGCTCGTCGCAGTTCGGCTTCGACAGCAAGGCTCGCCGATGAATTCGATGGAGCACAGCATGCTTGGTTGCCTTGCACCGGTCCATTCGAGCCAGCGGGTGGGAACATTTTGCCCGAACATGGCTCACCTGTGCGCCCAGTGTCGCGTGCTCAGAAATAGAGCCGTGCACAGCGGGTGTAGGCCAGACTGAGTGATCGCCAGAAGACCGCCATTATAGCACTACTGTACCACAACCCTAGGTTCTGCGTCACCCAGAGTATAGTATTAGCTGGTTCTGAAGGTCTTGCCCCGTGCGAGTTCCTTGTACAGAGTAACCGGAGTGGTCCCAGGTGTTAGATCTCAATTTCAACGCGTCTCAATCATCGATGTTTTTCTGATCGCAACCTCTCGACTAGGCAACGCGGTGAGAACCCTAGACCCACCAGCGTGCCGCCAAATCGCACGAAACCGGATCCATTTGTCTGTGGAGTCTAACATCTTGCCCAACTACATCCGAGAAGAATCATGTCACCTTCGCATTGACTATCTATTGACGTATCGTCTCGCGACATTGCTGTGACCCAAGCTTACGTGGTTGAGTTGTCTCTTGACCTGAAGCGGAGTCTCGGGCGCTCGCCGCAGGTCGCTGTAGCGAACAAAGCTCGCGAATCGTCGGAGAAGATGCCAAAAAGGAAAGTATGCTTGCAAGAAGATGTGCAAATAGGTATGTGGGTGATTAAGAACAGCGAGAGAAGCGATGCAAACGGAATTTTGTGCGGTCTGACGTTGCGCATAGTCGCCAGACCGAGGAGACAGCACTCGTGGACGTGAAAATGGCGATCAGAGGTCACCATCGTCCTCGTCGGGCAGGGGAGCGGCAGCAGCCTATTCCGGACCAATGTGCAAGCAAGGCATAGTATGTGCATCAGTAAACGTGAGCAAGCGATGACAACAAACCCCAGGCTCCCGAGCTCAAGACTCGGCTCGGAGCAAGGGCAAGTGAGATGGGAACGAGTATGAATACTTACAGCTGCAAGCTCGGCGTTGTACTGGGCCATGAGCTGCTCGTCGACCTGAACCTCGGGTGGAGCGAGGGCGGGTGCGGCGGCGAATTCGAGAGTGGGGTTGCCGACCAGCTTTCGCGCGAGCCAAAGGAAGGGCTTCTCGAAGTTGTAGTTCGACTTGGCCGAGATCTCGAAGTACTGAAGGTTCTTCTTGCGGTGGAAGGTGACAGCGCCAGTCTTGACCTTGCGCTCCTTAACGTCAACTTTGTTACCACAGAGGACGATGGGGATGTTCTCGCAAACGCGCTCGAGGTCACGGTGCCAGTTGGGAACGTTCTTGTAGGTGATACGCGAGGTCACATCGAACATGATGATACCGCACTGACCCTGGATGTAGTAACCATCGCGAAGACCACCGAACTTCTCTTGACCCGCAGTGTCCCAGACATTGAAGCAGATGGTACCAAAGTTGGTGTGGAACTGAAGGGGATGGACTTCGACACCGAGGGTGGCGATGTACTTCTTCTCGAACTCACCGGTCAAGTGACGCTTGACGAAGGTGGTCTTGCCGGTACCACCGTCACCGACGAGGACGAGCTTGAAGTTTGGGATTTCTTGGTTTTCGGCAGACATATTGGTTGTATGATCGATACAGATGGGATGGAAGGTGGATGTAGAAAGTGACGAGAGTGTAGAGTACTGTATAGCAAGCTTGGATAGCGGCGCACAGCAGTACGACTGGAGTTGCCGACCGGACAAGCTAAGGTGTTGCTTCCTGGAAATTTTGCCCAACGTGTGCAGCCAGCCAGCCGTATGCGACTTGCTACAGTAGTTGAACACTACTGTACCGTGCTATCTATCACCTACAGCAGCTGTGCTGTTACTTCTCGAGAGCCAGGCAACTGTACAGACTCGAGAATCCGCGGCGGCCACGAGTGGACGTCACTCGCCACCAGCCACGCGCGACGAAAAGGGCGGCAAACCAGAGAGTTCGAGAGAATTTTTCTTTGCGTGCTCACCTGCAGCAGCGCGGCAGACCAATTTTCAGTGATCGAGAACATTGAAAGGCATTCGGCACAGCCTGATTCAGCGGGAGCATCGATGCGAAAGAATTTCCACTGCACGCGAAAACAGAACTTGGCAACTCGATCGATTTCATTGACTCCAGCTCTGGTGGTTTGCAGATTCCAAGTTGCAATTTTCCTCTCGCTTCCTTGCCTCCACCCGACGGAGTCGTCTTCGCCCCTTGGATCTCGCATGCGGCATAGATCTTGGATCGGGAAGCCTTCTTAATTTTTGGCCAGATATGAAATCGGGTGCAGAGGTCCTTTCCCCGACTCCCGAGCGAGCTGTGGAGGGAACCAGGGTGCATGGCCGTAATTCTGGCATTGGAAGAAAAAATTTCGGATAGGCGCATACAGGACAGTTGGCAGCGATTCATTCCTGATAGCCAACGCTCTCCTGCGTTCGTCGTGCCTCAGCAGCCATCTATTGTGTTTCTTGGTCATCCTTCAATCACCAAGCCGGTCATTCTCAGGATCCAATCACTTGTCACACCGACACTCTGTAGACCCCTTTCCCCAGAAATCAGTGGATTGGAAACTCATACTGCCGCCGATCTTAGCCAGCATTGCAAGCCTATCGCTTCAATTAACACAATCTTGGGGGGAACCTGAACATCTCGACGGCCCATTCGCAGCGGCTCGGATTGGTCTCAGGCTCGCTTTTTATCACCATGTCGAAGGACAAGAAGGCGAAGGGGTCAAAGAGTAGCAAGAGGAAAGAGGCAAAGCGGAGTAGTAAATCGGCTGCTTCACCCGAGGCCTCTTCGAATACCTACCATGCTCACGCTGCCAGCATGCCTGCGTTGGCATCATCCGAACATGGCTCAGCTTTCGAAACCATGTATCCCGTCCTCAATCTCCCCATCCCGCCAGTATGGACGAACGATCCTTACTCGGCATTCTCGGATCTCATGGACACGCTGGTCATGAGGTAAGTCATCTGTTGTCACCGCGCGATCGCGGCTGGTCTGGTTCTATCAAACGTGTCCCTGAACCTTCATGGAAATCTGACTCGGCTTTTTCGTCTTTCTTTCTCATACTGACATGCTCAGATATGTGCCGCAACTTTCAGGCGTTCTGATCACACACTCGCCGACCCGCTTCTTGCAGGATACCGCCGTCTTCAGCGCTGATTCCGCATTTGCAACTGCCTCTGTTGGTTTCGAATGTGTCGTTTGGAGACCCAAAATCGGCCAGGTGCTTGGTGTGTATTCGCTCGCTCAGCTGGCAGCCGTTGCTATTGAATGACGACTGACTGACTTTGCTTGATTCTTGCTCCTCGATCCTGGGAATCCATCTGTCTTTGCGGGCTCGCAGAAGGGACTGTCTGTCTCTCTTCGCCATCTCATGTGTCTCTGCTTCTCTACGGGCTGTTCAACGCCTCCATTCCGGCATCGCATTTGCCCGAAGACGAATGGGAATTTGTGGTAAATGACGGACAGCCTACATCTGCGACTGCAGATCAAGGGCTTGGACATTGGTGCAAGCGTTCCGATGGATCGAAGCTAGGCGGAAGCAGCGGTAAGGTCACTTTTACCGTCGTCAGTCTCACCATTGCCAATCACATGCTTTCGTTGCACGGTTCGCTGCTCAAGGATCCCTTTCAAGGGCCTGCTCCCACATTCGACCGCTCATATCTCAAGAAAAGCCTCCTACCGAACCAGGCGCTAGGCCTTGGATCCATGTCGACGCCCCGGACGGAGCAGGCGGCGAACAACTCCAGGAGCCCAGCTCCTCGTAAGGTCCGCTGGCAGGACGAGGATGACAGCAGTAGCTCCGATAACGACGGGCGAGCGGGCCTCTCTTCACATCCACCGTCTTTGGCCCAATCGGCAGTCGTTGAGGAACGCGACAGCAGCTCAAAGCGCAAATCCAGCAGCGATACAAAGAACTCTTCCGACCTCGACTCGCCATCCAAACGGGAGAAGAAGCGCAGGAAGGAGGCATAGTCGATGAAGAGCTTTTTGTCCATCTGCATCGCACCCTGTACGACTTAAATTGAATTCGGATTGCTGGCATACTGAGCATTCTCTGCCCTATCTCACTCCGCTTAGAAGCCTGCACGGCGAAGTTCTGAGCGTGTCTCCAGGATCCGGTGCATGTGTTTCTTGCATTGCTGTATTTCTGCATTGCTGCGAGATGTGAGCGGAGGAACATCTGCGACGAGTCAAAGTGAGTGTCCTGAGATTGAGTGCGAGAGACCGGTAAATGTATGAAGAATGAACAAAGCAAGTTGGTGAAAAGAGAGGTTCCGTGCATAGCAACTTTATTGCAGACAATTGCTGCGAGGCGACGACAGAGAGTGTGCTCAAGGATGTGCTCCTTGCGTGATACAGTCTCAGCCTGCGTCCAGAGGGCGACGGCTCCGACATCCGGGAGCAGGCGCAAGCAATGCAGGGAACGTGCGAAGACGAAGTTGAGAAACGAAAATGCTGAATCCGATGTAAAGTATGTAAAGAGGTGCTGAGTGCATGCAATTTCATCTACGCATAACGTGATGGCAAGTTTCCGGGAGTCATGATGAAGCGGACGGTGATGGTGCTGTCCTCGGCGGACTAAATTGTTGTGCAAAAGGGCTGAGGATGGGCGACTCATCCGATTCCGTGCTGACACTGTTGGCGTCCGAGGGAAGGCGCAAATGCGGTGATATATCGGTATGCGAGGCTTTGGATTGGAAGCGCTGCAATGGGCTGTGCTGTGCATCGAGCGCTTTGGAATCAAAGACAGACAAATTTGGTATGGCATCCGACGACGATGCTTGTTGTGACGCCACCGAGACCTGTGAAGCCGTCATGGAAGGTGATTCGACTGGCGAGGAATGTGGACTTCCTTGCGCCCCAGCCGCTGGTGAGGATGCTAACGACGGTTGGGACGGTGGAGAGGTGGAGCTGGATGATTGGAGACTGCGGCTATCGTTGTCGCGAACCGACGAAGGCCCTTCCATCAGGTATCGTCTTCGGTCGCTGTCGGCCATGTGCGCCCTGGAGCTTTGCCGCGAACGCTGCTGTTGGGGTCGGTCTCCGGTATGATTCCACACCAGTCCGCTGCCAAATTCTTCTAAGCCGCCCACGCCGCTGTGACTACTGAAAGCGAGCGTCTTCTGATCCGAAGCCGTGGTCATCACACCTCCAAAACCGAGGGGCTGGGGAGGAACAATCTGGATCGATTCTCGATTGAGCGGCGAGTGTGGAAGGTATGATTCTCTTCGGCTTGGCGTCGAGATGTACGACAAGTTTGACGAAGAAGATTTGAGGTAGGAGCGCTTAAGCGTCATTGTTGATGAAGAACTCGAGACTGTCGATATGCCACGGGTGTGTGGGTCGTACGTTTCGGAGGGCATAGAAAGAACCGTGGTGTCCAGTGCGTGCATCGATGGCGATGGCCGCTCGCTGGTCGCGGTGGAGGCAAGACCATCCCTTTGCGACCATTCGGCACTGGAAGCGGCTGGCGTGTTAAGGAAGCTGATTCTACTTGAGCCGGGCTTGAAGGGTGGGAATGAAGGCACCTCTATCATTGTTGTTGCAACTGCACCGCCATGGTACGATGTAGTAGGTGCCTCACGGATTGGCGGAAGAAGAGTCTCTCGATGTCTCCAGTTCCAGATTTTCCTGTATGCTCGGTAACTGAAATAAAGCACGGCTAGGCCTCCGAAGATGGATGCCACAATGATGGCGGCTGTGGCCGGCTGCGACATGGTTTTTGATCGACGAGAGATGGGCTGCGGCCGTCGTTACCGCTCGCCGCCGACAAGCTAATGCGTTTGGCAGGAGAATGCGGAATATGGCAGCCGGGTGACCAGCCCGTGTAACGGTCACGATTAGAAAGTTGACAGCGAGGAGGAGCACGACATGGATAGGATGCTACGATGGGGCAGAGACTTGTCTTGTCCGCTTCAGAGCCGTTCGATATGCAGCACGGACAGAGTTGCGTGAATTTGGATCTGATCGCAACGACGGAGGTGATTGTCCAGAAGATGCAAAGCGATCCGGAATGGCTGCCGGTGATGAATGCCCAGACGGATAGTGACGGAGGTGTGCGAGGAGGTCGAGATGGAAGAATACAGAAAGCGAATCTCAAATGGCATGCAAGCAATGTATTTGCAGTTCACAAATCGGGACGTCAAAGCTGGTCGGGGCAAAAGATAGAGGATGCCTGGTGGTGAGCAGCGAGGGGAAGGTTACTACCACAGAACCCTGAGCATGCCTTGAGTCAATCAATGGGCATGGGGTAGGGTCCCCTGCCTCTGTTGGCGTCAGAGGCTGGCTTCTGCAGCTGTTCAGAGCGACATACTGCAAGGCTGCGGTGCTTCGCTTGATGATGCGAGTTGGCTCACAGAATCCGAGCATGTGCCTTTCTTTTCAGTGATAGACGCGGCGAGGAAGACACACGCAGCTGCAGTACAGTACTGTAGTTGTGCAGGAGGATCAGCACACGCACGAATCGCCTGCACATCAGTTGCAGATTGCGGGCGACGGGTCCTGGCATCAAGGGTGGATCTGCTCGAACCGTTCGCTGCCATGTCGAAACTGGCACGCTGCAATCACAAGTTTGATTTCAGGTCCTCTCGCGGTGTCGATGGATTTCTGCCTTTGCTGTCCTGTACTCTGCGATTCCGAAGGGACAAAGTTCAATCAATCATGGGTGCCGCAGATCCAATCATGCTGGGCAGAATGCCACGGTATCGAGCGAAGCGGGATCGAGCGACGTCAGAGAACAGCTGCGTTGCACCCTTCATGGGAGCGAGCCCGCAAACACAACACGCGGACAAACACAGATGCTGTATTATTGCATACGTGAGCGAGTTCCCAAAAGAAAAGAAGAGGAAAAAATAAAAAAGGGTGAGAGAGTTGTGGATCGCACAAGCGAGGCAAATCGGAGCGGGAGAAGCAAATAGTCTCTACCGTAGCCGTGCAGGTGCAAGGGCCCAGTGCAGCGTCGATGCAGAGTGAAGCGTGGAACGAGGTACGGTGCTGTACCGTACTTGTACCACCCGGAGCTGCAGCTTGGTTGCATCGAAAGCGGAACAGCCAATTGTCGAGGCTTGGACCGATTGTCGCGCCGAGACCTTGCGGAAGCGAGGCGATGGACCCCAGAACGCAGACCGCCCATGGTTGCAACTTCAGAAGGGCAGCTACCCTGGCACAGCTACTGCAAGAGGGCCACGAATGCAGAGTCGTCACTGCCTACGTTCCCTCGAGCCTTCTCACTTGCTCTCACCGTGGCTCCCTTAGCTTTTTGTAGCACAAATCCGGCAACTGTAGCACTGCGTGTCGGGACACACGACCCAGAAGAGTATACAGTACAGTAGAGTGCAATACAGCTAGTACTGTATTGGTTCGCAGTCCAAATACTGGCTGAAGTCGGAGTACAAATCCGGATGAGCACGAGCGCGGATCATCGCATCCTTCCTGAACTTATGAATTCGCACGTCGCATGTGCGGACCCTGGAGCGTTCGGATCACATACGTGAATTCAATATAATACTTCAGCATTGCCCGGCTTCGTGCTAGGCCAAAACAGCAGGCCGGTTCGTGATCAGTGTGGAGTGGTGCGTAGTGAAGCCTGACTAGTCCAAGCCACAGCTGCACACCACTGCTGTCACGGCCAGGGCATGAAGCGAACTAACGAGCAGAATCAGCTATTGTACTGTCGTGCAGTACTCTTTCGTACAAGTGTCGAGTACAATTTCAGCAGCAGACGAGACAGTCACGCAACTTATCTGCATAGAAAGGGCATATCACCCTACACTTGGGCCTGTTGTCAGGCATTCCTACTGGAAATTTCCCTACATATCGGAGAGAGAAAGAACCAGGCGAGACCAAGCATGCAGAACCAACATTAATCTTATACTTTCGGCTGAGCGACAGAGCACGGCGGCCACCTTTCTGTACAGTACGTGCCTTGTAGTGGTCAGATTTCGTAGCGCAGGAATATCAAGCATCCAAATTTGACGCAGTGCTCGCACGCGAAAGGCAGTGCAGCTCAGAGCTGCCGTTTGCCTCAAGCTAGAAAGGCCACGACGGCCAAGGAGCCCCGTCGACATCTCTCGCAAATCAACGTCGTTCCCACTAGAAACCAGCTCGCCAAGGGTACGCACACATGTTATGCTCCGCATCTCGATAAATATTGTCAAATCGTCCGATCGAAGCGGATCGGGTCAACTCCGCGGGCATAAGGTAGGACCCTTGCTTGCATGTCCTCCATAAGAAATAGAATTAATCATTTTTTCCCCCTTAAAATCATTATTCTTGTCCCCCTTGTCCCAGTTGTTCCACTTCGTCCCTGCGGCGAGCCCTTCCGCTGCTCCCTCGTCTGTTTCTACTTCAACAACCTTCTTGTGCTCAGTTCTTGTGTTGCTTGGCTGCGACAGACGATTACACCGCTTGCCTGCCACGCCCTTGGTCAATCGAGATGCAAAGTCAGCTGCCTTGTTGATCAACCTCAGGCTTTTGCGCGAATCGCACGAAGCTTCCAGCACCGTTTTCACTTCGTTGCTTGGCGCCATGGCGTTCACCTCGAGCTTCTTGCCGACTCGTGATCTATGCAATCTCAAGTGTCTGGATCTTTCTGAGCCATCATGCTTGGAGCGCATCAAGATAGGCCTGGAACACATCGCTTCGCTGCTAGGTCTGTCCAACGGCGAGATTTACCATACCTTCCCACGACCCTGTCAGAGAGTGGATTCCGACTTTACAGAAGCATTTCATGTTTCCGCAGAGAACGAGGGAATCGATGCCTTTGAGAGGCAGTATGTGACTCGGTGGCTGACGCGGCTTGTATCGGAGTTCTCGATGGCCGGCGGCAATGGCGACAACGGCGAGACACACGACAGAGTAGACGCCATGGCTGAACGATGTTCCGAGCTCCTCTCGGCGTCTGCCGGCAAGATGGCGGCCGGTGATTCCGTAAAGGACCATATCCTGCCATTGTCACACCAAGGTGAGAGCATCAGAATACGCCTCCGCGACGCTGCTCTCGTGCACGATTCACTAGGCACCCACACCTGGGGGGCCGCACCCATTCTCGCTCAGCTGCTCTTGCCCTTAGCACATCCTCCAGACATGGGCTGCAGAATTCTCGAGCTTGGTGCCGGCACTGGTCTCGTGGGTCTTGCTCTGGCGACGTGGTCATGTCAGCATCGATCTCTCAGTCAGACCGAAATCATTTGCACCGACTATCACCCTTCGGTCCTCGCCAACCTGGCTTACAACGTCGAGCTCAATCTACCTCTGTATGAACCAAGTGATGAAAGGCCTCACCGTGTGGATCTTCGTGCGGCAATGCTCGACTGGCAATCAATACATCGTCAAAGAGCTCGGCTGCCACCCTCAGGCGTCCAAATCCTGTCCTCGCAGACCCTCCCCGAAGTGCCACTCAATTCGGACTTCTCCTCGCAGTCAGAGCGTCGACCGTGGAGCGAGGTGGTCCAAGACGATTATCAGGGAACCTTTGACCTCATCATTGCGGCGGGTGAGTAGCGTCGTCTATTGACCTACGCGATCGCTTACCTTGAGCAAGCACATGGATCAGAAGACATCATGCGGCATACTGATCGTCGATTTCCTCCCGCTTCTCCCGCTGCATAGACTGCGTCTACGATCCTGTCCACCCGATCTGGATTCGCTCAGTTGCAGAGACATTTCTTCGCCGGAAGCGGATAGCTTCTCATAAGGCCGCACTCCTTCATGTCATGGTGCCTCTCAGACCAACGCACAGAGTGGAGGTCGAAGCAGTCTACAAAGCCTTTGGTGTCGCTGCTGGTGGCTCGCCATCCCTTCGCATCATCTCTGAGAGCGACTTTGAGGGCTACGAAAATTTTGGCATGTATAACAGGGGCAGATCATTGGGTCAAGACGGCGGCGCTGCATCGGGCGGGCTCGCCCGAATATATCGATGGTTCGTCATCGGGTGGTCTGACGACGAACACCTATCGAATGCACCGTCTTGATCGTCGTTCGTCAATCCGTGCAGCAGAAAAGCGGCTTGCTTGCAACTTCACTTGCGGTGCTTTTGCCGGGTGTCTGCATCCCCGTCGATGCGACAGCCTCAAAAGAACGCTGCTGAGCAGGACACGAACGTGAACAGGAGGACACGTCCCTCTATCGCCGCTTGCGTGAGAGGGCGGGGCGGGCGAGGAGCATCGTATGGCATCAGTGCCTCCGGTCCTATCCATCGTCACCTTCCGCGGCACCCGCCGACACAAGCGCTGTTGGACAGGAGCATGATCAGCAAGGCCACTACTGACATTAGCCGAGCCAGGACTGGAGTGGAGCTCGACCGATACGTCTAATCTTTGTTCGCTTTGTAACATCCATACCGGTATCGCCCACAGCCTCTGCCTTTTGTGAGCCCACACCTGTAGCAAAGAGAATCGAGACATTTGGAATCCGAGTGATGAAGTCTGATTTTGGTCGCATATTGGTCATCAAGAGGCCCAACAATGATGAAAAGCATCACACCACAGTGCACCCTGTACTCGTGTGACAGACGCTACAGTGCGCCGGAAATTATGCCCACCTGTCTGCTACTCGGGCCATCTGCTTGCTTGCTCACTGCCTGTGAACAAGGTCATGACGTTGCGTCTTTTCAAGAAGGACCCCTTGTCAAATGAGAAACTGACTAGAAGAGACTCTCTGGAAGCGTGTTGAGCGGTCCTAGCTGTCTCACGACTTCCGCGGATAAGAAGACTAATCGACAGCTTTATGCATCTGACGCTATCAAGCCGTGCTGATCGCCGGGAGGTTCTTAATCGGGCCTCTTCTCGCATCAACGGGAGGCATGTTAGTCGAGAGTGCAGCTTTACAGCCTGCTGGACCCCACGATTTGGCTTCGTTTTCAGCCTCGGTAGCGCAGAGATGAGCCTGAAACCATAAAGCTGCCAGCAGTATGGGCTCCGCATCGTTGGTAGGCGGCCTGAAATTCGGACATTACCATTATTTCCTTGCGTTTGTGAGCAGCTGTCAATGTGTCAACGCACGCTGACTTTGCCCACGCTATCGTAGACCGGCTGATCACGCTTGTACTGTACTTCAGGAGCCACAACTCTCAAGTTGGGCCACAGAGGTGGGACCGAGCAAGGCAGGTCCGCCTGCAACTAGATGCTGGCTTCGACATTTCTGCATCTTGAACCCCCCTCATCTGCCAATGTATCGCAGACCGGCTTTCCTACGGTCTGGCGCTCGGATCTCTCTGAAGCCAGGGAGGCCACAAGGCTAACAGGGCTTTTGGCCCCAAACTTCTCAGGTGTTGGTAAGCGACTGCAGCCTGGCGCCTGTCGACCGACGTATCGGGCGTGCGCTGATAGCCTGCCTTGTCACGCTACTGCAGTGCTCGTCGCTGTCCAGTGGGTCACAGCACAGCTACCAGTAATTAATTATGCTGGTGGTCACCGACATTGTGACTTTGCTCGCCTTTAGCCCACAGCAAGCAGAGCGTCTGAGCAGTTGCACCACCACCATCCCGATGCAGGAAGAGCTGGACCTGCTCCAGTGCCGTCTGTTTACCTTTCCTTCTTACCTCTTCTACCGAAGTGCCTGGCGCTCTGCATCCGCAACTCGTTGCGCCTCCTGCCTCATTACTGTATTGCCAGTTTTAGTGCTGGCTCTCTGCCTTGCATCTTGCCGTCTCGACAGCTCTGTTGCAGGTCTCATTACCAAAACTACACGCCCGACCCACGCACAACCTTTCAGACTCATCGGCCCCGCCAAGGTGATTTTCTAGACCGACGACCGTTCTCCTTGTCTTGCACCTGTTCGTGTTCTCTTTATTGCCGTGCCTCGCATCCCAGTCCACACGCTCGTGCCCTCTTCCTAAATGCTTCGAACGAGGGACGGGTCGGATAGCCAGTTGGGCAGCGTCACGCTCTGCAAAGGCAGTCTAGCTCTCTTCCGTGCTTTTTAGGCCGTAGAGCTCTTGGTTACCTTGGCACATGGGCGCTGCCAACTGCGCAGCTGTCTCGTTCGTTCGCTGGAGGGGCAGAGGTAGCGAAAGCGTTGAGATTCCTGTAACTTCGTGTCACCCTCAGACACCCGCACACCGCTGTAGCTGTCCCCAATCTTGCGCTGTGCGGTCTAGCTGCAGCTACTATACTTTGATCTGACTGGCAATGGGCGGGCCTCATCACGTTGCCCAGCGCAACCATCGGGCACGTTCGCCGTGCCCTCAACCTTGCGTGGGATTGAAAACACGTACTGCCTCGATGCATACTTGTGATGCAAAATTTGGCATGCGTTCCCGTCCATCAGGCTGCCACTACCCGTCTGGCCAGCCTGCGGACTCGAACGGGGGGCCGTTAATTTTTATTTATTTGATTTTGTTTTTACGTGCGCCCGTAATTTTATTTCAATCCAAGGCTTTTCTCCCGTGTCCTCATGGCCTCGGGATTTCTGGGCCCTCTCCGACTCATCACTGTAAACGGGCGCTGACCAGTCATTGATCTCTTGCCCTTTGTTTTGCGCACGATATTTTTTCTCCCTGCGTTTTCGCCTTTCGCTTTCTGTGGGCCTGTTCGATGAAGGGTTTGCGTGCACGCACCTCCTGCCCTGCAACTCTTCAGTCACATCCGGCCCCAGATCAGCTGCCTCGTCGATCGATTCTCGCGTCCTGAACTCGATCCTCGCTAGTTCTGCCTAATTTCTTGGTCAGCGCAGTCATCTGTCCTGTAAGTCGCAGCCAGTCCCCAGTAACTCTTCTGTGACCCCAGTCAAGCCTCTCCCTACAATCACGCTAGGCTAAGGCGCCTCCGCCAAACAAGTTGCCTCAGCTGGCCCATACAAGCCATCTGCCGTGTTCGCCGACGCCCCCGTCGTCGTGAACCAGCAGGGGCATTTGGCCCTTTCATGTCTTCAAGTCAGTTGCGTTTTGCCGCCCTGAGTTTTCTCATCCGCCTGCTCTCTGCCGGTCAGCTTTGCACCGGCTCAGCAACCTTGCACGTCGTATTTCTCACTCAGTCTTTTCACCTTCTCCCTTCATCTCGCCTCTCATCCCCCCGTCTCTGCTTTCCTCCCCACCTCATCCATCGCGCAGCATCCGCCGTTCATTCGCCTTGCGCATCCTCATTGCTGCACGTCTTCATCGTCGAAAGGTGCGTCGCCCTGCCTTTTTCTCCCCTTTCCCTCCTAGTTGTGCCCCGTCGCCGCTGCTGCTCCCGCATCCCATCGTCGTCTCCCTTCATCCCCTGCTCTGAGCCAGGTCGACCGCCATCACTCGCTCGCTCCTGTCGCCTATTGCCCCTCTTTGCATCTTCTGCGCAAAGCCCTAGCGTCTGCAGATACACAATATCAGGGTCCTCACGGCATTACCGGTCCCTTGCACTGTTGATCCTCTATCTTTCTGCGACGTCAAGCTAACGCCCCGCTTGCCACCCGTCTTTTATTTTTCTCCTTTCTTTCTGACCTTGTCGCTGGCCTCCCTTGTGCCTGCTCTGCGTCGTGTGGTGTATCTGCTCGCTTCTTCGCTACGCCACTGCCTCTCGTTCCCATCCCGCTTCTGCTTGACGCCCGGACGCTCGTGCTTCTCGCCTCGTCATCTTGCTGCGCTCGCACTCCGTCCCCAAACACGCATCGGATCATCGTGTGTTTGCGCGGTTCGGCTTCATTTCGGCTTCTTGAACGCCATCCCATCCTATTCCTCTTCCATCCAGTACTTTCACAGTCACGCTTCGCTTCGTGACCGACATTGTCGTATCCTTCGACTGAGTTTCTGACTTGTCGACGCAGTCTACGAGTCGCCAATCCCAAGCCCGTCTCCCCTCGTCTCCCGACCCAGTCTTTGGTCGGAGCGTCCGCCAAAATAGCGCCCGCACGCAACCAGTCGGTGATGGATTCGCAGCACCTCGTGTCGCCTCAGGAGGCAGCGGCTCAGGCCCAGGCACGCAGGCTGAATCCATCGGATGCCATGGGCCACCACGGCCATCACAGTCACCATGGACACGGCGGCTCTGACGATGTGAGCAGCGGGCAGCAATACTTCAATCCTGCAGCTATGGTGAGTAGCAGGTACAGAATAGTACATTACAGTAGTGCCGGTTTTCCGCGCGTAGGCTACGCGTCGCGAAATTGCAGTCATCCGAGCAGTGTCTGATCCAAATCCCCCTTGCCTCTCTACCACCACCATCCAACCTTGCACTCGGGGACTTGACGCGTCTCTTTTTTCCCCAACTTATTCCATCTCTCATTCCCTTCTTTCCTCCTTCCTCCTCACCTCCCTACCTCCTCCTTTACTGTGTCTTTATTGACTGCTCCTGCACGTCTCGGCATTTTTCACAACTGACATCGTCGCGATCATTTCACCACCATCGTCGCCGTCTTCTTTGTCGCCACTATCGCCATCCACTCTCGTTGTCGACTTTATTGACATCGATTTCGTCGTTGACACGATTCCCATCATCAACAGCACTCGCGCAACGTAGGTCTCGACAACGGCTCGGGCCAGTCTCATTACGGCGGAATGCAGCTTCCTCCTCTCGGCGCCGGTCAGTCCAATGGCGGCCACGGCAACATGGGCCACACTGGTGAGTATAGTGAGCCTCTTACCGTCGCGTTCATCACCGCGTGCACCACGTCTTTTTCCCAAGGTGATCGCGTACTGACCTAAGCCTCGACGCGTTTGCCATCCGCTATCACCATGTATTCCGCGTTTGTCACCTTCTTGCTTCTGTTTCCGTCATCATTTTGCGCGTCTCTACACCATGTTATTCCGTGTTGGGATCGTGCGCGTTCGCTTTCGATAGGCCACTACGGTTCCCAGTTCGGTAGCCAGATCTACCCTCACCATTCCCCTAATCCTTCCCATGCTCATATTCCCGGTGGTCAGCATGCCGGTGGTATGCCCATGTACGGCTATCATTCGTCGCCACAGCAGCATTACTCGCACGTGTCGGGTGGCATGGTTGGCGGCACCGGCTCAAACCCCATGCTAGGCGCACCCAGCGGTGGCTCTGGTGAGTACGGCTTCGGTCAGCAATCGCACTACCAGCAGTACTTCCAACCCCAGAACCTGCAAAGCATTTCGCCTAGCCAGGCTGGTGCTGCTCCCGCCGCTACCAACGTAGCTGCCGCCTCCAACGCCGCTGCTGTTCCCGCTGCCAAAGGCTCGACCAAGACTGCGAAGGCGCCTAAGGCCCCGAAGGCAGACAAGAAGAGCGCCAAAGCTGCTGCTGCTGCGCCCCCGCCTCCCCCTCCTGCCAAAGGCAAGGGCTCTAAGAAGGGCGCCAGCGCTAGCGCACCCAAGGCCAAGGATAAGGCACACCCATACGCTGCTCCTGCGGCTCCCGAGAAGCCAGCCAAGAAGGCCAAGAAGGAGGATCCACCCAAGCCGGCCGTCCTCAAATCGCGCTTGAAGCCACCGAAGCAGGCGCCTTCTGCTTGGCAGATTTTCTTCACCGAGGAGCTCCAGAAGATCAAGGCCCAGAAGCCTGGCGAGCGCCTCAACGTTGCTCATGTCGCAAAAGATGCGGGCCAGCGGTACGCTGCTCTGCCCGAGTCCAAGAAAGATGAGTTTCACCGAAGAAGTCTCGAAGCTAAGGAGCAATGGGAGCAGGAGATGGCCGCCTGGAAGGCTACACTCACACCGGAGGACATTCGTCAAGAGAACCTTTACCGTTCCGCCCAGCGAAAGGCTGGCAAGTCCAGAAAGGGTAACCTCAAGGACCCCAACGCACCCAAGAAGCCGCTTTCAGCCTACTTTTTGTTCCTTCGCGTAAGTTTCTATGACGGTCTCCTTAGCCCTTCAATTGATATCGCACGAAAAGCTGTGCACAGCCCGACCCTTGTGCTGACGACGTTCAATTTGCCTTTCTAAAATCTTAAATAACTTCTTATTTGGTCTCACATCTGTTCTTGTCCGCAACGCCGCAGGCTATTCGTGCGGATCCCAACATGACCCAGGCGGTGTTCGAGGGCGAGCAGGAGACAACCAAGCAAAGTGTATTGGCTGCGGCCAAATGGCGCAGCCTGAGCGAGACCGAGAAGCAGCCCTACCTCGACCGAGCCGAAGCCGACAAGGCGCGCTACGAGCGAATGCGACGAGAGTACGAGCGCACCAATGGTATCGAGCCCTCGTCGTCAAAGAAGGGCAACAAGGACGAGTCCGATTAAGGCGAAAACTGGTCCACCGTCGGATCTGGTCTTGCCCAGCTGAACGTCCCCGTCTTCTCGATCCTTTGCGCGCTTGCCCGTGTGTAAAAGGTGAGGAATGATGGCTTGCTAAGCTGAAGGGGGCGAGCACGACGTGCTTCCTGCAAGATGACGGAGGCATGTCGCGCCTCGCTGTGTTCTCCCACCCTTCCACTTTCTTTTGCCGCTCTCTGCCTCGAGCGCCTATACCATGTTCTGTTTCTTGTACCCTGCGCCCGCCTCGTTGTTCCTTGTCCCAATTCCCTCTCCTTCCAAATTTGTCTATTCATATTGGTCTCTAGCCCTTTTTTCTCTTTCTCTTTCTCTTCCTCGCTCTCTCTCCTCTCTTTTTCGCCTCTCGAAGTATCGCCTGCCCGCTCGCTCTACGCAGCCAATTCCTTGTCTAGTGAAAAAAATTTCTCCCCTTTTTCACCCGGCTTCTCTGCGATAGGGGTTCTGTTCTGCGATTGTAGTAAATCATGTATTTGTCCTCAGCGTTCCGAATGAATGGAGTGGAAAAAACCAAAGCTCACGTCTGCGCACGCTTCCAAGATATTAAAGACGTTGCGGGGTCGGGACAATCTTGGTGCTTTGACCAGAAGAGTGAAGCGACGGCAAGTGGCATCCTCTATCGTGAATCCAAAGATCTCCAGTGCGCGTATGAAGAGTGGCGAGAGATGTCTGCAGCGAAAGTAGCTTGGTCCTCGCAAGCAACACTCGCAAAGAACGCTAGCAGTTTGATAAGACGCAAGCACAAGGAGATCCCGAACGCGTTGAAGGTGCGAGGAGAGACTAGGCGGAGGTTGGAGAATGGAATCGAATGACCATGACTGAGGTGTTGTCGGTGCTGAAATTTGCCATTGCGTGTTCGAGGAGCATCTGTGAGGCCTTTTGCGGGTCTTGCTCGTCGCGCACGAGGTCGATGGCCTCCTGGTCCTCCGTCACGTCCCAAAGCTGTGGACAGAACGAGTTGCAAGAGCGTCCGAGCGACAGGAAGGTTGAGACGTGGGCAAAGGTGAGCGATCGATGTGCCAAAGAATCGAAGACGGAAGAGAGGACTGCGCAAACTTACCCCATCGCATGCGACTATCAGGAAGGAATCGTCGTCGCCAAGTACAGTCTCGGTCGTGTAGGGAGAGCCTACGACGAACTCTTTCATCGCCGAGTCTCCCAGTGATCGCGTGACCGCCAAGACGCCTGTCGCGTGATCCGTTGTGCGAGACAAGTGTGCAGTCGAAGACGTTCAGCTTAGGGCGAAAAGGGCCAACTCGAAGTCTGTAGCTACACTGTCGAAACTCACCATTGACACGATTGTTCATGACGAAACCGCCTGCATCAGTGATTCTCTTTGCTTCCTGCGCATCCGAGCCCTTGTGGTCATACGTCAGTCGGACCGCTGTACCTCCGCGGCTGTGATGCGGAACGGGGACCAGATGAACAACAGGTGGTCAGCTGTCTGGGGTGCGGGGTCTAGCTGTGTGTGAGCACCTCTCTTACTCACCAGAGCACAGCACGCGCATCACCGACGTTGGCAGTGTAGAGGACACGACGGGAAGAGGACGATGCTTGTGCAGAATTCAAGTGCTTTGACTGTGGTGGCTGAGCGTCCTGTTTGGAGTTCTTGCTGTCAGAGTTGCCATCAAATCTGCGTGATAGTCTGCCCCAGAGGCCCTCGCTGCTAGCACCTGATGCAGCCGACTGGCGCTTGCTGGCCTTTCCATCCGTGCTCGGCGAGCCAGTCACCACGGGGCTAGATGCCTGTCCCGACTCGTCCTCGAGGCGCAAAAAGGCAACGACTGCAGTACATCCGCTGGTGGTGCCCTTCTCTCTGGCCACATTGGAGAGCTGTTTGTCTACTGCGTGGAAGGTCTTGTTGAGCAGATCAGGCACGGCTTGGCCAGAGCTGGATGACAGCGTCTCGAGCAGATACGTGTGAAAATTTTGACCGCACCACTCTGCTGCATGCTTACCCGCGTGTCCGTCAAAGATACCGAAAAAGCCCTGACCCGGCACACCTCCAAAGTCGTACACAAAGGCATGTGAATCCTCCATGGTCCTGCGCCAGCGCTTGTTGCAGTCTTCAGATATTCCGACACGGAAGGGGAGTGTGCTGCTGATGCCGTTCGAGGGCACGACCGGACCGGGGTGTTGGTTTAGAATCTAGAGTAAGTGCCACAACGGGGTTTCAACACAGAAGCAATAGCGTCAGCGGGCCGGGCTATTCTGACACTCGCGCAGCCACCGCAATCGGCACGGGGCCATGTACCTACGCCGTGGGTTTCCTGGCCCTGCGCCACCGTCACTGGCACCGACTCGGCATCCTGAGCACCGAGAGCCTTCCTACTACAAGAGTGAGTTCGTGCAGAGACGAGACGAAGCTTCGAGGGTCAGCATTCAGCGTCTCCAACGTTTGTCTGCAGGTCAACTCGTTGTTCTTGGTGGACTTACGGCTGTCTCGCCTCCATGCCTGCAAGTGAGTCGGTGCAATCGGAAGAGTGGGGCGCACTTGCTTCGGATGTGCCGACGTCTCGAGGTCGACCAGAGTCCAGGAGCTAGAAAGTGGCGTGGAGGGGCACTGCGTGCGTGGGACCTACTCAAACGCTGAAAGCTGGCCGAGCGTCGAGGGCGAGAATGAAGCAGCTGTTGTAGGATGGTTGACGAATCAGGCCGACCCCATGAAAACAAGATTGGTTGGTTTCTTGCCTGATGATGTCGATGTCCGGGAACACGAGGCGGATCTCCAGCGATGCCTGTGGCTGACTGCGCTGCTATGGCGTGAAGTGGCGGTTGCGTGTGGTGGGAAAGGAAGCAGGACCCAGCAGAGAGTCGCGAGCAATTGGGCAAGCTAGCAAGCTAGAGGCCGGTACAGTACTAACAGCAGCCCGGTTGCCAGGTGTGCAGAGCGTCCGGCTACCAAGACAGTCGTGAGCAGGCACATACAAACGCACACGCCCATACAGACACAGACACACACAGACACAGACACACACACACACACACACTACACACATACACGTACTACAGTAGTACTACGTACACAACCTTCGGCTCACGCCCAAGAAGCAAGGCCAGACAGACAAGACGGACGCGGCCACGTCGTCGGAATGGCCAAAGTTCTCATGCACAGGCAGCGAGGATTGATTAATACAGTAATATTCCACAGCTGCAACTGGGCGCAAGAGTGGTGGAGCTGGGCGGGCGGCTTGGAGGCAGAGTGCTTTAGTCAATCTGAAAGTCAGCGCGGCATTTCCTCGCCAAATTCAAGGTGACGTGGGACCAAAGAGGCGGACACTCCCCAGGAGTGGCAGTTGAATGTCGGGTGGGGCAGCCAGGACGGCCAACTGCAGCACAGCACAGCTCAGTACAGTACTGTCCTGTCCTGTAACTTACCGTACTACAGTACTGTAAGCTGCACTGTAGCTGTATCGTAGACTACTGCGCAGCAGTGTAGTCGCCTTCGCGCGTCGGTGTCTGTGCGACTGTGCGTGTGCAGTAGTGAAGTGGTGCAGCAGTGGTTCGTGACGGGTACACTATGCTCATCTGTACTGTACCTGCTTCCCAAGCCCTTGCCATGCAATGCGAGGGTGACAAAGATGATACTGTACTACAGTATACTCTCTGTGCGGTGCTTGTGGCTGCACAACGCCGCACAACAACGCCATGAACGTAGTCGCTGGAATCCTCCACCTTCACCTTGGCTCTGCGACTGTCACTGCCACTGGGCCTCATCACTTGGCCCTTTTCTCGGATCCTTGCGACACTCTGACCCGTCTTCTGGCGCGGCCAAAGACGCTGATCTTTTCGTATTTCTCCCGGCGCTTAACGCATGAAATGCTCAACACCTGCGCTCTTCTCGAGAGTACAGTATCACAAAAAGGCTTCCAAAGCCATGACCTTGGCTCCTTGCCGTTTGTGAGGGCGCGACTGTCGAACAATGGCCAAGCTCAGCGGAGGCAGAGAGAACTGAAAGGCGTCTCTTGCGACCAGAATGCGTGTCTACTCCAAAACTTCACGTCCCCAGCCGAGGCATAGTAATGTTTCCCTTTTCCCAAACCTGGTCGGGTCCAAGCACATCCGCGTAGCTCATCGACGTCAATCCCTGAATCCGGCGGTTCGCGACTCGATTATGGAATGTTGCGCAGTTGATTAATCTACCCTACTTGAACTGCACACCTCTCTGCTCCGGCACAGTGAATCCCAAGTGCCCCGTGTCGAGGCCGGTCATAAGGTTACGAAGGCAAACTGCCTCCATCTCAGTCTGCGTTTCGAGCGTCAGCGTGCCCACGTGTGGGAGCAGCTCTACTTTCGAGTCGCGCAGGCGCAACAGGCGCTCATCGATTGTCGGCTGTCGAGCAGAGCGCAAATAGACCAGGACAAGAGTGGGAATCGGTGTGAGTAAACAGTTCGTGTTTCGAAGAACGCCGCCTGAATTTACGAGTCCCATCGGAGGAACATGCTTACCTCGGACTCAAATACGTCAAGACCTGCTCCAGCGATGATGCCCTGCTCCAGCGCCTCGGCGAGTTCCGCCTCCTTGACAACGGGGCCTCGTGCGGTGTTGATGAGCACAGCATCCTTTTTCATCAATCTGAGCTGCTCAAGGCCGATGAGTCCCTTGGTCTGCGGGGTCATTGGGCAGTGGAGCGAGAGGACATCGGATCGCTTGAGCAGCTCCTCCAAGGAAGCAACGTACTCCATGCCGCCCTTGGCTGCTTGACCTTCGAGCTTGACGTCGAGCCGATTGCGATTGTGGTAGATGACCTTCATCCCCAACGCATACGACGCCTTGTAGGCGAAAGCGCGTCCGATGCCTCCGGCTCCGACAATACCGAGAGTCTTCGCACGAGGATCGCGGGCGGTCAGAAATGGGAATTTGGAGTTGAAAGTCCCGGCTTCAAGCTGAGCCTGGGCAAGCGGAAAACGACGCAGGGCACCGAGCAGAAGGTAGAGTGCGACGTCGGAGGTGGCATCGTCTACGGCCGACGGAACATTCGACGCCTGTACGTTGCTTCTCGATAGAGCTTCGACATCCAGCTGATCGTATCCAGCGCCGTTATGGACAATGTAGCGGAGACTGTCTGGCAGCTTGGCCACGAGTTCCTCGTCGAAGCGTCCGGTGACTTTGATAGAGCGAGCCGCGCCAAAGTGACGGTAGATACCGACAACGTCGGCGTATTCACCACCTTGCGAAAACTTCTGAATGAGGTCCTGACGATCCTTTGCTCTAGAAACGATCACCTCGGCCTTCCGAGAGAGAGAATCCAGCTCTGTAGTTGCGAGCTTGATCTCGTCCAGAAGCAACACTCTGGGCCTCGACTGGGAACGGCCGCAGCTAGAGTGAAAGGCGCTTGCACGACGCACCGACGGATGCAGGCGAGTGGCCAATCGGCGCAATGGGAGCCCAACGGACATCATTGTGGTCACACGCTCGAGAAGCGCTTTTGGATCCCGCTGCTGACGATGATGACGAGAAGATGAAGTTCTGTATCACCAGAGGCTGATGTGGGATTCTACGGAAAGAAGGACTAGCTGTGTTGTTTGATCCAGCCTGTATCGCTCGAGGTGTCCCCCACGTTATCTGTTACGGTACTGTACAGCCGCGTTGTTGATCCAGTCAGGACACACAGTACTGTACAGTACAGTAGTATATTCTGTATCAGCACTGGTGTGTTGCTCTCACTGGCATATGTAAGCATGACATTTTGGAAGCAGGGCGAGAAGTTGCCAGGGTCTCCATATTCCGCTAACTTACAGTACAGTACACTGCTTCCATGCGCCCAAGTTTTCGTCAGCTTCTCACGTCGGGTACAGTAAAAGTGTCGACTTGCTGCTAGCCAAAATTTCCCAAGAATTTTGACTTGGGCAGGATTAACAACGTACCCTTTCTCCTTTGCAAACATAGCTCCCCTCCGACCCGTCTCTTCCGCCTTTCATTATCCTTCTTCCTGTATTTGCACCTGCGACTGCTACAGGTGATCAGCAAGAGAATCAGTGACGCCACGGGCCTTCTCAGGAGGTCTCTCGACGCTGTCAACATTCGCTTGCTATTCACGACGCTCGGCTGGCCGTTTTTCGGCTGCTTGCGTCCTCAACTTGTTTCTGTGCCTTGGCCTCTCTGTGGCCAGCAACTTGCTCCAAAGACTTCACTCGCCGCCACCAAAAAGCACGTCGGAAAGTTCAAGCGGTGTCAGGAGGAATTGACAGCGGCGCAGCAGATCGCACAGAGCGAGCTCGAGCACAGACAAGCTTGGAATTCACTGCGTCGCAGCCTCACCATCCATCGCCTACATGTTCAATCGACGATTCGCCATCTAGAAGCATACAAGAACTATCGTGAGAATCCTCTCGCTGTCATATCAAGCCTCCTACTATATCTCAAACTTCCTTCTGCCGAGGTCGACCAACTCCGTGCTCAAGCCAAGCTTGATCTTGGCTTGCCACTGAAGCCCGCTGATAAGCGAGCTCTCAAAGCCGCTAGCCTGCCCGAACTAGCCATTGTCAATCACACGAGCGTACCTGACCACACTCCTTATCCGCAGCAGCAGCAGCAGCAGAGAAACGGGCCTGCGGCGACAGCCGCGGCTGACACGACTACATTGACAAAGTCACACATGATCACCGAGAAGAAAGGTCTAGATATTCCTGTTTCTCCGGCGGCGGTCTCCGCTAATAAGATAGACATGAAGCGCTCAGCCCCAGCAGCCGTATCTTCTAGTGCCGGCAGCAACTGGAAAGCCCTAAAAAGGTCTCTGACAGATGAGGCCTCAATCTCCTCTAAGCCTGGTGCAAAGCCGAAAGGGCCGGCCTCAATCAAGCCGCATGCCAATGGCAAGGTGACGAAAACCCAAGCGAGCGCCCCAACACAAGGTTTGGATTCGTCTGGCAAGAATATGCCCACGGGAAGCTCATCATCATCGACAGCACCAAAGCGTGCTCCTACCGCACTTCCGTGGTTCGCCGAAGACATCAGCACCACGGATCTTGAGCTGGTTCGACAATCAGCTGAAGACCTGAAAGGCAAAGCGATGCAGTGGGAAGGCATCGTCGATCCGCAACTCAAGAAAAGAATCATCCTCAGCGGTCTGCCCGACGATGCGTCAGAGGCCAAGAAGGAGCCGGGCAATTACCTAGCCATCGATTGCGAGATGGTGGGAGTCGGCTACAAGGGCAGCGAGTCGGTCCTAGCGCGGGTTTCTATTGTGAACTTCCACGGCGCCACCATCTATGACCGCTTTGTGAAGCCGCAGGAAAAGGTGACTGACTATCGAACCTGGGTCTCGGGTGTTCGACCTAAGGACCTGGCCAGGGCGCCTTTGTTCAGCGAGGTGCAGAGTGAGGTGGCCGCATTGATCAAGGGCAAGGTGCTTGTGGGCCACGCCATCCAGAACGATCTCAAAGCGCTGTTGCTTTCGCACCCAAAGCCATTGATCCGCGACACGGCCACCTTCCAACCGCTCCGCGATCTGGCAAAAACGAAATATCCAAGTCTGAAGAAGCTGGCACAGCTGGTTCTCGGTATCGATATCCAACTCGAAGGCGAATCGCACTCGTCGGTCGAGGACGCCAGAGCCACCATGGCAGTGTTTCGCAGCCAAAAGTCCAAGTGGGACGAGATGATCCGGACCAAAAAGATTCCTGGAATGCGTGGCACTCACGAGACCCGTGGCGGTCCTTCTACGACCGGCGCCCACACTCTTGTTCAGACGCCCGCGCGGGGTGCAAACAACAAAGTCTGGCAGCCTCCGGAAAATGGAGCTGCCGTCGACGCCTCATCGCCCGCCCTTGCCCGTCGCAGCTTCAGCTCTCGCTCCAACGCCGCCGCCGCGAACAGCAATACGACCGACACGCCCGCTGCTGCATCTACCTCCACCATTCGTCTTAAACCGCGAATGGCCGCACAGGCTGACTGGTGGAAGGACGCCCTATAGACGTGGTTGCTCTTGCTCTCGTCTGCTCATGCGAATCAAAGTGAAGATCACGACCAGCCATAAATTTTTCCATCGTCATTTGTACTTTTAGCGTTTCTCTCAAACATCACCTCACTCAGTCTGCATGCAAATAATTTTTTGTAATCCTTCTTTGTCGGTGCAAGGAGCGTATTCTTCTAGAGTTGGCGACCGCCCATCGAGTTGGTCCAATTCTTCTGTGCGGAAAACGCGCATATTGTCGTAAATAATCTAGGTTTCCGTAATGTTAGACTCCATAGCTCAGTTGGTTAGAGCGTAGCACTGTTAACAATATATGTGTCCTTCTCCGATTTGTGTCGGGGATGCTGAGGTCGGCGGTTCGAGCCCGCCTGGGGTCGACAAAACGATTGAGCTTCCTACATTCTCATAACTAATGTCGAAGGATTTTTTTCCCCTTTTATTCTTTCTTGCTTCTTTGTTACACCCGGAACCCGATTATCTGCTCCTTGTGCTCCCTTCACTATACTTTCATGAGACGCGACCCAGCAAGTAGGGAGGATTTCCAGTTGGGGCTACGAACAAACCATAGCCGGGCAAGAAGACTATATGATAAGGTGTTTTCTGGATTAGATCAGAGGTGATAAAACTACAGCTAGAGTTGGGCGTGTAAAACGAGAGAGGTTGGATGGCGTGATCAAGAAGAGGCTCAGAAGAGGCATTGAAGAGCAGCGCCCGTGGACGAAGAGATTTGGGTGAGAAAAGCGCAAAGCCTACGTGGAGCCGGTGGATCAGGACGTGGATATTTGGTGATGTTATCATGTCAAAGTGTAGCCAACCAAGCATTTTAAGCAGCGGGGGAATCTCTGCGCGCCGACTGGTCGTGTTATTGCAAAGGTGCGGACACTACGCCGATGGTGCTTCCTCCTTCTTCTGCAGATGCGAGCCAATCAGCTTGGCCATTTCGAAGGAGTCGACGACGTCCTTGCCAAAGATACCTGAGAGCTTGCCGTCGCAGAGGATCTGTCGCTTGTTGCTCTCGTTCTGCAGATTGTTGCCTTTGATGTATGCCCAGAGCTGTTTGACAACCGCGTGTCGCGGCATTTCGTTGCCTCCACACACTTCGGCGAGCTTTGGGGAGAGTATGAGTGGACGATTGAAAGGATTGTTTGGATTCGCGGCGCGCTTCTTCCTCGGCTCGTCCTCTTCGTCCTCGTCGGTGGCTGCACGCTTTTTGGTGACCTTCTTCTTGGGCTTGGCTTCCGCCTTGACTTTGGTTCCATTGGATGCAGTACTCGACTTGGCGGTGGCAGCTTTGGAGGCTGCCTTGGGCGCCGCTTTGACAGGTGTTGGCGAAGCGCTGCTCTGCGCGGGGGTATGCCCGCCGCGAACACCTCCGAGACCTGGCAGTGCGAGTCCGCCTGACGGTGGTGCCGAATTGCCGCCATTGTAGCTGTGAGACGCCTGGGGCGGAGCTGGCATGGATTTCGAGATCTGATCGAAACAGTCGCGGATTACCTCGTCGACGGCTTTTTTGCTGGCAGACAGATCGAGAGACGCAGGTAGCGAGCCAGGTGGAAGCTGGGCTAGCTGCGCCCGGACCTTTTTGGCGGAGACAGAGCTAAGATCGGCATTGTTGAGAATCTGGATGATGGCCGGTCGCAACACGGCGACGATGGCTGTATCAAGCCGGGCTGGCTGGGACATGGTCGTGGCGTTTAGGAGAGCACAGCACGGAAGAGAAGATGGCTAGGCGGCCGTTTCGAGCGCAACGTGTGCTTTCTCGCGACGTGCGTAATGAATTCACAAGGACGATTCGCTGTGAGGATGATGGCCCCAATAAGATTTTGGAGCCCGTTATGCTGCAAAGACCGTGTTGGGTGCTGTACAGTCAAGCGCGTACGAGCAGAACCACCGCGACTAGCTAGCCAGTGAGAATGATCGAGGTCGTGCGCAGAGTCTGAGACGATAAAAGGTAACTTGAGGATGGCGTAGCGATGAGAGCTGAACCCAGAACACGCTTGTGGATGCAAAAGGCGGGCTGTCGAGGGAAGCCTGCGGCGGAAGACGGCAAAACGGCGGGTATGAACTGAACGTAGGAGAATGAGAGTCAAGGTAGCAAGGGGCGGAACGGAAGGAACGATGATGCAGAATTGCGGATTGGAGAAGGAAGCGGGTATGATTGAAGGTGTTGTGCAAGTGGTGCGGCTTTGAAAGGTCAAGCACAGCGATGACGCCCTTGGGCAAATGCAGTACTGTACAGTATACCGTACAGTAAAGTACAGTAGTACTGTACTAGCTGTATTTGGCTCGGTCGCGAGAGTAGTGGAGAGCAGTACAGTAGAGTGGAAGAAGCAAGCAGGCACGGTTCGCGCTGATTCGATTGACGGAAAGTAGACAGCCAAGCAAGTCGACTTGTACACTTGCAGAACGGTACTGTACCGCGCTCAGCAGACTACTGTACTACTGTACTGTAGCTGTATTGCACAGTCCAGTACTGTACCAGCCGGGCTGACACGCCGAGGCAAAGAAAAAGCCAATGGCGCGAAGCGAAATGGGCGCAGCCAACGGGACGCGAGAGCAAAAGCACGCCGAACAGACACACACACGTACAATATAATACTAGTACTGTATAATATTATTATTATTATAATAAATCAGTACCCCAAGGCGATCCTATTCTGCCTGCCTGACCGCGTCTGCCGATCTGCCTTGGGTTCCGCAGCGACGTTGTACATGCACCTCAATACGCTCTCTGGCATGTGTTTTTGTTGTGTCCAGGCGTCGTTGGCCTTCTGCGCTCGGTGTGGTGCATTGTTTGGTTGTGTCGCGTCGTTTTGCTTCTCCCTCAGCGTTGATGCGCTGGCTCGTCTCAGCCGGGGATAGACAGCAGCCTAGGTGACGGCAGGGATGCTCTTTTGAGCTTCTCACAGGCAGCTTCTCACATGCTGCCTGCAATACAGTACAACTACTAGCTGTATTCTGTACTGGTACGGTAGCGTGCTGAGCGTTGCGTGAGTGGTGAATAAAATACAACTAATAATATATATAATAAATAAAAATAATAATATACAATATATAAGAACGTACACAAGACAGCTTCTGCGTCTGAGCAGCATCCACACAGGCGCCATCCGAGGTCCGGTACAGTACACTGCTTAGTGCTTTAGAACTACCCACCACGAGGTACTGCACCGGCAAAGATTGCGGAGTTGCAGAACGGTTGGAAGCACGGCTAAACCGAAACACTAAGCTGCAACTCGACGAGCGCTGCACTGTACTGAAACACAGCAACGTACAAGTCCTATGTACTGTACTTTTGCTATACTGTACTACAATACAGTAGCTGAACCGTGTTGCTTCCGTTCTGGCTGCACAGTACAGAAGTACGTGACAAGCTGTGTGGGTAAAGTTGAATGCCACCACGCGCTGCCCTGCGTTGCGCTGCGTTGCTCTCCTGACTGCGATTCACACGGCTAGAACAGCAGACCAATTGGCAGACAGACCAACAACGTTTGAGCCGATACAGTTGAGGGTTGTATGGAGCTCGATTCATGTGGGCACGGTCAGTAAGCTGGCAATCACAGTGATGCCTTTGCACGGGTTGTGGATGGACTCGGTCGCTCGCTCCCTTTGATCTTGTTCGGTCGGGAATGCTTTCATGCAGCGCCAAAACCCCGCATCTCAACGCATCAAAGGAGCATACCGATTGCGTGGCCCTCGCTGCGCATGCTCCTTTCTCACTCTCTGCTGCACTAGTCTTTTTCTTTTTACACAAGATCGGGTGTGCCCGATAAGGCTCTGCTTCGGACTCAACCGAAGCTGGTCCCCCGCCTCGCCACCGCCCTTATCAGTCGTTGGACAGTCTCTGCTACGTTGGCGGTCCATGACACAGAACCAACTACAGGACTTTGTTCCCACCTTCCCTCTGCGTGAATGCTATTTGCGTCCGTATACTGTGCTGTGTACTACACGTCGAGCAGACGTGTGTTGGTCTTGCTCTATCCCACCTGCTTGAGCGAGCCTGAGTTGAGGAAAAAGGCAAGGTTTCGCCGCAGACACACGTTTAATTAATCTGACACAAGAAATGGAAGAAAGATGCGACCAAAGCCTGCATGCAGGTCGTGTGTACGGCATAGCATGGCCTCAATCTGCAACTCCACTTGCAATCAACCCAGCTTGACTTGGGGCCAAGTGGCCTTTCTGTGAGATTCAGGGGGAGAAACGCTAGTCGTCGCCTGGCCCGTGACCTGTGCCGGGCGGGAAGCTGCGTGACCAAAACTCGACCCTGATTCAACGTGGCGTTGCCGTCCTCCTTTCGAGAACAGTACAGGCACTACTGTACTGTCGTATTGTCGTACTGTTGTGTAGCGAGCGGTGCCGTGTGCACCACAGATACCACCGATATCTAAATAGGTTCAATGTGAGACGGGATGCAAGTCACGACTGCACTACCATTTCTGCTGTTTCCCATCTGCTGTCCATCAGTAGCTTTTTTGTCTTCCTCTGCAGCTGCTTGGCAGGCAAATTAAGCCGACAGAGCACCACCACTCCTCACTCCTCCAATCTCCCTACGGACGCATTCCGCCATGCTGTACCTTTAAAGTGTCGGTCTCTTTCGGTCCCGACGTCTGCAATCCAGATCCTCTAGATCCGTCTATAACACAGAGAGCTCAGGCTCGCATCCGCATCCGCATCGTACGGTGATTACTTTGTTTCGTGCTCGTTTGTGAAGAGACTCGAATTTCTCAGCACACCGGAGGGTCATGTTGCAACAGCACCAGCAGCAACAGCACCAGCAGCAACAGCAGCAGCAGCAGCAGTCGGTTCCGGGCTCGGGCCCATATACCGCAACTCAGCCTACACACGCCCGAAATCAGATGCACGCATCGCCATCATCCAGCTTGGAGAAGCCCATGCCGCCGCCACCACAATCACCCTCGGCTCTCTGTGGCCACCATCTTGCTCCCGACATGGACCAACGTCGGGGTCAAACAAATGGGGGTCGTCCCGTGCATGATTCCACCCGAGTCTACGAGCCGAACCAACCGCTTCGAGAGCTCTTTCTTCGCGTGCGGATACAGAGCATCGAAAAGGCCAAGAAGGATCTGCTCGTACGCTTCGACGCTGTCACCAACCTGCCGCACTTTCGCTCTTCGTCATACTCCGGCATCACCCGCTCCTATCGTGAGATGTGCCTCTACTCGCTCGCTCTCTCCCTATCCAGCCCCGCCACCATTGTGCCTGCCCTTCCACTTCCGTCTACCACCGCCAGCGGCCTTGAAGATACCCGAATCCTCCGACTCATGCTCTCCCGCTGGTTCTCCCGCGTCCTTGCCGAGCCAAACCTGCGTGACCACACAGAGACTCGCAACTTCATGGAGGCCGACTTTGCGTACTCACCCACTCCACCCGGCGCCGGCAGCTCTTCGGCGGCTCGCAAACGCTTTGCGAATGCCATGGCAAGTGCAGCCTCGGTCGCATTTGGAGGCGTCGATGCTTCTGGCGGACTGCCCAACGGCGTTCTGGCTACTTCGGCGTCGGCAAGCTCCCGTGCAGGCGGCGGAGGCCTCAGCATCCTTGGTCTTGGCAGTAGCAGCAAAGGCCTGAGTACCTCCCGCAGCGTCTACGACGATGATGAAGATCTCGTTGCTGCTCGCGCCGAAGTGACCCGGCTCGAAATGCAGTTTGCCGATGCGGCCGAGGCCTCAGAGAAGCTGGCGCATGCCAGACGCGCCCTCATGGGTGCCCTGACAGATGCTTCGATGAAGCTCAACAATCTGGGCGCGGTAGAAGAGGTACGTCCTCCATCTGCCCGTCTTGGGCTGCCATACGTATTGAAGCGATCCGCCTACATGTGTCGAAGCGTAGGCGAGCTGCAGGATGCGCTGAGCAACACCGAGCTGCTCACCCTCGGAGACGCTGTGGCTTACCAGTCGATCAATGCTAGAGCCGCAAAGGAAGCCATGCTTGCGCGAAACGCTCTCGTCGAGGAGCACCATAACGCGCAAAAGGCCACGGTAGCGAAGAAGCGGGACGCAGAGCATCTCAAGACGCAGCGCAACTTGCGAGCCGATCGTGTGGACGACGCGCTTGAGGACCTCGAGGAGGCAAAGCGACATGAATTTGCGCTTGCACAGAATCTCAAGAAGATCAGTGCCGAGCTGCACGGCAGTCTGCAGAGCCATAGCCGTTATGCTCACCAGGACCTGCAGCAAGCCCTTATTGAGCACGCTCGCGGCAGCATCATGTACTCTCGACAGATGCTGAAAGAATTAAAGGCACTCAAGGCTGACCTGGAAGGCAAGCCACATCCTCCATCTCACTCGGGCGCTGCCATCATCGATGCTCAGAAAGAGCAGCGCAATTCTAACTCGTCCCCACGGCCAAGTACGGAGTCGTCCGCCAACCGAAGCGAAAAACTCCAGACCGGCCAAGGATCGCCGCGCACGACGGCGCCCGCAGAGCATCTTCCGCGCTCCGAGTCGTTCGGCGTAAGTGGGTTCCATTCGGCCCCGCCACGGAGTGATGATTCGCTTCCGACCTCGCCCGTTCCAGTGGCAGTCTCGACTGCGGCTGCCTCCATGTCGCGATCTGGCTCCGGAGTCGTCTCACCATCGCCAATGCCATCAATGCCCGGCACGTCGAACGCCAATCCCGGCCAGGGCCCGTCTGTACACCATCGTCCGAACGTCTGGCAGCAGAAGTCGTCTGACCTGTCGCATTCTGTACACACCTCGCATCCTCATGCGCATCTTCAGCAGCATCAGCAGGCACCCGGCTCGTCGTCGCCATCCCTCGGCGTCCCAGTCGCGGAAGGAGGCTCCGCAACCTCGCAGTCCATGTTCCTCGACCGACCGCGGTCGAATCCCTTTGGCACCCTCAACTCGGGCACCGGTACAGCTAGTGGTAGGTCTCGGATCTCGGCTGCTGAAGCGGCCCGCAGCTTGGCCGGCCGGTTCTAAATTAACCTGCCACCGTCAACGACCTCCACCGTACTTCTCGTTCATACCGTCAATATGTCATGAGACGCATGCGAATATCTGCACAGGCAAGGTTGTCGTCTATTACACATGAAACCAGCTTTTTGCTCTCGAGACGCACGGGAGCAGCTCGGAACATGGACAAATAGCACGACTTTAGTATTGAGAGTGGGTGACTCAAAGAGGGAGTGACTCGAGGTCATGAAAGAACAAGTCCGAAGTTCCGGGACAAGAAAGGGCGATGAAACGTGCAAATGCGGTGCATATGAGAATGTCGAAATTCCAGACAAGAGCATGAAGCGAATCCAAGAGCCTTAGATAGCGTACGAGTAGGGGTACGAGTGCATGATAGTAGAAGGAGGCTGATGCTCCAGAATGACCGCGAAGGAGGGGTCGTTTAGCTGTACAGGGCAGCCCCCATCCGTCTAGGCCCGTGACCCGATGTCGGGGTTGTAGGTGAAGGGGGTGGATGCTGTCCCTGCGGCTGCGACGGCTGAGGGGGGGCATGTCTGTTGGCAGCAGCGTCACCTGAAAATTGTCTGCGGTGTCCACCTGCCGACTGGGGCGAGAGTGGCGGGAGCTGCGGTGCATAGCCTGTACCGAGAGTAGCGGGCCCGTTCGCGGTCAAGGGCGGCAGGTGGCGCGATGATCCGACCAGTGGCGAGGCCGGAGGATAGTGTGAGGTGCGTCGGGTCGCCGACGGGGTCTGTGACGAGTACGGCGACGAGGGTGGATGCGAGAGTGAGGGTGAGTGCGCAGGGTTTCCAGCGTATCCGTGTGCATGTCCGTGGCTAGGTCCGTAGCCATGCGGATGCGAAACCGTGCGACTGTGTGTAGGGGTCTGAGAAGACGGAGGACCGAGCGGTCCTGGCCGGCTAGTTGGCGAGAACTGGCCGTAGACGCTGCCAGTTGGAGCAGGTGCGCCGATAGACAGCTTGTGCAGCGGGGTGCTGGTGACGCCTTTACCAGGGTAGTCGGAATCGGCGCTCGCCTGCTGGCTAACCGGTCCAGCATTGGTGCCATCGAATTCGTCAGCGAGGTTGTTGCGCGAGTCTCTGCGTTTGTGCGACAATGCTGCACTCTTGCGTCTGGCAGAGGTGCTGCTGGGTGCGGGTCCCTGCCCGTAATCCGACTCCTGTGACTGCTGATCCGAGGCAGAGGTCGACATGTTGGGCGCGCCGTCCTCGTTCTCGGCCTGCGCCTTGGCGGCCGCCTCCTTGCGTCGCATCAGCAAGTATCGCTGTCGACACTGATGGTATGATCGGGTGCCAACCGCACGTGAGATGAGCTCCCAGCGCTGCCCATGCTCCTTGATGGCCGAGCGCAGCTTGGAATCCTCCTCCGCAGTCCATCGGACGTAGGGCAGTCGCTTTTCAGGGTTCTGATTTCCCCCAAAACTGCGTCCCTCGGTACCACCACCACCTCCGACCGATCGCGTTCCGCTGCCCGGATTGCTAGAGGATGCTTTGGAACCTTGAGCTGGACTCTGTCCGCCCCGTGATGACGCGAATCGAGAGCCCGCCTTGCGGCGCGATTCAGCATCGACCGCCATCTCATCTTCGCTGCTGAGACTACCGATGGGGCTGACACCCTCATAGCCACCGGAGCGGTCGCTGCCCTGTGACGGGTTCTGACTGGCTGTTGCCTGGTCCGCGAGGAGGTCGAGGGCGCTGAGGCCCTGGCTAGCTGCTGCGCTCGAGGCGCCGCTCGGCGCGTAATCGCCATTGTAGCCACGGCTCTGGCTAAAGGGATCCGCGCCCTCGGTCTGCGTTCGAATGCGGGGCTGTCGGTCACCGAGGAATGGCGAGCCGTAAGGCTCAAAATCGAATGCGGCAGAGGAAACGCGGCGCCGCTTAGGGCTCTCATGTGCCATGCGCAGCGGGCTCGACTGCACAGGATACGGTGCGGGCCCGTATGGGTCGTACTCCGCCATCCTTTGAGTAGAGACCGCCAGCGGCGGATATGCATAAGCACGTGAGACGGGCTCGCGCGGAGGGTAGTAGTGCTGGTCGTGCACCGGCCCGGGCATATGACCGGCAGAGAGTCCCTGCGAGTATGGCGGCAGTGGACCTCGGCCTCGCAGGGTTGGTGATGGGACCGCTGCGCCGGGATTGAGCGTCTCGGCTGCTTGCAGCAGCTCATCGATGCCCGTGAAGGAAGAGGCGGAGTCGAGTCTGCGGTGTCGTCCGCCCCAGCTTTCACGGCGATCGTCGCCACGCGCGATGTCGTCAATCTCGCGCGCGCGAATCCCGGTGCGCGGTGTTCCAGGCACAGTGCTGATCGACTTTGGCGTTTTCGGGGGACGCTCGGCCGACTTTTGCGGCGGCGTCTGCGGCTCACCGCTGCGTTCGTATTCGGTGTCGGCGGTGGTCATGGGTCCTTCGCTAGCCTGTCTCTTGATCGGCGAGGCAGAAACGGGCGCGGCCGAGAGTATGTCAGCGGGAGGACCAAGCACAGCGGAAGACGAGGCTGTCGCCGCAGCAGCAGAGCCGCCAGCCGGGATCGCAACTGAAGAGTTGTCCGGCGACGAAGACGATGCCGAGGCAGCCGCCTGCTCCTTGCGCAGCTCACGCAGCCTCCGGGCTGCCAGCATCAGGTGCTCGGTCTCAGCATCGCCCATGGTGATCACTCGCTTCTTTCGGTTCCTGTCCTTGCGGCTGCCTGATCGGCTGGGCGTGGTCGGTGCTGTGCCTGGTTGGCTCGGTACGTTGCCTTGACCGTCAGGTACGATTGATGCGTGACTCTCTGCGCTCTTGACACCGCTAGAGACGAGGTAGGGGCGAAGAGACTTGAGTTCGTTCTCCAAACGGTGTACTTGGGTCTCCATGTCCTTAAGCCTGGCCTTAAGGTGCTTCTTGTCAGTAACAAGCTTGTTGCGCTCGCGTATGAGAGACGCGGTTGGTGAGACGTCGGTATCAATGTCGCCCAGACCGGTGCTCGAGATGCCAAGCCCGGTCGTTGCGGGAAAGGAGGCGGTTGGCTTGCCATCGGCCGCAAAAGCCAGCGACTGTCGTTGCCGATCGCGCCCCAGTCCCTCTTCGACTGAGGGTGTCGCTGGATCTGGGAGAGAAGACGAGACAGCAGGACTGGCCGGCGGCTGTGAAGCCGAGCCCGGCGTCGGCATCGGATCGTCTGACTTGATCGACGCGTTGCGGATGCCATTTGTGCCGCCGACAGCTGCGATTCTGGCCTTCTCAGTGAAAGTGAGGCCGCTGCTTGCTCCCGTGAACACTGATGACGAAGAGGTGGCGACTCGTCGCTCGTCAAAGCCACGTGCCTCCGCACGGGTGAGGAGGGCACTCAGCATCTTTGCCTGGGCCTTCCAACCGTCAAGCTCGGCTTCGAGGCGGTCGCGCGTGCTCTGCTCTGAGGCCAAGGTATGAGCATGAGCTGTCCTCATGGAAGAGATGACGGATAAGGCGGTGAGACGCGTAGACTTGAGCTGTACCTGCGCGCGATCGCGTGCATCAGTGACGGCGCTGCAGCGAGAAGCGAGGAGCTTGACCATGCCTGCGAGCTCCTTTTCGCGTTCACTCACGACGCCCTCGGTGGCAGGAGGGTCGAGGCCCATTTGAGACAGAGAGTCGAGCATGCGCTCCACGTCTTCGGTCGAGCCTTCAGTGAAGGTGCCGACAGCATCCGCGGATGAAGCAGTTGGGGCAGTAGCCTCGGTCCCGTAGACGAGCAGCTCGATCTCCTCCTTGGTCGGACCCACGCCGACGCCAATCATGGGGAACGAGAGATGGCCAAAATGGGCATTGGCACTGTCCTCGTTGCCCTCGGCAAGGTCAGCTGCATCAGTGGCCAACTCAAAGTGCAAAAGTTCTTTGGCAAAGGCAGGTCCGAGGATGGGCGAGGGGGTAAGTGAGCGGTTCGGAGATCGCAGCGGTGATTGAATGGATCGAGAGCGATACGAGGAGCGCTTTGAGGCGAGTTCGAGTGCCATGGCGCGTTCGTCATTGCGGTCGATGCTGGAACGGCGGCCAGCCTTACGTTGCGAGGAAAAGGATTCATCGCCGCTCCCACGCTCGAAAGAGGCGCTACCGCCGCTCAGACGGGCAGCGGCTCTTCGTGGACCTATGTGTTCAGAAATGGTCGTTGTTGGCGAGGCGTCGGGCAGCTCTTCATCGGTGGTGCGAAGTCGGGAAGATGAGGCAACGAGGTTTGGCGGCGGTCGGAACTCGTTGTGCGAGGTTGGTGGAGTGGGAAGGTCGGGTAGGCTGTGCGGTGGTGTAGATGGATCCGACCTTTGCGTCCCTCGAGCTTGCGAACGTGTCGGTGGCTGTGGTTGCTGAGCGACAGAGTCGCTGCTCCTCGAGCCTTGTGCCAAGGTCGAAAACGACGGCGACGCAATCGGCTGTGCGTCAAGCGACGCCTGTTCAGGCATTTCGCAAAGCCCGATGTGTTGTGGCGATGAGCTGCCCTGCTATGATGAGGAAATGATTGGTGTAGGCCGAGATGATACAAAGCAGGATGGCAGCCCGCGGCGCTGCACTTGGAACCCTCTTTATCTCCTTGCGGATGTGACGCTGGACAGAGGATGTCGGGTATCAGATGTGGAGCTGCGGAGAGGTCCAGATGGTGAGATGCACGATCAGGTACAAGCTTCGTGTCTGAAGTGTCGGATGATGTTGCCAGCGTCGTCGAACAAGCAGCAAACGATGACAGAGAAGCCAAAAAAAAGGTAGCAAGAACGGGAGATGGCGACGAGAATGTTGTCACGGCTGCAGGCGAAACGCCGAGAACGCCTGAAAGCAACGACCAGGAGCAAGGAGGCAAAAGATGCCGTCTGACCGGAATTTGTCGAGATTCTCTCGTCAAGATGATGGACGTCCGATGAGGGCAGAGACAATGGCACTCTAGAGCCCGTTGATGGCAAGCGAGGAGATGGACGAGTAACCGTACGTAGGTAAGAGGGACCCAACTCGGGAGGCTTGCAGAAGGCATACGTTGACCGTACGTACAATTACTACTTCGTCACCGCGTGCCTGAGGCAGATGCAGCAAGCAAGCAAGCAAGAGAGCAAGCAAGCAAGCAAGCAGGTAAGCAGGTAAGAGGAAGGAGATTTCGTACGCACAGAGAGAGAGAGAGAGAGAGAGAGAGGCGCGATTCCCATGGCGGGCGGACAGGGCCAAAACAAAAACTTGTGCCCTTTCGCCCCCGACTGCCTCTCCAATGTTGTTTGTCTCTATGCGTTGCTTCGGGTTTTTCATCTCGAGCGTGTTTGCGTTTGCTCATTCGGAAGCAGCAAAGGCAACACGGCATAAGAGCGCAGCAAAGGGCAATACGGGAGTGTCTGGTACGCCAAGGCGAACGAGCAGTGTGTGTTGGGGTGAGAATGTCGGACGCCTTACAGCAGCAAGTAGAAGCACGCGTTGTTTGAGAGAGCTGACTCTGCGCCCTCTGTTGCAACTCCGCCGATGCCGTCCATCCGGCGCGGTCTGCTCGACGAGAGTGGCAGAGTACTGTAGTGCTAAGATTTGCAGTCGGGCAACGGGGCATGTGTGCGAGAGAGCGAGAGAGGCAGCACATGCATGTGTGCGCGTATGTGTGTGTGTGTGTTTTTGGGCCTCGCGCTCCACTCCAACACTACTTGACGCAGAAACCGTGGAAATCGAAACACGTACTCTCGAAGTTGGTGCCAAAAGCAGACGCACTCGAAACGGACCCCTCCAGCTCTCTTTGACCGACCTGATGCCCACCACTCAGCTTCGCTCGTTCGAGAGTTCCAGAATAATTATTTTGACTTCTTTCCCTCGCGTGAGGAGAGCTACGAGTCGTGACCATCGCTCGCTGCGCCATGGCAGGCACGCAGCACTCGGTCGGCCTGGTCTGACCAAGGGCCATCACAACACAGCAGAGTAGTGAGTAAATGCAGAACATAGTCGTGATCACCTCCGGTACTTCAGGTAGACGCCAGCCTGAAACCGAGACATCTGCAGCAGCCATTGGCCAAAGTTGAGTACGTCTGTTCTCGGAGCTGGGCGTCACGCACGATGATGCTACCGGAAGATCAAGTGCCCGTTGATCCTCTCCCGCCCCCGCTGTGTCTCTTTTTTTGCTCGCCTGTGTGATGCCTTTCAGAAGCACGTACCTTCCGGAGTTCTGGAGATGACCAGTAGAATGCTGAATACACTATACTCTAGCTATTAATAATATTCAATAATATCAATCAAAGCACCAGTTTTGTGTTGCTCTGGCGTCTTTGCTACTTCGGCAGTCATAATAATGCCGCAAGGACACAACGAAACCATCGTGCCTGCTCTGCCTTGAACACAATCGTACACATAGCTGTGACTGTAAAAGTGTTGGGCTTGCGTGTCCGAACACGCGTGGATGGCATTACAATAATGATAGTAGCCAGATTGCTGAATTTCGCCAGTACGTGCCACATAAGTGTGCAGCTCGGGTCTCTGTGACATTCCTGAACTGCTGGGTTTTGGCCACCTGAGCTCGATCTAGATCGATCAGATGGAGTGAAAATCTTTCGGCATCCATGCTCATGATCGAAAACAATTGCGCAAAGGCAACATGAAAAGAATATTGGTGTTGCAAGGGTACTGCAATGCCGATGGGTCCAAGCGAGCCAGACCCTCGACGATCGCCCGCAAGGAACTGACCCTGCATGTGCAGGTGCTGTCCAGATCCAGTTCACTTGCATCAAGCACACATTAATATATATATATAATATTAATATTAAGCAAAGCGAAGACGGAAGCGGACCTCACCCGATGCAGCTTCAACTGTCTGTCCTCCGACACGATGTTAGACATATTATCATCCTGAGCTCGGGACCCGCCTGCTTTCTTCCAACATCACGCAAGTCAAATTTGCCCTAACACTTCTATCGGTTTTGGGCTGGCCACGGGTCCACGTCAGAGAAGTCTGTTGAAGCGCAATACACACCATGTTTCGTGCGATTCTCCCGATCCGATCACATGGAAGATTGGCCTTCGCAACATCCGATTTTGACACAGCAAATTGAAAGCAGCTGCTTCTAGCTGCGCAGAAACCGTCTAACCACATCAAAGTGCAGAAGTATCGTCTGGTGAGCTGACGAAATACAATACTTGAGATGGGCTAAAAAGAGCTGGGTACGCAGACACAGTTCGAGTTCACTGTTAGAGCGATGAATGAGACGACTAGCCTGCAAGCCTAGGCAAGGATCCAGCAAGACGTGTCAGTTTGCAGGGCAGCACTTGAGGCTTGGGCTCGACACAGGCATCCGAAGAGGGGGAGAGAGAGAGAGAAGAAAAATGCAGGAGAACGAGCGCATAGACAAGGGTGAGCGGGCGCCCATGCAGGTGTGTCCCGAAGCTTTGTTTCCCAGCTGGCTCGAGCTCACCTTCTTCACAAGGTCCAGCAAACGCCCAGTCAGTCAGCCAGCCAGCCCGCCAAGTTGGCGTTTTGGAGCCCGAGTGCACCAAGTCTTCCAAATCGCAGATGGTTGGTCTCACACTCCAACACGCCCCACGCACTAATCACGCTTCCGCCTATCACCATCGTCACGCTCGTCCTTATCAGCTCAGTCGGCCTCTCTCAGTCCAACGTATTCGCATCCTCAGACCGTGCGTAGCATTCTCCTGGACACACGAGTGCAAGTGTGCGATTCGCCAGGGCTAGCCAACGACTCCAAGCAGAGCAGTACGTGGAAGCGTCAATCGTTGGCCTCAAACGACGAAGCCGAGTCAGCTGCGCCCGTTTTGCCCGTGCAGGTCGCTACCTTCACAGCTTCTGTGTGCCTGCTATCAAACATCAGAAATTTGCGATCGTAAGGAGCATCGCCCTTGCGCTGGCCGTCGAGTCTGTCATCGCGTCAGCTTCGAACCCCACCAGCGGATAGTTCTCCTTTGCGGGCTGTTTTTTTTGCACAATGCCGATGCTTCTCGATATCCAGCGTAAGCTCTTTGCGCGGTCCGAGCGAGTCAAGTCGCTCGACTTCCACCCGACAGAGCCATGGCTTCTCGCCGGCCTCTATTCGGGCTCGGTTAATATCTGGAACTACGAAACTGGCGCCATTGTCAAGACCTTCGAAGTCACCAATGTCCCAGTGCGATGCGTGAAATTCATTGCACGCAAGAACTGGTTTGTCGCCGGATCCGACGACTTCCAGCTTCGCTGCTTCAACTACAACACCCACGAAAAAGTCATCAGCTTCGAGGCGCATCCAGACTACATTCGCTGCCTCACTGTTCACCCCACCGGCCCCTACGTGCTTACCGGCTCGGATGACATGACCATCAAGATGTGGGACTGGGACAAGGGCTGGCGTCTCGTGCAGACCTTTGAGGGCCACACCCACTACATCATGAACCTCTGCTTCAATCCCAAGGATTCCAACACTTTTGCCTCGTCGTGTCTCGACCGCACCGTCAAGGTTTGGACCCTTGGATCCAGCGTCGCCAATTTCACCCTCGACGCACACGACAAGGGGGTCAACTACGTCGAGTACTTCCACGGCGGTGACAAGCCTTACATGCTCACCACCGGTGATGACCGCACCATCAAGATCTGGGACTACCTCTCCAAGTCATGCGTCCAGACCCTCACCGGCCACACCTCGAACGTCTCATTCGCCGTCTTCCACCCTTCGCTTCCTCTCATTGTCTCTGGCTCTGAGGACGGAACCGTCAAGCTCTGGCACTCCAACACCTACCGCCTCGAGTCGACGCTCGACTATGGTCTCGAACGCGTCTGGTGTGTCGCATACAAAAAGTCGGGCAACGACGTGGCCATCGGCTACGACGAGGGCGCCGTCGTCATCAAGCTCGGCAAGGAGGAGCCCAGCGTCAGCATGGACGCTGCAGGCAAGGTTGTGTGGGCAAAAAACTCGGAAGTGCTTAGTGCAAACGTCGGTGCCTCGGCAGAGGAGAGCGCGCCCGACGGTCAGCGACTCCCGGTAAGTGTTCGCGAAATGGGCACCACAGAAGTATACCCCCAACTCTTGCAGCACAGTCCCAATGGACGCTTTGTCACTGTATGCGGTGATGGCGAATACATCATCTACACGGCGCTGGCATGGCGAAATAAAGCCTTTGGCTCCGGTCTCGGCTTTGCCTGGGCCAGCGACAGCAATACCTACGCAGTGCACGAGGGCGGCTCCAAGGTCAAGGTTTTCCGCAACTTCAAAGAGCGTGCCGGCCTTTTGACGCTGGCCTACAACGTCGATGCGATTGCCGGTGGCGCGCTACTGGCAGCGCTAGGCACTGGTTTCGTGTGCTTCTACGACTGGGAGACAGGTGCGCTGGTGCGTCGCGTCGACGTCGAGGCCAAGGCCATCCACTGGTCCACCACTGGCGAGCTCGTGGCCATCGTCTGCGACGACTCGTTCTATATCTTGCGCTTCGATCGCGACGCCTACGCGGCGTATCTCGATTCCGGCGCCGAGGTTGAGGACGATGGCGTTGAGACGGCCTTTGAGGTGGTCACCGAAGTCTCGGAGAGCGCTCGCACAGCCAAGTGGACCGGCGAGTGCCTCCTTTACACCAACTCAACCAATCGTCTACAGTATCTAGTGGGCGAGCAGACGCACACCATTACGCACGCCGACAGCGAGATCTATCTGCTCGGCTACATCCCACAGCACGGCCGCGTCTATGTCGTGAACAAGGATCTGGCCATTCTGAGTTACTCGCTCTCCCTTGCGCTAGTCGAATATCAGACTGCCGTACTGCGAGGCGATCTGGATGCAGCGGCCGAACTGCTGGACCAGGTGCCGGCGGACCAGCGCAACCGAGTGGCACGTTTCCTCGAAACCCAGGATTTGAAGGATCTTGCCCTGGACGTGGCGACGGATCCCGAGCAGCGATTCGACCTGGCCATCTCGCTGGACAACTTTGAGACGGCACTCGAGATCGCGCGCTCCGGCCCGCAGGTGGGCTCGGAATCGAGATGGCGCACCATCGGCGACAAGGCACTTGGACGGTGCAACGTGGCGCTGGCCAAGGAGTGCTTCGAGCGTGCTCAGGATCTGTCGTCAATGTTGCTGGTGGGCACGTCCACAAACGACCGTGAGCTTCTGGGGCGACTGGCTGAACTGGCGGTTGAGAAGGGATCCACCAACATTGCCTTTGCGGCCTATCTTCAGCTCAACGATGTGGACTCGTGCATCGAGGTGCTGGAAAAGGCGGGACGAACTCCGGAGGCAGCCCTGTTCGCACGCACATATGCGCCGAGCAAAGTGCCCGAGATTGTGTCCAAGTGGCGTGGCGAGCTGGAATCGACCAATCGACACAAGCAGAGCGAGATTGCCGCCTCGATTGCCGACCCGTCCAAGAACGCGGCGAGCTTCGAAGAGGGCTGGAAGCAAAGCCTCGTCACAGAGAAGGAGCTGCGTGCAAAGATGCCGGCCTCGAGGAAAAAAGTCAACGGTGTCAACGGCGCCAACGGCGCTGCCAGTGCCTGACTGCAGAGTCTGTGAGAAATGCTTCCCACCCGTCTCCTGCCTCGTCACGTGTGGAGTTCTCATACCACCTTGTCACAGCCATGTTCGAGCAACAGAGTACCTTTCTCTCTCTCTCTCTCTCTCTTTCTCTCTCTCTCTCTGTCTCTCTCTGTCTCTGTCTCTTTCTGTCTGTCTCTGTGACTCTTTGCAATCACATGTGTTCTCGACATTTGACGCGATCCGCTCTGTCTGAGCTGCACACTCATTTGTACGCAGGGCGCTGATCTTGGTGCGAAGCCGCACTATCTTGTCTGCTTCCTGTTCATGATCCTGTTCCGAGCGCCTGATGTTGTTAACGGTGATGTTGGATCACGACATGCGGCAGCCGGAAGACGGTTGCGAGATGAAGTCACTTGTTGATTCTCAGAGGGATAGGGATAGAAGGAAAAGTGGCGCGAGGACTGGCTGCCCGGGGAGCGAGATTGCTTGTGGACGGGGACGGGGGCGGGGGAGGGCAGGGGGAAGGAAGCCAAGCAACAAACACACAGCGAACGAAGTGGAAAAATGTTTGTCCCCAACGCCAAGTTTCACCCTCTCTCCCTCTCCCCCACACATTGCCGCACATACGTATTAATATATTATATATACATGTCATATACATTAATGCAACTAGTACTACTGTCCTACTAGCTGTAGCTGTGCTATAATTATATGCAGAGCGGCAAAAAAGGGATGAGAAATATATATTACTGTATTATATATATTATATATATTGTTTGCGTCGTCTGTGAGCACAAATGGGGCGGCATGGTGCGGAACACTGCAGGCTCTTGGACCATGCATACCGGAAGTAGCGGATAACTGACTGCCCAGCCATTCTCTCAACATATATACTGCACAGGACCCTTGAATCTGCCCTCTCTTGCTTCTTGATGCCGCTCTCATCTTGTCTTGGACACGAGCATCTCAAGCTGTCAGCATCAGTCAAAGCCTAGCGCTCTCTTTACTCTCGAGCCCAAAACCAGACCCTGTTCCCAAGCACGGACCCAAGCCCAAGCAATACAACGACAACGATGGCCCAGCTCTTCAAAGCCGACGAATCTGGCCTGCTGCTCGTCTACATGGAGCCCAGCGATGCGGTGTCGCTGGACGAGTTTCATGAGTGGTACGACAACGAGCATGTCCCCTTGCGCATTGACCGATTCGACACCTTCCGCTCAGCTGTCCGCTACGCTGTGACTTCGAGCACGGCTACATCGCAGAGCGGCGACTCTCCCCCCAAGACGAGCTGGGGAGCCTTCTACACCGTATCGTCCAACGCCGTGTTTGCAGATGTCAGCTACACCTCGCTTCGAAGTGAACGAAGCGCCAGAGAGGCCGAGCTCTTTACTCGACTGGGCATGGTCGACCGACGCATTTACCGACTCGAGTACGACTCGGATCTCGACGACACCCTAACTCCGTCCAATGGCAACAGGAAGATCGGACTCACTCCGCAGCTGGCCACGGAAACTGCACCTTACCTGGTGACCAACAGCGTAGATGTCAAGCTCGAGATGCAAGACGAATACAACCAGTGGTTTGAAAAGGAGCACGTGCCCATGCTCGCCAAAGTGCCCGGCTGGAGACGCTCTCGACGATTCACACTCCTCGACAATGGCGTCAACGGCACACAGGCCCAGTCGAGTCACAAGGATGCCGTTCCCAAGACCCTGGGTCTCCACGGTGAGTTCACAGAGCACAGACACGCTCGCTCTCAGACACTGGGTAGACAGCTGACCTTGTGTAACTGGACTCTTCTCGCCTCTGCTGTCCATGCTGTGCTGCGCTGTGGTCTGTGGGAGGACAGAATACGACAACACCTCGCCCGAGTCGACAGAGGAGTTCAAGGCTGCAGTCAAGACAGAGTGGCGGTCCAAAGTGCTTGGCCCCAATGGATGCAACCTGCTTCGACGCGAACGCAAGACGTGCTCAATCTACCGGGCCTGGGACCCCATCGCTGCGATCCGTGCCGAGCAAGACTAGACAGGCGGCAGTCACAGATCGACACCCTATCAATGCCAACAAGGCATGCACTGCTCTCTCTCCAAGCTCGACTCAGACCTCCAAAAAGAACAAAAAACAAAACAAACATCTGCGTCACTCATATGCGGTATTGTGAGACAGACTGCAAGAAAAAGAACCGTTCTAGCGTTGCATAGACGAAAACGGAGCCAGACATCAAAGTAGCTGTGCGTAGCATGGTACGGCACGATCTTTTGGTGCACGACACGACGGGAGTCAGAGCGGGCTCGAGTGACTCTGAAGCGACTCAGTTGCCCGTCTTTCTCCTCTTGGAGTCGGGCATCTTCATGCTGTTGGGAAGCGCGTCGACGGGAGCATGGCTGAGACGCGAGCCGGTTGCGATGCGTGCGTTTTGGGTGAGGACAGCGTCCATGATGGTGAGGGCAGCCATGGCCTCGACGATGGGGACGGCACGGGGCACAACGCAGGGGTCGTGACGACCACGGGTGTTGAGCGTGCCCTGCTTGCCGTCGTAGGTGGCGGTTGCCTGGTTCTGCGAGATGGTGGCGGGCGACTTGAATCCGATGCGGAAGTAGATGTCCTCGCCGTTGCTGATGCCGCCCTGGATACCGCCGGACCAGTTGGTTACGGTGCCGAGGCGGCCGTCTTCGCGGAGCACAAACTTGTCGTTGTGACGGCTGCCGGCGACTTCGGTGCCGCGGAATCCCGAGCCGATCTCGAAACCCTTGGTTGCGGGGATGCTGAGCATGGCATGGGCCAGCTTGGCCTCGAGCTTGTCAAAGCACGGCTCGCCCAGACCGGAGGGGACGCCGCGGATGACGCAGGTGACGGTACCGCCGATGCTGTCGTTGTTGGCCTTTGCGAGCAGGATTCGCTGACGCATGCGCTCGGCAGCCTCCTCGTGCGGGCATCGGATGGCGTTCTCGTCGACCTTGGCTCGGGTGATGGTGTTGAGCAGCTCGCGGAACTCTTTCGAGAGGGGCTCCTCGGCCTCCTCTTCGGTGAGATTGTCGGTGTTGAAGACGTTGTCCACCTTGGTCTGCGGCGGACCGTCGGTGGCACTCTCGCCGTAGAAGCTCTTACCCTCGACCTCGATGACCTTGCCGTCGGCCGACTGTTGGGCGATGGGGGCGCCATTGACGACGTTCTTGGCCAGCTCCTCGCCGGGGTAGCGGGGGATGTGGACCTTGCCTACGCTCGAGACAAAGGCGACGATCTCGACGCCGTAGGCCTCCTTGAGGTACTTTTCGGCCAGAGCACCGGCGGCCACACGGCCGATGGTTTCACGTGCCGAGCTTCGTCCGCCGCCCGAGGAGGCCTTGACGCCGTATTTTTCGAGGTAGGTGAAGTCAGCGTGTGATGGACGTGGGTAGGCATCGAGGGTGTCGTCGGTGTAATCGTGGGGTCGCTGGTCCTGATTTCTGACGAGCATGGCGATGGGGGTGCCAAGCGTGACGCCCTTTTCGACACCGGACTGGATCTCGACACGGTCCTTTTCGTCACGGGGCGTCGTGAGATTGGACTGGCCGGGTCTGCGTCGGGAAAGCTGTGTCTGAATATCCTGGGGCTCGAGGGCCATTCCGGGTGGGACGCCGTCAACGATGCATCCTACGGAAGCACAGTGGGATTCACCGTAGGTGGTGACTCGAAAATGCGAGCCAAACGTCGACATTGTGTGTGGACGTGTATAAAGTGCGAGACGATGGACAGCCTTCGAGCGGGTGGTGGAGGAGAAGCTAGAGAGAGTAAGCGATAGAAGTGGCGATGGTGGTGTAGCAGCAGGTTCAAGGGCGGTATGGAGGATGCAATAGGGTGAGAATGTCGATGGGGATGCTGAACCGAATTGACTCAAGCTCGCCGAGAGGACAGCAAAGAAAAGACTGACGGAGGGGAGATCGAGTGTGGGAAAGACGGGTGATACAGTGGACAAGTGCGTGGCGTTGAATCGTGATTGTGTTGTCGGTCGTTGTCGATGGATGTGAGAGTCGAGGATGGCGAGGATGCGAACGAAGGTCGAGGCAGAGTGAGTGAGTGAGTGAGTGAGTGACAAGCTCGAGCGAGGCGAAATAATGCTCCATGCGAGCTTATTGAAATAAATTCTTTCGGTACAGAACAGCACTGCACTACAGTATGTACTGTGCTGTGTAGATTGGAAGAAATGCGAAGCAGGCCCAAGTGCAGCGACCAAGTACAGTACAGTACTGCACTGTACTGTACTGTAGAGTGTAAGTAGTTACTGTACAGTATTTCGAGCAGCAAAGTGAAAAAAAGAAAAGAAAAAAAGGAAAAAAAAAGAAAGAAAGAAAGAAAGAAAAGAAAGAAAAGTCAGGAGCCAGTAGCCTAACAGTACTTACGTACTTACTACTGCAGCGTATATTTTACAGTTCGGCACACTGTACTACTGTAGTAGATTGAGCACACTTGCAATTAGAGAGGTGGGTTGCTAGATTGCGCTCACTACATGCTAAGTTACGGTACAGTTCTGTACGTACTGTAACAGCACAAGAGACGCATCACTCGTGTGCAGAGTACGTAACTACGTACCTGTAGCTTATTAATAATTGTGTTTGTATGTGTGTTGCATGCATGCAAGCAACGCTATCCGATCCACAGCGTTTCGCATGGTTGTTAGGCCGAAATGGCACTGGCCGAGACTCTCACTAGACGATGAAAGATGATTTTGGTTACACAAAAGACCAACACAAAACACACGTACTCCTAGCTTGTTACATTTCTCACACTTGCTCCTCCTCCAAGCTCAACCCTCCTGGTCTTGCAATAGCGACACGCATCTCGTCCTGTCTCTGCCTCTGCCTCTACTGCACCCATCGCCATCGTTTTCTTTTTTTGCTTTCCCTTTGGCGCCAGCAGCAAGCTACGTGCCAGCCGCTACTGCAGCCGCTGCCGCCGTCATCGTTGCCATGGCCTCCACCTCGTCCCTGGGCAACGCATCCACCGCCAGTGCTACAGATGCCTCCGCCTTCTACCATACCTTCCGTGCAACTCTCGCCGCCATCGAGACCGACATCAGCATCTCTGCGAATCAGTCACAACTTCACAATGTCCTCCAGCGCTTCTCTCACGCCAGATCCGAACTGACCCTCGCGACCACCGCAGGCATCTTGCCGGCCCACGACCGAGCTCTCCATGAAAGATCGCTCCTCAAAATATCCTCGCTCCTCGATGCCAAGCGCAGACAGCTCTCCCGTTCATCTCAAAATGCAGCCACAAACCGTGAGACCGACATCACCCCTTCAATACCGTCCCCAGGTAGTTCTTCACAACCCAGGCCGATACCACCACAGACGCGCTCCACGTTCACCTTCAAGCGCACTCCAAAGCCCGCGCAGCCGACAAAGCTCGACACTCACGTCGCCAGCTCTCTGGCCCCTCCAGACTCGACTAGAGACGGAGCCAAGGCACCTACGCCCTCGACCGTCCAGGCTGGTCTTGTGTCCGCGCCCTCTCCCGCACCATTGTCTGCTGCCTCGCAAACGGAGCCCTCGCGCGCCTCCTCGTCTCTGTCGCACCAATCTCTACCACCCTCTCAGCCTCATCTACGCATATCTGATCTCGATGCCCGCTGCCCTTCGCTCTCCTCTTTACTGGATAGTGTACCCATATCGCACAGCCATGGTGTCTCGCTCGAGATTACCCAAGTTTGCAACTCGATCCTCGACCTCCGTCCACTCCCAGCAACACTGCGTTCTGCACAGATCCGCGACGTGGTCGGCTCCATCCTCGTCCTCCCACCCATCTCGGGAAGTGTCATGATCCATGCACTTCAACACTCTCTGCTAGTCATACCCAGCTGTCATCAGTTCAGAATCCACGAATCCTCCAATTCCACCTTGCAACTCGATACAAAGGGCAGTATCGTCACCATGGAGAGCTGCACTCACCTCTTCATTGTCGGCCCCTCCCATCTCAAGGTTCAAGACTTTGACAATCTCTATACCAACGGCTCACAACTGCTCCCCGCTGCCAACATTGACAGTGCAGATTTGCACAACTTTACGATCAAAGATCACACCCACCAGCTCTTGATTGACTCGGTACTGGCACAGATCGCCAACGTGCATCGCAACTCGCAGCTCGACCCTTCGTTTCCTGCTCAGCTGCTGGCAACTGTCCTACCCAGTGCTTGGCACAATGCAAGCTGACGTTCGGCAGCGGCACTTTTTACAGTACTTGTAAAGACGCTCTCGACTCCGACGCAGATAAGCCAGGTATGTCTGTATGCGATTCTGTTCGGGTCGATTTGCTTTCCATTGATTTTGCAAGTCTTGCTATCCATGAGATTCCTTCCTTGCACGAGTTTGGTGGGTTTTGGATCTCTCACTCACTTGCGCATGATGAGCGAGACACCGTCACGAACGGGCAGCACCACCACTTCGACACGCGCATCCTTCTTGACAGCCACGTTGAACTCGCGGATGGCCTCGGCATTGCTCTTTTCGATGCCCAACAGGCCTTCGTCGAGAAGAGCCTTGTTCCATGGCGATCCCTACATGTTTACAGAGGCACAGCATACGCGTTGATAGGAGAAGAAAGCACGTCAGTAAATCGCTTTTGTGGAAACGGTTGTGTGGGAGATAGAGCCGGAGCAGAAGAGACTCAGACTCACCTTGTAGAGCGTGTTGTCGACGACGAGCAGGCCGTTCTTCTTGAGCAGGTTCTTGTCGAGGATCGTTTCAAAGTAGGACTGGTAGCCGGTCTTGTCGGCATCGATAAAGATGATGTCAAACGCGTCGTCGTCGGGGCTGACAATGTTTTCGGCGAGCTTGGCGAGTTGGTCTCGGGCGTCGCCGATCTTGACCTTGATCTTGTCTCCGAGGCCAGTCTGCTCAAAGAGTGGACGGGTGAAGGTGTCGAGATACGGGTCGATTTCGAGCGCCGTGACTGATCCGCCCGTGGGCAGTTGCGAAGCGATACAGACAGTGGTGGTGCCGGTAAACATGCCGATCTCGAGCGCCTTTTTGGCACCCGTGAGCTTGGTCAGCAGACCCACCAGGTTGCCCTCGTAGGCGCCCGCAGACCAATGCGCTCCCAGATGGTACATGGTCTCTTTGCGCTCGTATGCTCCATCCCAGTCGTTTTCAAAGGTCGCACGGAGCAGCGGCTCCTGAATGTTGGGTGCGTCACTGGAGACCGTATCGAGATACGAATCTAGACCAGACAGAATCGACGAGACCAGCTTCAAGTGTCGGATCTGCACCTCGTCGATCGGCTTGCCCGGTTCCAAGTTGGACAGGACACCGGACAGGAGCTGTGACGCAGACGTCAATGGCGTCTCGACGGGTAGTTGGACCTTTTCGCCGCTCATGTTTCCAGGTTCCAGCTTGCAAGGGCAGGAGGAGTGCGGCCGGGAGTGAGCGAGTGCGTGCGTGCGTGCGTGCGTGCGTGTGTGTGTGTGAGGATCGGTGTAGCAGGATTCAAAAGAGGCGGTGACGAAAGGAGTAGGTGACTCCCGAGCTTATGGCGAGATTCACTAGCTGGTATATATCATATCACTGGACCGAGAAGAACAGAGCACAACCGTTCCCATCCGGGCAGAAACAGCCGCCCCGGGGGGGGGGGGGGGGCACAAACACAAACAGGGGATCAGAGTCGGAGATGCAAGGAGTTGTGGGCACAGGGAGGGAGAGAGGGGAGGGGCGAGAGAAGGCGGTTGCTGCAGCTACTGCTGCTGCTGCAGGGCTGACATGGCGGCCGTGTCAGTTGATGAAAGCGAAACAAGGGTCCAAGGAGGTGGTAAGTCAATGCATGACATCCGAGCTGCGCCTGGTGATGGGGCAGCACCTGCACGTCTTACCGCATCAAATACCAAGACCCACGCTGCCAAACAGCTACCGCTTAACACTAGCTTCCATTCCTACGGTATTCCTGTCCGCCCCTTCCCTTCCAGCCATCTCAGAGATCGGGAATCGAGACGAGATCGCTGTGTCTCTTTCTTTTTCTCTTGTCAAGAGAGACACATCTAATATTATTGCCTTATTATATTTATATGTATATTGTGTTGTCGTCTTGGTGCTGCAAGCTTACCAACATACTGTAGTAGTGTCACGAGCCAGGACACGAAGAGCTAGTATATGTCATGCATTCTAACACTTTCGCCTTCCTCTGTCCGGTTGAAATCTTGGCAACCTTTGACAGGACGTTTAGCATCATTCAGGCTTTTCCTGACGATTGGGTCTAATGATGCCCATCGGTAGTGCCTTTTGTGCGACCATTACGACGCACAAGAGGCACTAGTACTGTAGTGGTTTGTACAGTGGCCAGTAATTGTACTGCAGTGGTACTGTAGAAGTAGCCATTTGAGCTGCCCAGGCAGCACGGTAGGGTTCAGGTGCGGGATGCTGCAGCTCAAGATTCACTCACCTCTGCTGTCCTGCACGGTCCACTGCCACTGATGTTCCTCCACATCACATTACATTTCAGAGCACTGTGCTGTCCTCTCCTGTACTACTGTACAATACTAGCTGTATTTGGTGGACTTGGAAACCCCCGTCCTGTACGAGATGCCCACCACACCACAGAGGGAGAAAGAAAAAAAAAATCACACACACACAAAAGGAAAACCCCCTCGTCCCCAACAAAAGAACAAAAATAAAAAGAAACAGGGATGCAGAAATCGTGTCGCCGAAATTCACACGTTTCGTGGGATGGAAATATCAGTTGCACAAAGCACTACTCTCGCTCTCTGTCTCTCTCTCTCTCTCTCAGAGTTAGGGCAACTCTTCAACAGCAGTCACATGGGTAATACATATATATGATCAATTAATAGGTGTCGAGAGCACAAATATTCTGGTACCATGATTGTGCTTGTTGACGGTCGTGTCAACAATGGAGCGTCGATGCATGCTTTGAGCAGCTTGTGCTGCTCTTGTCCGTGTCACGAGACACGATGATGCAATCCAAGCTCTACGAGATCGGCTCCGGCGCCAAGGTGGTGACCTTCTCGGCCCCCTTCTTGACCGTCGTCTTGCCATTGGCACGTCGAAGCGCCTCGCCGTCCGAGTCTGCGTCAGTGGTGAAGCCCGTAGAGAAGGCATCCGGCTTCTCGCTCGCCCGCACTGCCCTGCTTCGGCCGCTCTGCTTGTCCAGCACCTTGCCCAGTCCGTTCTGGAACGCAAGCAGCGTAACGGCCGTGAGAATGTGGCCGTAAAAGTAGGCCGCCCTCCAGCCTGCGATCGACGCCTTGAACTCGAGCAGCAGGAACGGCGCCACCGCATAGTTGAGCGTAAGCTGCGACATAACTACCGACACGGTGCAGTAAAAGAGCTGCGACGGCGAGAATGTGGTTACCGTGGCAAACGTCGGGTTCGGCACGTTGGGCTGCTTGAAAAACATGGGTCGCACATGCTTGCGCAGCATCTTGGCTACACTCTGCATGAATCCTGCCAGGATGAAGGACAGGTAGTAGCCCGGCTCCAATCCGTGCCAGAAGGCCGATGTGAAAAACGTGGTCATCGTCGACTTGAATCCCGGCTTCTTGCCCGGTCGCGCAATGCGCTTGTACACATTGTTGCGCAGCCACACGTTGGTGTTCATGTTCCAGTGATCAAGCAGCTCCTTCCAGTTGTTGGCCAGCTCAATCTTGGGAATATCGATATTGCGGCAGCGGTTCCACCTGGTTCGGCCAGTCGTTGCATCGACGCCGTTGTAGCCCAGTCCCGACAGGATGCAGGCGCCATCCGTGAGCGACCAGATTCCGTAGTACTTGGTTCGGGCCATGAAGCCAGCCAGCTGCACAAACAGGATGGTGTCGATCCAAGAATAGCCAGGCAGACCGCCGTGCAGACCGATAAGCTTCTCGTAGGAGTAGGCGGGTGCGTACAGCGAAAACACGGCCATGAAGCCGAGTCCCGTAAGCAAACTGATGACCGCAGCGGGAACGCGACCACTGGGCATGGCAGCGACGCCCTTGCCATTTGCCTTCTCCTTGCCCTTCGGAGAGGCAAACAGCGATCCGTCTGCCCATGCCTTGTAGTCGCAAAACCGTGTGGATGGTCCGATAAGGACACCGGGGAAGTAGAAGGCATAGCCAAGGAATTCGAGCAGCGAGGGCATCTGCGTGATGCGGCTCTTCTTTTGCGATTCGTCACACTGCTCTGCCGAGCGGAGCTGACCGTCGTAGCAATCCCAGGCAAAGGTGGAGAGGTTCATCACCGCCACCATCTGCATTGAGGTGATCTCGATGGTGCTGAGTGGGATGCCGCCAAACTTGCGAACGGCGTGGTTAAAAGTGAGATGTCCCATCTGGAGGCCAAAGACGAGCCAACCCATCTTCTTGCCGCCGACCTTGTACATGCAAATGTAGTAGGTCAAGAGCGCCGACCCGAGCAGCTGCAGAAAGCCCGAGTAGAGACTGAGGATGGGCACGAAGAAGATGAACGACACCGCCAGGCTGTAGAGGTGCTTCTGCGACGCCGTCTCCAGATACGGAAATGCAGCTGAGAGTGGGAAGGCGATGATGAGGCAGAAGAATAGCTTGATGTAGTCGACGGGCGCCCCCGCCATGTCGGCGACGGGCCGGAAGAGTGAATCTGCCACCGTCATGGTTTGCAGGCAGCAAGTCAACGAACCCTGACCGAATCGATGCGACTACTTGCACCAGGTCCTCGGTTGAACACGTCGGCACTCGCAGTATTCTTACGGCGTTGCGGGCTGATGTAGAGGGCTCTCAGCGGTGCGGATGGTGGTAGTGGAGACACAGGCGCCTTGCGACTTGGCGGGTGCTGGCAAGAAAGTGCGGGGAACCCGACGAGGAGACTGTCGCGCAAAGCTTTTGCTTGCGGTGCTTCGCCCGGCGTATGTAAAGTACACTACACTGAACTACTGTGTAGCACAAAGCCTCGGTCACCGTAACGGCACCTGGATCACTTTTCTGTTGCACATTTCGTTTGTGACCTCATGCAGACCGTCTTCTTGCCTGTGTCCCTCCTGCCCGGTCTCTCGTTCCGTCAAGTCACCCTGGGCGTAACCTTCGACGTGATTGGCGCCTCCACCCGTGCCTCAACGGGCGACCGCCCCGACGACTGTAAAGCACAGTACTGTACCACGCGTGTGGAGGCTCCCTGCCCCAAAAATGTCTTTCCATGTGACAGACGATGTTAGACGTCATCGGCTGGTCTCCGTCTTTTTCTTTACCGACCACACATGCACTACAGTACTACGGTACTTTAGTGTCTTCATCGCTCGCACTACTCTGTTCCACAAGTCACTATTCAGTCTATGCTTAGCCCTAGAAGCGCGATCCGCGTAATTTTTCAGGGTTGGCCTGGCCAGTCGTTGATTTTGCCTCCTTCTTGTGCCGTCTCAATGCATTGCCTCTCGCCATGGCTTTCCTGGCTCCAGTGCCAACTTGGCTTCCGGCAGTCATCGCGACGATGTCGGAAAGCTCGCCATAGAATTGCAGGCAACGTCGCACCGAGAAGCACAAAACAAAGAACAGTGTACGCTGATCGGGAAAGGAGTAGAAATGTGTCCAGTCACGCCCAGGCTCGAGCTGCACAGCGCTAGACATTTAGACGTTGGCGGCACCAACATCATAGTAGTCTAGACGACAAAGATGAGGTCCATGTCGATTGGATGTGATGACGAGAGCTGAGGCTTCTGGCTGTACTTGGACGCGAGCACGTCTCGCACCGCATTGAGCAGCTGCTTGTAGGTCAGCTGCGGGTACTGGTTCATCACCGTGAGGAAGGCAAATGAGCAAGCTCCCGTCGCCTTTCCTGCCTCTACCGCGTCTGCCGACGTCTGCGCGTCCTTGCATCCCGAGATCATCACAACATCAGCTCCACTGGCTCGGTTCGCCTTGGTGAAAGCATCGGCCGAGTTGGAGTTCTTGGCCGTCATGGCGGTCGAAAAGACACCCTTGAGCACGCCTCCAATGTCGCCACGCGCGTACGACATGGCGCTCTTGAGCAGACCCTTGCCAACATCGGCCATGATGTTGGTCTCCTTGATGTTACCCGACGTGGTGTAGACATAGGGCAGATCCAGAACCGTACCCGAATGACAAGAGTCAAAAATGGCCGTCAGTCGGCATCCGATCGGCAGCGGACGCACCATGATCGCATTCAGTTCGTCGTCCTCGATCTGTCCCGCCTGCTGGTAGTCGAGCGGAATCACCGTCTCGTTGTAGCCGTCCGCCTCGTCTCCCTGCGATGCCTTTGCCTGGCCTCCGTGGCCAGAGTAGTGGAAGAAGAGCGCATCGCCAGACTGGGCACCGCGCACCAGCCAGTGCATGGCTGCCGTCATGTTCTGCCGCGTTGGGATGCTGCGTGCGTCTCGCTGGTCGTCGGTCAGCACAACCATGTCCTCCTCCTTGTAGCCGCGCTGCAACAAGAACTTTTGCACGTTGCGCACATCATTGATGCACCCACGCAGCTCGCCCGACTGGCCGAAATAGTTGATGCCGATCAACAGGGCTTTTCGCTTGCCTTGCATCGAAGAGTATTCGTAGCGCTGGTCGCCCATCATGCCACCTTGCGGCTTATAGTGCACATTGTTGCTGGCATACTCCTGTGGACCGATGGGACCACTCTGTGGGCCATAGCCGTATCCCATCTGTCCTTGCGGTCCGCCTTGAGGTGGGCGAGTCGGAGGTGGGCCGTAGGCGCCCTGGGGCGCACCATAGCCCATCGGAGGTCCCTGTGGAGGCGGTGGAGCATATCCGTAGCCTGGCTGCGCATAACCTTGACCGGGGTTCGGGAAGCCTCCGCCTCCGCCTCCGCCGCCATGCGACTGTTGATAGTGATGACCGCCTTGGCCGGGATACGACATGCCTGCCGGTAATGATCACCTGCAGTGGGAGAGATAGAAAGACACACAGAGAGAGAGAGAGAGAGAGAGAGAGAGAGAGATCGTGTGTGGTGTATTGTCGATTCGAGACAATTTCGCCGATCGGGACGTCTGATCGCCGTATCGGTGTCCGTGCTCGTCGAGAAATGGAGCGAGGGTCGGATTGAGCCGTGTGATGATGGAGGTGGCGGTGTCGACCGAAGTCGTTATCCTCGAAATCGTCTGGTGATTTCTATGAGCTGCTCCGAGGAAGGTGCACGGCAAGCATGTGGGATAAAAAACGGCTTCTGCAGAGTGCCAGCCATGAAATCTCAGCCGTGGAAGCAGCAAGGTGCAAGCCGCCTCCACTGAGGGCGCTAAATCGCAATGTCCTCGAGATGTGAAAGGGCCGTGCACAGCCTGCGCAGCCGCTTGTGAGCCGGCGTGCCGCTCGCCAAGAGTTACAACAGTGCTGCTGTGCTGGATCCCTGCCCACTACAGTACAGTACCGCGCCTGTATTCTGTTGCATTCCGGCAGCCATTTTCGGAGTCGAGCTGCGGCTGAGCCACCGACACGAGTAGAAGTACAACAACACAGTACAGTACTTAGCGGTAGAAGAAATGTTAGACTGAGAAATGGAAGAACGCACGACAGTACAGTAGTTTGCAACACGATACTCTCCCTCTGGAACCTGCAAATAACGGAAGGGGTCGCCTGACGAACCACACCGCTTGCAGGTTCCAGGGTTCCATCTCTGCCGTGCGGATGGAAGCCCGCGGTACGCACGTGATCATATCCTGCTTTCCGACATTTTTTCCAAGATGCACCCTGCTCAACCATCATTCCGACACTTCTGTCATCGTCGTTGGCAGTCGACACTCTACCTGGAGACCAGTCTCGCGCACTCACGACCCTTTGATACCATCAAATAGCTTGCATTTCCCTGCTATCCGACTTGAGGAGCTCGGACTCACAAGTACAAAGGAAGCTAAGCCCACATCTCTGGATTTCGTTCTGTACTCCGGCTCTCGTCGAACGGACGGTTGGACATATCGACACTCACAGTCAACGCATTATGAAGGTGGCTCCTTCGTCCAGTGCTCTCTCTTCGCTGAAGATGCTTCAGGCAAAAGTGTTTGGCACAACGTACAATCCAACACATGCGCGCACAGGAGCAAAGGTACTGAGGCAAAGGCTTCAAGGCCCGTCGATGCTCACCTACTACCCACCCACGGTCAACCTCCGCTCGCTCGAGAAGCTTGTTCCTTCGCTCGGTCACTTGAAGGATATTCGAGAGATACAACGGGAGAAGGACGTAGAACGCAAGAAGATGCTCGGAAAGGGCCCACCAAAGAAGGGTACGTGTCGAGTTCCTTACCATTTGAGTTGCCAGAGTGGTGGTGCTTGCGCAGCTGCAGCCGTTGGCGCTGCAACTGCATTCTTTTGCGCAAATGACCACCCAAATGTTTTTGTCTTTGATTTCATAGTGCCGTGGCTGACTGACTATTTTGATGCTTTGACTTTGCTCCTAATTCACAGGCGAGGGTCGAAGAGCGGCAATGAAGGGCAAGAAGAAGTGAAGGTCTATTCACCATTAATCACATCCATGACGCAGCATTCGCAATTCCATTTCAGGCTTCCCGGCATGTCCAAAAACCAGCAGCACGCTCCATCGGGCTCATGTTGGTTATATTTCATTCGTGAAGCGCGGCATGCAACGATTGGCTGGCTGACTCTGGGCGCACATCGCGCCATTCCTAGACTCAACCTAATCGCTTGCCTACCACTGTTTGTGCTTCTGCAGAGTGTCATGGACCAGTCAGAGCGGGCCGTCGGAGCGCCAGCTCTGCGCGTGATGCTGACGGGAAGGCGGACGGAAAAGTCAGGGGAGCATATATTTCCGCATCTGCAGTATCACGGCAAGCGAGGCCGAGGCGCCACACTTTTCAGCAGATAACGGATCGTTGTTGTGTTCAAAGAGACGGATCGAACGTAGATGATAAAGGATATCCTAGCTCGTACATGCAGGGGAAGGCCATCTGGCGCTCCCGATTGCAAAGTGGCGCCGGTGAAACTTGGCTCATACAGTGGCGGCCAGCTGGCCACCCGATGCGGTGCTCCTGGGTACGGACGCCACCAGGCCGTCGAGCTAACGACGGGACGGGCAACAACAGCGGGACACGCACAGAACCAGGCCTAAATTCACTGATGCAAGTGCATGGCAGTCTCAGGCATATGAAGTGTCACGGCCATCTCGGGCTGAACGGTCAAAACGCGGTGTCTTGGCCTAATCTTGTTCTGCCTTGCAAAGATGTACGAGGCGATTAAGCGAGCACATAGCGACCCTGAATACTCGTGACCAGTCTTGAAAGCGTCTATCGCCTGGCTAAAGGTGTTGTAGCAACTTCAGCACGGTTAGTAGCGCCCTTGTTCTTGGCCCACAAGCATGGGATTTCGAGTTCTGCTGATGAAGAGGGCAACTGAGCGGCCAATCTGTTAGATACAGTTGCACCGAAGGCCAATACCCCAGTTGCAATTTGCAGAGCGGTCGTGTACACTTGAAGCCTGGCGCTTAAAACCTGATTGAGGCGGAGAGTGAAAGCCAGAAGCGAAGACAAGCCCGGGAGAAACATATCCGTGTTCGAATATAGTCAAGTCAAGGTCAAGAGAAGGCCGGTCATGTCTATGGGAAAGTCAGGGCAGATGGCAGGTGAGCTCAACGATGGCTTCCCATATGTTCGCCATCAACCGGACGATAGAGTTTCACCTACACCCAGACACACACACACACACACACACACACACACACACACACACACACA